>JAVDOI010000021.1:1639050-2011550 GCA_032191485.1 Leptoclinus maculatus | reverse complement strand
GACATCTGGCCATTTGAAAGTGAGCTAAGCCTTTGCACGGCAAGTCTGTATAACTAGGGGGTTACAGTTGATCAACCTGCCCGTGTGTCTGCCAATCAAACCCTCCGTCTGTCAGCAGCGAGCATCGGAGATGAAGAGAAAACGCGTTCTCAGAATAGAATCGGCTGTTCTCGACACCGTCAGATGCTCTCAGGAGAAGCGCTCCTCTTCTAACACCGACTCAGATAAGACCGAGGTCTCTCTCTGTGGGAGTGAACGAGTGAACGGCTTCATGAGGGTTACTACAGAGTGGTCACTAGGTGCACCTTCAGGCCCGACAAAGCTTAGTCCTCTCTCAAAGCCATGTCATTTCTTCTCCATGATTGCCCTCTCCAGACATCTTGTGGTGCTGATCTGAATCATTCGACCCCCCCCCCCCCCCCGCTATCCCGATCCCTAAAACTCACCCTCCGGTGTTTAGGTTAGAGAAATCAAGTGAGTAGTGGAAATTAATTTGATTTGAACTCATTTCACCTTTGAAAGTGCCCTCTGGGTAGCTGGAAGGCACCGAGAAGTGAGGTTGGATGTGATAAGAGCTATCTGGCTATGCTGGCTCCTTCTCCCCCACAATGCACTGCCACAATGACTGTTCAGGGGTCATTTGAGGCACATTACACGTCTGTACCCTTGGAGGTACCTCGGACTACACGGAAAATACTCTGCAATGTGTCTTAAACACGTTGTCTAGGAATGAAAGTGCAGCTCAGTGGGACGGATTGACAAGCCGTTTGTCCAATAGAGTCGTTTTTAGCACGCCATCAATTCGATTGCGTGGTGTTCCGTGTTCTGTGTATACATCATCGGACGCGAATGAAGAAGGAAATAAGGGGAGTAAATGAAAAGAAAAGATGGACTGATAGGATCTGGGGAAAGAAGCCTGAGGTTGTTAAAGGTAATGAATCTATACCTGTGTGTCTGCAGCCATTGTGGCTTATAATTGCAGTGGTGTTCTTCGGTGGCTGAGAAATGCCAAAGAGGACCGCTCAAACAAAACACCTGCCCCTGCTGTTATTTGACTACAATATTTCCTCCCTGACAATCCCCCCCGTCTCAGCCTTTCACTGGCTTCCCCCCGCTAAGGGTCCGCCGGATAAAAACATTTGTTATTGAAAGAGAGAAGGGGTGCCACTTGGGAGACAAAGGGAAAAGTGGAGACATTATGACGCTCCTGTGATGTTAATTAAAAGAAGAGAAAGAGTCCATACGGCAATGCTTCACAGATACCAAACAATCATCTTTTGTGTTAGAAGAGAAATCCATAGGAACCCCTTTGCATTGAGCTGAGCGTCGGACATTCTCTTTCATTAATACGCTTCACAATGAAATGTCACTTCTCTGCCATTTCCACAAGGATTCCAGCTTACGTGGTGATGTGAGGTGAAGCGTTACACACTTTCATTTTATTCCCTTTCTTTGTCATTCAAGTGTTTTGTTATCGTTACTGTATATCCTCTATGGTTTGTTGTCGTTTAAGTCTCTTTATCCGACGCGGCTTTGTCTTTGCTTGTCATCTTTTGTGAAGGAGATGATATGTGATCGTTTTAAGGCCCTTAGGGTTTGTTTTATTTCACGTCAAGAAAAATCTATATTTTTGATGTGCTGTATCACCGAGCATGTAAACACTGTAAGCCAATCTGAGCGTTTGCCTTCAAGTATTTGGGTGTTGGTGGATGTCAGGCGTGCATTCTGTCACTTTCCATCGTGTTGTCATTGGCAGGGTGAACACATTAAGACAGACTTCAATGTCTCCAAACTGTACCATGCTTCCCTCAGACTATTCTCCTCAAGCTTTGTGTGGGAAGAGAATAAAGAAACACCAATCACTCCGCAAATGTATCACTTCTTCAACTTCCTGGCATTTGTGAACCCTTTTTGGAGAAGCTGTTTCTCTAGAAGGTCAGTAATGTTTAGATGTAATGATTCAGGGGGACATGAAACGCATTGGACTTGCTCCTGCTGATCAGGAATCCACTTGCCGGTGTGAACAGGGGGGCATTATCATCTTGAAATATGGAACCTTCGTGAATGAAAATCACTTACACAACAGGGTGCACCTGTAAAGCTTCTCTGAGCCCTTAATCATCATTCCACCATGCAGAGGAATCACCGGACGCATACGTCTAGAGTGCATTTAAAGATCTGCATGTTCAACGGTTACAACAGTTGTAGGCATATTTAAAGCACCGTGATCTCACAGGAAAAACCGAGACCACATCACATTACGGCACGGAATTGTAACGCATTCGGTCGTGTCGATATGCATCATGTTGATTTGAAGACATTCTTGCCTTCTTAAGTCCAGACTGAAATATCTCGTCAACTATTTGATGGGTTGCCATTCAATTGTGTCGAAACGTCCGTGGTCCTTTGAGTTTGTTTTTACATTTCTTTGGTGTTTAATGTTGTCACAAGCTCCCAGGCTCCTCTCGTCGCTCCATATTATCATTATTGTGTCTTCCTGATGTATTACAGTACAAAGACTGTATGGATTCACTTTGATATGACAATGATGCAAATGAAATGATGGCTCGAAAAATGACAAGACACTGCAAGGAGTTCTTGCTTCTCTGAAAACAGAACTGGGCCAATTCCAATGATTATTAGCACTTTTTTTTGTCGGCATGGATTCAGTAGCTCGACAATTAGGACAATCTGATTTCCTCTCCAAGTTATTATTTGATAAAACTCTGACCTCTTTCCTTCACGTCCAGGCCTGCTAACAGCTAGAAGTGCACGCTGTATCAAAAGGTGATGGACAGTACTGGAAGGTTCCAGCCTCGCAGAAAAGGAAACGTCTATTCAGTTCTCAAACTGCCTTTTTGTTCCTCGTTAGGTGAATTTCTGAGTGTGTCTAATTACTACCTTGAAAATGAGTATGTCAACCACGAAATAGCCCTTCCTCAGTGACTGTTCAAAAGAAAGGCCCGTCTAGAGTAGAACAAGAGTGAACAATCACTGACATCATTGCCTGGAAATAGAGATATTACAAAACCCACCGAGAAAATGATCTTTTCTCGTAAAATGAGAGTGAAATACAAGCTATGTGCACCGACTAGAAGAGGAATACATGAAGAGGATGTGAATAAAAACTGGTTGACACGGAGGCACCGCAGAGGAAAGCAGGTTGTGGAGGCGGATGGGGTGGATGGATCGGCCCGTGCACCGGCCTTGGTGAATTCCACAGTAATGCAAAGGAGTTCAACTCTAATTTTTGAGTAAATACATGTTTTTTTCATTTTACTCACGATAACCTTCACAGAATGTTCTAGCTGCCAAAGCTTAACCGAACTGGCCGTCGTGTTTTTTGCAGCATAAATGCCCGTGTTCCTTTCAGTTCAGGCTGTTCTGAGTGCTTACGCATGAAGTCTACCGCAGATACTTGCCCATGTGAGCTACTATGTGTCAGATAAGGCGAAGGCAAAGTGAAAATAGAATCAAGTAAGCGAGGGAAGTCTGACAGGGAGCATAAGTGCTCCAGACCTGGATGAAGCAGTAGGTGGTGGTGAACGCTTGGTCAAACACACTCTTGTTTTCTCCAGAGAGAAAGAGGTGGGAGTGCATTTGTCAGCTTTTTCCTCCCTCTCTAACTCTGTGCCTTTACTCCTTTAGGACACTGTAGGTAAACAAACATTTGTAATGTTTACTTGGTTGCAGTCACCCGGGTACTTGTCAGCAGTGGCTTGGGCTTGTTGCGGCATCAGGTACATCTGAGTGGTCTGCGGGATCTGAGGCATCAGGGAGGCTGCGGTGGCGAGGAAGAGGAGGGGGGGGGGGGATAAGAGGGGAATCGATGTGAGGCTCTTTTAGGCTCAGCTCCCTGGCTGTGCAGCTGCTAGCAATTACCTGAGAGGGAGAGGAAGACTGAAGTAACCCAGCGCTGAAGGCCTCTCCTCGCCTCACACCCCGAGGCTCTCTAATTACTCCACCAAAAGCCTGAATATCTGTCAGAACCAATCAGTGGCAGCCAGGAAACGGGAACATGGCGAGGCATTCATTTGTTTGCGAGGCAAACACTCGCCAGATACTTAGCACCGAATCAATGTTTGATTTATTAATGCGTGTGTGCAGGTCAGGGCGCCGCGCTTTATTATGACAATTCTCACGCTTGCGACAAAAGCTGCGGAAAATAGAATTATTAGGTGCAATGGCTATTGGTGTAGTCACGTGCACAGACACTGAACTACATCGACCAAATGAGAAGTTAGTGAGGAGTTGTTGGCAGAGGGCAAAAAGTGAAATGCGAGACTCACAAGAGGTGCTTCTTCTAGATGATAATCTTCATCCTTCCCCCCCCCCGACTCTCCTTTCCTCCCCCTTGTCCTCCTTTTCTTCATCTTCTTTGCAGGATTGGCTTTGGAGTGTGGCCGTCCCCCTGCCATATGCTTGGCGCCGCTCATCTTTTAGAACCACTTTGTCACTCTCCCCAGTTTGGAGGTAGACTTTGAAAGTGATGTCGCAGGATGCAAAACACCCAGAGAAGGTGGGCCAGCACCAGACAATGATTAATACGGCTTTCAGCCATCTCCTTGAAGGGAACTGAGGCATCATTGCATCGCCGGCAGAATTACTTTGGCTTAGAAGGGTGGGGGGTGCAGACGTGGGGGATGAAAAAGCAGCACCGTAATTTTTTGAATTGCCATATACGGATGTTTTTAATTAAAATGTTTAGTGAAAACACATTATTCACAACCTTGAATTGCACGGGCAAAACTTATACTTTATGCATCGGGGGAAAGTGTTGAGACTTTGTCACATTCACGAAAGCCTCATCTTGATTTCCATGCTGCTCCTCCAAGGTTGAGCGGGTTGTTTCGTGCGTTCCATTCGAGTTTTAAAGTGATAAATGATAAGAGTGCATTTGCACACTTTTTTTCTGAACTTTCAGCTTTTTGAGAAGTAAGAACACGCCGAGCAACAAATGTTGGGGATTTTGGACTTGGAGGGAGGGTTTGTTGAGGAATGCCGGGGTGTGCCTCTGCATAAATGGAATCCAAATGAAGTTTGCAGTGTTGAGGATGTGTGGCAGAGTCTCCCTGCAAAGGCCTGGTCACTTTGACCACCAGGCCAGGGATCATGTGTTCTCAATGGCTGGCTAACAAGTCTTGTCACACTGAGTCACTTCTCTTAACAGAGGCCTAATTAAGACCAATAGGACTAATGATGCAGGTCTGCTCAGGGCGCCCCGTGATTCACACCTCCTGTGGGAGGTGGGAAGGTGTCAGCCGGCTTTCTTCAGGGACTATACTTAAATATGCAAGTGTGTTAGTTTATATGTTGGGGGCACATTTGGGTGGTCATGCAGGTTTTCCCAGTAGGGTTGTAAATTACAGCTTGAATTTTAGTGATGGTTTAGCATGTATTCCACACGCCAGTGGTGAGTCCAACTTAAGCACATTTATCTCTGAGGAATTGTACTTTTTTTTGCTAGATTTAATATTATATTAGCTTGACACATTTTGTGCCAAAAAATGGCAGAAGAGCTGCACTCAATGGCCAGTAGTCAACTATGCAGTGCCAACACACAGGTGATCCTCCTTAAGGTAATTGGCCTTACACCTGGCAAGACAATCGGACGGTTACCTATCAACCAATCAGCATCCAGCACCGGAACAAGGAGAAGGAGGAGATTAGCTCACCTCATGTCTGTCCTCCTTCCTCACCCATTTAATGTTACAAACATTCAAATAAGAAATACACATTGTACAGTCAGCAGCACGATGATCCATTTCTGCTAACCCAGTAGGTCTTAAATGGTTTATTTAGCCGGAGGAGTTTCTTCGTTTGTAAAAAAAAAAAACTTCATTGTATCTAGAAAATTCCCCAAAATAGCACGGTATTAAAAGAACTTAACTGTCAGATTGACGTGTTTTTCCCCTTTAATATTGTCACATTGTTTTGAAAAATGGAAATCATCCAGTGAACTATTTCCTGCTCACATCCTTTAGGTTAAAATAGACATATTATATCTGTGGTCCCCTTGCTCTAGCTGGACGTATTCACACTATTTAGATTTTATGAAGTACAACAGGAACTCCGCTAATCAATGCAGTTACCCGAAAGGAAAGGAGCTGTAATTGACTTTTACTCCCCCTTTTAAAGAGAAGAAAGAAAGTGCAGTCATCAGTTTTGAGGATGAAATGGAAACGAGAAATAATGAATTATGAATGGCTGCTTTTAGGGAGCAATAAGTAAGATCGTTTCAAAATGAGTGCCGAGTAATGCTTCATGACTGTAGTGGGGACTTTAAGAATAAAGACACAGAAACAAAGGAAGTGCTCTCACAGACATGATTATCCTGCACACACACACACACACACACATTTATGTACAGGGAGACAATCACACACTCACTCAAATTGTTTTTTCATATAGCAATTCATCTGAACAAATTAGAGGCTGCAAGCATCCCTGAGATCACATCTCAGTACCATGCAAATTAAAACAACGCAGCCCATACTCCATTACACATATCATTAAAAACCCCTGCTACCAATAATCAACCTTACCATGTTGGCGAATAAAATGCAAAGGGCTGAATTAACAAGCAGGCGTGACAGGCCGATTATTGATTTAATGTCAGCGGCTGGCTGGCACATACATCTCTGAGGCACAGCACACTATTAAAACGTCCTAACTAGGGTAATTGCATTAGACACCTTTTTATACCACTTTGTGCGGCTAATCGGCATGTAATAAGGAGAGAGAGGACACAGGAGCTGAGTGATTCGCTGAGTCAGTGGCCGTGTGATGCCATGTCTCGGCAAAAGAAAAAGGAAGAAGGGGACGAATTAAAAACTGTAAAGAAGGGGTGACGGGAGGGTGAATGGGAACATTAGTTACTTCTTAGAGAAAAAATATCAGGAGACATTAATTGTTTTTTCTAACATCTCACAACTGTCGATGTGGACTAAATGTTTGACAAACCTCTGCTGCGTCGGCTGAGCAGGAAGCAAACAGAAGAAAGCACTCCTGCAGCAACACGTACAGTATTTGTCTGCCAGGGTCGAAATCCTACAATTCAAATATCCTTCAAACTGCGTCACTGCAGCAGCTCCAGGCTTGGACTACATCCTGTTGCTCCCTGAATGAAGATGTGAAACTTCATTACGGACCCCCCAACGAGGCCCGTGAGGGGGAGATGGAGAGAGAAAGGAGAGAAGAGGGGGGGGTGGCCAGGTGCCAGGTGCTCCCAGTGACGGGACACCCCATCGCCACGGAGACATGGGTCAGGGGACGTGCGGGGGAGGGGCACTCGGGGAGGGCCCGCGCTCCGAGCAGCGGGGCTTTGGCATGAATTACCCGCCCGCTGAGCCGCTGCTTTGGCGATGCTGGAGGAGAGGTCACGTACTCAGTGGCCCTCAAACGCACACACAGGCTCTCTCAGCTACAACAACCGGGCTCTGTGTGCGCCCAGCTAGTCACAACAGCTATTCTGCATTTAGCACAAATACAAGTGCACACACACACACACACACACACACACACTCGGGGAGGATGAATTAGGTCAGCTTCGTTGGTCAAACAGGACGGCTCTACCCGCAGCAGGGCACTAAACACAAATTATTCGCACTAGAATGCGTTTAATATCAAAGAGGAAAGAGACAATCAGGGGCTGGACCTCGTCCATTTAGACCGTCCCGCAGCTCAGTGTGGCGCCACATAAGGCACCTTGTCCAAAGAGCACCTGGACACAAGAACACTCCGGACAAATAGAGAACACTAAAGGAGACTGCACTCTGAAAAGTACTGGGAGCACCGTTGCTGTTTTGAGTAACGGACCAGTGAAAACATCAGTTCGAAATCATGTTTCTAAGCAACAGTCAGCCTGATGAAATAATGTGAAGTGTTTTATTTGAGCGGTTAAAGAGTCTCAAACTGATCAAAGTGATGCACAACAGCTGATTAACTGACCTTTTTCTTTCATGCTATCTGTTAGCCCCTCAGTATATTTTTTCAAACTGTTTTGGTCATGAGTGCTTTCACACAGAACATGGATGGACCCAGCCTTTCACAATAAAAGCCCTAGACATGTACACTGCGTAACCGTTTACCAGAGGTAATAAAAATCACTCGGAGATTTTCAATATAAGACACCCCAATAAAACAGTAGCTTAAGCTATACGTCAACAGGATCCTGGTTGGTCCTCCGATTGCCTGAATCTATTCAAACATTTTATTGAAAAAGTGTTGTAAATTCGCATGGTATCCTGCGTATATAGTTCTGATGTTCTCCCCTGATGTGTAGGGGAGTATTTTTCATTTGCATGTCGTTTATTCATCACGCCCTGGTGTGTAAAGGTCTAGAAGGTCATTAGTTAGTGAGGTTTTGTTGCATTTACTGGAATTAAACTTCAAAAAGTTCAAATAAAATGCATCTTGAAATAATCTTTCATAGGCAGGAATATTAAATTCTCCGAGCCAAAGTCAAATAGTGAGATGAAAAATGTGACGTTTATTGTAATTCAGGGAAGAAAACAGCAACTTTTGCTTAATATTAGTGGATCTCTGATCCTCCCCCTCAGCATGACACTGGTGCTAAACTGGAGGTTTGTTTTTCGCCAACAGTACGTGATGATCCCACTCTGGCGGAGGAGGGCTGGAGAGGAAGAGACAGGCCGGGCCACGCTGTTCAGCGCTAAACTGAATCAAAAGGCCAGAGGCTGCTGCGTCTGCCTCCGGCCGCTTGATTGCCAGAGACCCTGGACCGGAGCCTTCATCACCGGACAACCTGTGAGAGCGACTCATTCATTCAGTCCTCTCCTACACACCTCCGGGACCTCGGCAACACCTCGCAGCACAATGAAACAAACGCTCTGCCAGAGAAACACAAACCCCCGCACAAACAAACACACACACATGCATGCACGTCACACTAACGATCATCAGCGAAGACAAAAGGAAAGTTTGCTGACGAGTTTGACTTGTTTCAGAAAGGGGAGAGAAGTCGGAAGCAGGCGGATGCACAGCAGAAACATTCGGGCTCAACGTTCCTTTTGATATCTAATCACGGCAGACGTCAACAACGGCGTTCTTATTATAGCGGTAATGAAAACTGAATCAGCCTCACACGGATTCATTTGTAAAAGACAAATAATTAAGACAAAGGTCCTGTATCAAGCAGACAAATCAGACCGACAACAAAGTATGATGCGTGACAGTTTCCCAGAGTCCTCCTGCGGTGATGCAGGCCTGTCCTTTGTGTCAAGACTAGTCGCGCTCCGGCATTAATCAGAGTGTCGTCCTATCTTGTTAGGCTGAGCTGGGAGATGATAGCGAGACTGCAGGTCTTTAATCAAGGTTAGAATAATCTGTGATGGTAGCTGATTATAAACCTGATCATCAGCAACATATTGTCACCTCCTAATCATCCAAATAAACAGAGACCTGCCCTCAGCCCCGACGTGGTGGAATAAATTACATCCACACACACACACACACACGAGTCGTACACATGCCTACATGCATATGCAAACAATTACAGTCACACAATTGCACACCTTCCCACAGACACACACAGAATGGGCTTCAACACACACACGCAGAAGCTCGACTATCTACACGCGTGCGCGCGCTCAGATACAATCTGCAGCGCGCAGCACTTTTACATCAAATACTTTTAATGCAAATACCACGTTTTATGGCGGCGTTTGAAATTTCCTGCCTCTCAGCGATTGAGGAATGAATGCATTCCGGCTTAGAAACCCCGGCTTGAAAGGCATCCATCACGACAGCAGATAAACAATGAAACGGCCCCTCTCAAGTCGGTGATAACCTCAACTTCTTTCTAATCTACTTTCATGTGCTTTGTCTCCTTTTTTTTTTATTTACTTCCACTATTTTACTTCACCTCTCCCGGGGTGAGCCTCTCCTCTCCTCTCTCCTCCCTCTCTTCCAGGAGCTCATTACCTTCGGGGGCCGAGTCTCGGCTGTTTTTCAACACAGCGAAATTATAACACGACCGGCGACGGCACTCGTTAGCGGCCTTGTCAATCATCTGCTCGGGCAGGGGGGGGGGGGAAGCAATCGGCGCCGGGGTCAGCGATGAAGATGTTCATTCTCTATTCATCCATCACATCTTCCGGGAAATCAATTTACACCGCATCAGCGTCACAGTGCCTTCGACAACAGCGGTGATATGAAAGAGGAGGGAAACAACTTCTGAGAGAAAGACAGAGGAGAGTGGTAGATCCGTTTAGATACTATCTAATAAACGTCACTCATCTTGTTTTTTTCCTCTTCTGTCACCCCCAGGTTACCTGAATCCATTGTCCTCCACTGGAAATTACTATCTGCTAATAACGTTTATTATAATAACGTAATATTGTGAAGCGTTAGAAGCTAGCTAGTTATCAACATGTTTATCCTCATCCCACTGAAAGTTACTAAACCTCATTCCTTCAACGTGCTTTCACTCTTCTTGTCCCGTTTACTTATGTATTCTCTTTGGGAGGTGGCAGGTGACAAGGCAGAGGTTTGGGATGCTGCCTGCCGCTCACATTAACGTAGTTGTTGCTTTCTTGCAGATGTCAGCTTCACGGTTCATTAACGGCGTTTGGTTTTTGGAGGAAGCCGAAGAGAAAGAGGATAAAAGACGAGGAGACGGGGAGAGATGGAAGCGACTAGGCGGCAGGGAAAAGTAATTGGCAAACATAAATGAACCCTGGTGTCGCGCCCTGACACTGTCCACGTTAGTAGACTGCAGATGAAAACGCCTTTGAACGGCAATTCTGTGCTGGACATGGCGGCTTTGAGAAAACCTGAAGTGCGAGGTGAGAAACAGTCAAGTAGAGGGAAGTGACAGAGCAAGAGAAGGGTGGCGGAGTGCCAGTTTGTGTGCATGGGAAGCATGCATGTGTGTTTGCCAAAAGTGTGTATATTGGTGCTTTCATTCCAGGAGATGTCATGCTGTTTGAGCAAACGGTTCTCTGTTAAGGCCATCCACCGCCTGCTGCCGGCGCCGCCGCCCCTGCTGTACCCAGCCAGCCTCGTGCCAACGCCTCCGACACCGCAGCCGCCAATGCCAGGAGCCCGCCTGCCCCTCGTCTCAGCAGAGCAGATGTCACTCAATTGCCCTCCACCTCCCCTAAAACCTCCACCACAACCACCCCTTCGCCACCCTAACAGGCAGCCACGCCGGCATGCCAAGTGGTCGACACCCGACGTGTGAAGAGAGAGGGGTGGCGGGCATATCGACGGGAATGCACAGCGTGGGAGCGTTGTAGATTTTTCGCACTCCCTCCACCGCCTCCCCCCCCCTGCTCCCAAGCCTCCCACTCACCCACCTCTCCCTTACAAACACCACCGCCGCCACGCACTGGCACATAAACACATGCACAGTCTATTCCTCACCCCCATTTCCCGCCGCCCCTCAAAAAAGAGACACACTTTACCCTCTTTCTCCCGAGATGACACCCCCTGCAGGCCTTTGGAATATTCTAATTCTGTTTCCTAACTCTTATTATGTGGGGAGTGTGTGACATGTGAATTGTAATTAGTCGCTCTGGGGTGAGCAGAGAGCGAAACCCCCACCTCCCAAAAAATAAGAAAAGAGAAAAGAACCCAAAAAGGAAAAAAAACACTGCAGGGCGGATATTAAAACATCCAATTTGAACCCCCAATCACCACCTTGTGCTCCTGTCACACCTTTTGATTTTCTCACATAGGTGTATGAACACACTCCCTCAGCCCTTCAGCTCTCTTTGTTTCCCCTTACGGCGCTGATCCAAGTCCATTCACCTCCCTTTAACATCCATATGGTACAGTAGCACTCCACCTTCAGACCGCTGTGGATCTTATCTGCCAGGCAGGCCTGTATCAATAACCCTGCAGCACCCGCTCCTCCACTACAAAGGGCCCAGGCGACAGGGGCTAGCTGTAGGGATGGAAGATAATGGAATTGAGGTGGTACTTAAATCTCAGCGAACCACGGCAGCTCAAGTAATTAGTGGATAGGATCCATACTGGGGGCACTAAGCAGAGCTAACGCTACCCTGGGCTCTGCTGCTGGAGCTAAATTAGCTGTATGGGAATGTGTGGAGCTATCGCACGGATCATCTGCCCTGCTCGCTGGCTGCTGGATCTCTTCGATAGACAACCTACCAACTTCAGCGGTGGCTCTCCAAGAAACCCAGAACGAAGACGAGGGGAGAAAAGGGAGAAAGTGGGGGGGGGGGGGGGGGGGGGGGATTGTAATTTCACAGCAGTGTCAGAAGAGCCAGCCGAGGCTCTGTCTTTCCATTGAGGCTTCATTAGGACGAACAATGGACTTCGCTGCCATCTAATTAGACGAGGTTAATGAGGAGAGGAGGGCCGCAGCGGAGCCCCACCGCGCACGCTGTGTCACGGGGGGGGGTGGTCAAGGGGCCCCGAGGGCGTGAGGGGAGGGTCAGCTCACAGCCATTTTACAGATTATTGCGTATTTGATAAGGAAACAAGGTAGGGGGGGGGGGGGTACACTTCATCTAAATCAGATTGGAAGATCAAATTAACTTTATTGATCCCTGAAGGAAGAGAGGAGGTACAGAGTTGAACTATTTGTATTACCTTGATTTGAGTCAGAACTGTGACGCTGGTATATTTCTGAGTTAGAGAAGAATTCTATCGAGGCAATGAATGCAAGAAAAGCAATTATTCGTGATGTCTTACAATAAATTGTTTGAGATTGTGTGATTGAATCATGCAGAGAATGGCTGACACCTTTTAAAGGAGAAAATAATAGCAGGTCGGAAACAATCACCTTACATCTCATTAGATTAACACCCGTCCTTAAAAATACAGCCGTCATTTTTCAGAGAATAATGCTCCCAAGCAGTGAGACAAGCACTGTACCTTTAAGTGAACCCTGAAGACTCTGCTTGTTGCACGGTCATTAAAGACTGCATTCTGCATCCTCCTTCCCACTGGCTATTGAAATTCACGGGTCAAAGGAGCAGCTCAACAAAATGTTATCAGATGGGAGAAAAAAGAATGGCTGAGATGGGATATGAAATAAAATAAAAACATAATGCATGCTCTGTTTTAATTTAATCAAAAGATGTTTCAAGCAAATAAGTCCTCATGGCATTAAATCATAATACATATAATGTGAATATCTGTTTTCTGAGGTAAAGATGAGCATGAATGGCTGTTTTTGAGAAGCTGTAATGGTCTTTTTTATTCTGATTATTGATACAAACATAAATCAACAAATAAATGATCGTGCAGTGACCTGCTCAGCCGTATCTGGATTAGGTTAAAATTAGCCCCAGTTGTTCCAGCTGCAACACTAAAGTGATGCATGTACATATATTACAATGAGACATTTTGCATAATGATTTCTGACAGTATTTCTGCATGAAGGTATCGATACTTTACCTCAGCAATAGATCTGAGTATGTGTGACTAGTATCAGACCAGTACTCCCTCACACTTTTTACCTTCCAGCAATCAGATCTTGAGATGGTAAACAAACTACAATCTGCTTGTTAACAACAGAGTTAGAAAAAAAAAACTCACACAAACAACAATGCCGGTGCGCCTCGCAAAACAACATGCGACGGCGATTAAAAATACGGCTAATTAATCAGTTAGGTGTAAGGAGGGGAAGGGAAGACGTGCCTCGCCATGAGAGACGAGACAGACGAGAGAGAGTGGGTTTATATGGAGATGATGACATTTAACAAGTGCTGAGAAACAGACAAACAGTGAGACTGAGGTAACACTTGGCTCTGTCAAAGAAACAGCTGGCATAAAGCACAGCAGTGCTATGCAAACTGTAACCTGGAGGAAAGAAGGTTCTGCTGTTTTCTACACATTAGTGCGTCACAAGAGATTCCAAGTAGCACCTATAGACTCTATCCCCAAACTCTTCTCACTGCACACTTGTCAAATATCGATGCTTGGTCGGTGTCCTTTAGCGTCTGTATGAGACGCACCGTCTTCACGCCCATCCACCTCATTTTTAGAGGGTCAGAGCAGCTGATGTACCCCTGAACTGACGTAAAATGAAAGTTTCAGGCACTTCTGCATTGGCTTCACTTTCTAAAGCCTGGAGGCTACGTCCACTACTTTAACAGAGTCGATGGTAGCAGCTGCCTAACCTAGAAGAGAGCAGCATGTACGGCTCTCCAGTACTCCACGGATGTGTAACGCACACACACAACATTATCACTGCACATTAGTGGAACTGGGAGATGACTCCTGCAGCAGTGGAGGCTATGGTCCAAGCACTAATACGCACACACACACAGATTACGGTAATGTCGTAATGTGCAGGTCCTTGTTTGCAGTAATAGCCATAATCGCTGTTGCTGTTCAGCTAGATTTTATATGCCCATTGCGATCAAAAAGATATTTTATTTTAGATGATGGATGGATGGATATATGTCTACAGTTTACACAGCCTCAGTCTCAGCTGCTCGTAGAAATGACGCCGCTGAAGCTGACATGCGCAAGCAAAATGTTAATCAAACAAACCCATTTCTCCTCAACAGCTAAACCAAACAAATGGGCCTCAACTTTCCCATTCAAGTCAGAATGACAGCGTAACACAACACAACAGCGGCGAACGCAGCCTTCTTTATTCAGGGAACGTCAGCCGCGTGCTATTCTGTTGAAAATATCAACTTCAGATGTTGAGGGGAGGAAAGAGACGGGCGTTTTGTCTGCCTTTGTTGGTTTGGGCTTGATATGCCGCGTGAGTCTTTCAAGCCATTTGTTAGACTCAATTTCTTCCTCCGTTACATCTGCAGATTACGTTTCAAGCAAACAACCAGCAACATGAAGGCACAGAAGCGCTATTATGGTGAGAGAATGACAACTTGTATAGGCAGAGAGCAGGAGGAGATACAAGAAAAAAAAGAGTTGATGTAAAGAAGGCTAGGAAGATTGGAAAGAGGCGGAGATAGAAGAGATGAGGTACTACAGTGATGGGATGTATGCGTGTGTGTGTTGTAAATGCCTGCATGCACGTTATGCAAATCAAATCACTTTGATTCTCTGGCCTTATACATAGTCTGCCTCTTGTTCCTCTCTTTTCTTTAACCCTCCCTCTCGGTTTGGTGCTTTTAGTTTTATTTTTGCAGGCAAGTGTTTTCAGCTAAACTTGAAACTTGCTTTTAACATATAATCATATACGATTCACAGGCAAACAGCACTTTCAAATGCAGTGAAACCTTATAAAAAATTGTTTCCACAATCACAAACAAAAAGAAAAACATGCACAAGTAAAAACAGGAGCTTGAATATAACGAGTACGTCCACGTACAACAACAAGCAGCATGGGTGAAATAGGTGATAAGCAATGAGGAAGCCAAGAGGAAAGAGAGGAGCTGGACCTCAGACTGTAAGAAGTGGATGTACTCACTGTTACGTCGCCCTTTGGTTTGTGGACTGTTGTTCTGAAGCCCTGAGTTCAGCATTTTTGGCCTTTTGGTCGCCATCTTTGTTTTTGCAACAGGAAGTGGCACAAGAGGGTGGAGCTAACGACAACCAAACACCAAATGAGACATTTTGTTATGCGAGCAATAATCTAACAATGAACTGTCATGAACTGACGACACACTGTGAAAGGGTTAAAGACAAGAACAGAACAAGTCTCAGACCGGACAACGCCGTGAGAGCGACCTGTCAATCACAAGGTAGCCCCGCCCTAAAGCATCCCCTGCTTTATGGTCTATTTGACTGTAAATGGACCATCATTTACTAAATGAACGTCATGCTGTATTGAAGAAGACTTGAAACTATGACTGATTTGTATACTCTCTCTTCATCTATTGACCTGAAAATGTGCTATTAGTTACATTATCAGCCACATCCTTCATTAGCGTGGACTAACATCCTGCTGCTTCACGTGTTTAAAGTGGCACTGCTGTGTCTAACTCGCATATTGATTTATAAATGAAATGAATGTCAGGAGCCACAGTTTGACCATCACGTACTGGGGACACCTTCTAGCACCTCATGATATCTCTGAGATGAACTTTTTCACCCCTGGGTGATACAATTTGTGCAGTGTTGTTTTTCGTGCTCTCAGGCTCAGACCACGCATCCCTCGGCACGTAAGAAAACCCTCAATCCCTGCAAAAGAGAAACCAAATCCCATTCCATAGCTCTACATGCTACGAGTGTGTGCTCTTCAATAAGGAGGATCACTTGCCACAGAACCGTCGGCTGCTGACAAGCCTCGTGTTCCTGCCATTCAAGCCCCGACAGCGGCACACTGCTTTAACCTAGATCGCCATCTAGTGATCGTGTTCAGCACAACTCCTCCGACGCCACCGTCAAGATCAACACACGCATATGTGGAAGCAGATCGAAGAAATGTCTGTTGGGGATTTGAGGTTTTTGATGTTGAAGTGCGTGTTGTAATTGAGGAGCTTTTGTTCTGGCGTCACAAATAAAACCTGTTTTTTGAAAAGGTGCATTTATATTGTGAAAAGTTGCTGTTGGACTGAGGATCAGCTTCTGGTGACAGTTAAATTGGTTTTCTAAGACATGAACAATGGACGCATCAGTTGCAACTTGCATGCAACTGTGAGATTTGTTTGCATCCTGATTGCTTGTTTCTGGTGTTGTCATGTCATTCCTGCTTTTTATATCAGATTTCATTACTACAACCTTTTTATCAGCATTTTGTTAATGCAATTTTGAATGTACCACATAGTATTGTTCTTGTATAATGTCCTTACTGTATTGTATTTTCTAAAATGTCAGAAATACAACCTTATTTTTGAACGGACCAGATCTTGTTTTTTTTGCATTTCTTCAATGCACGGTTACTTGTTTGTGGTGTCGTTTCATTTCATTACAGCTTCGGACATCCACAAATAATTAGTTTATCACAAACACAATCTTTCATTCACTTGAATGGACTATTTGATCTATTTGAAATATCGTCCTTGGATTCAATCATCAAAAATCTACGTTTTTCTTTCTTCAGGCAGTAACATTGAAAGGCTTGTTATTGTTTTTTAAATATTTTAATGTATATGTATACATGCCTGTATCGTGGATGTTCGCCCAAGTGTACGTTGATATGCCTCGACTGTATTTATGCACATAGCTATACTTCATGTGTGCGTGTGTGACCGTGAGTGTGTGCAGAGGCCGTGTGCCTCACCTCTCTATAACGAAATCATGCGGGTCAGTGAGGCCGGCAAGGCTCGGGCAGGTCACCCAACAGATCGGAACTAAGCTGCTTTGACCCAGCCTGGTACTGCATGCCAAACACACACACACACACACACACACACACACACACAGTGCTCACAGCACAATGGAACCACTGTACAGAAGAGAGGGTGCGTGGTAATGATTAAAAAGCGAGTCCAAGCTTTTACACACACACACACACACCTAAGGAGTGCGTTTACAATGCAGGAACACACGCAAACAATTGCTTTTATTTTGCTCCCAAACGAATAAAACCTATCAGAGAAGACGTCCTTTAAAGAGGGTTTGAAAAAGTACATTGGGAAATTAAATCAACAACAGACGTGATCAAAGTTGCCGTAGTCTACAAAACACTGCAATGCTATTAGTCTACGGTACAGCAAGTTGTGTTTCAGCAGGGTTATTATGGAGAAAGCTTTAATCATTTCTCTTCTATTAGCTGCTGCTCGTATTGCCCAGGGACTTCCATTAGAATTAAATTAAACAGTGGAAATGTAAATATTGACAACATATGCATAATTATTTATTCCACAAGCAACAAGATCGGAAAATTATTGCTACAGCATCGTGTTTATATGAAAACAGAAATATTTGCATTTGCCGGTAATAAAAATGCAAATCACATTACAGAACAAATAATAATAATAAGAATAATAATAATAATAGCATACATTGTAAGAAAAATGTCAGAAATAGGAAAAGTAAATACAGTTAATATATGTGTCCCCCTCCCACCCCAGTCCACCTGTGACCTTTGCTTTTTATATTTCCAACAGTGTCAGAGGTCGGAGGTCAACAACTCCAGGACGGCAGCCCTCTGGCAGCTGTCGCTTTTTCTAAGAAGATAATCAATTACCAGAAGACTGATCTTCGCCGTCGTGTCGCCGCTCGTTCCCGCTTCTTCAGATCAGCGAGGTCTCCATAAATTTGAATGTAAAACAAGCTCACCAGCACAGGGTTAAACACGTAATTAGCCACGACAAGTGAATATGAGGAACAGACTTAGTCGGGAAGAGAGCTATGGTAATGCGGGAGACTCCGCGGCCCTGTGAGGCATCGAGACGGGACGTCGGGGAGGGGAGGGGAGGGCGAGTGAGGAAGATTTCACATGCAGATATTAGAAATGCAATTGTCTTCTGCATACAGGGCGTCGGTCTGGAAATTGACTTTTTCATTATTCAGTTAGTACAATAATTAAATATTCGATGCCCTGGGTTGGTGAAGCTGCTGAACCACACTGAGGATATTTAACTGGGCCTGACAGATGTTTTAAATAATGTTTATTTATCAATACTAATATAAACTGCCCTAAACTCCCACTCTCCTGTGACCTGCCTCGTGTTTCTGCAGGCTTTGCATCATTAAGTCACATCCGACGGTACGAAGACGAAGAAACTTACAGAAATGAGCTTTCGTTCTGTCAGTTTTTGTTGTTGTTGTTTGTCCTAAAACACGTGTCGTCTCATCCGATTGGTCGTTTCCGTCCAACTTCCGGAGATTCAAACGCACAATCAGAGGGAAGCTCTTCGCATCACAGCGGCCTCGTTTGTCCAGACAACGACCCAGATGTATAAATTAATACATGAATACATGAGCAAACACCAGATAAATATACACACGCGATGAATTAATAATACATGGCCATATTTATTCATAATCTCCATAGCAACACATTCGCCGGCCCCCCGACAGATCTGAGAGGAAAAAAAAAATATCATTATACGATAATTAGACTTCCATCCACTTTCCATTGGCCATTATGAAATATTCTATGTATTTACATCTGAAAATGTCAATCCCATTCAATATCACGGTGTGATTTGCAAGTCATGCAGCTCAGACGAGCCATCAAGGGAGAGGATAAAAAGAAGCAAAAAGGAAAGAGATTTGCAGAACAAGGCACGTACAAAAGGTAGAGGAGAGCCGGGGCAGAGAGCCTACAGGAGAACACTCAGCGGGCTCGGGGCGCTGACAAACAAACGGATGGACGGCAATGCTTCCAGTGAGCAAGAGGAGAACGGCTCAGTCTGAGGTCCCTCGCGGCTTTCATCTGTGTAAGTACTCTCGTCTTTCGTCCTCTGCTTATGCTACAGTTTCCATGTTGGGACACGTTTCTATCAACATTTGCACAAACAATTTTCACCGTTGAAACCTTTTACCCCGGCTCTCATCATTTCGGTCTGGAAAAGAGAGTTCGCTTTGAACTGCCATGTGCCGCCGCTTGCTCTCTGTACGCGCCCCAACGCAGCACCAGGGTGCAACCGCAGGGTCACGCTCAACCTTTTATTCTTGATCGAGCCGAAGCAACGCGTCCACTCCGAGAGGCAAACGACATGCAAGTGGACTCAAACGCTCGGTGGAGGAACAATGCGCTTCCTTTGGATCTCTGGAGTCGGGATCCATTTGCATTGGCAACAGGTAGCGGCGCTCAATAGGGCCCCCCCCCCCCGAAAATGTCTGGTTGTAAATTCATCTGCTCCTTCACACCAGAGATCTCCAGCGGGAGAACAAGGGGGGGGGGACAAAGTGGTGGAGAGCTTTTGTTGACAGGCTCCAACAACTTATAGTGATCCTTCATTGCCTGCGTTTGATGGACATCTGAGCACCACTTGTGAAAGTGTGGGGGATGGTGAGGAGAGGGTGGCATGAGCGGGAGGGGTGGGGGGGGGGGGGGGTGGAGACAGGGTGGGGGTGCACGGGGGGTGTCAACACAGGGACTGATGGAGTGTGCGCTAAAGCACTGTATTGAAAAAAAATAAACAAATCAGAAACAATTAAGTGTGAACTCTCATGGAATATTCATAGGCGAGCAGCCTTTGCGTGACAAGCCATCACGCCACCTCCAGTCCATTTCTATTTTTTTCCCCGTTCCTCCTCTCCACGTCCTGCGCACATGGAGATGTGCCTGCCACTTAAATCAAATTAGTCATTAGCAAATTGAATCAACAATTAGAGCAAAAGAGCTACATGGCATTAGCGTCAGTTCGGCCATATTTGTCAACCCATCAAGAGCAACCTTTTAGTTTTTCCTACGGTCCAACTCTTCTGCGGTGCGTTGAAAGTCAAGGCTGTAGCTCAGGGCAGAAGGCCCCTCCGTCCCTTCCTCTGCCAGGGTCACCTAGCATTACTGCAGCTTGAGCGCACTGTTGTTCTGTTCGCCAGCTCTTTGATGGATCCGGTGGCTGCCCCCCGATCGCCCCTCTTTCTGCTTCTTCTGGATCATTTGTATCGACATCTCTCACTCCTCTGCACCGCGGCTTTTAGTTTAGACGCTGTCACAAACATTGCCGGCGGAAATGGAAGTATCCTCATTATGCAAATGCCGGGCTGCACTGTTGGCATGTTCTGTTTTATGAATTGCATCCCCCTTGTCAGAAGTCAAATTGTATTTGAGTAACTTCAGAGGAATTGTCACAAGATTTCAATTTGGCTCGCCTGCAATGCCACCATCAATTTAATCAGAACAAATATAGACATGTTTCTCTACAAAGGGCAATGTGATTGTGTTGTTCTGGGAGGCATTGCTCAACAATCATACGTTATTATATAAGTGCACCTCGTGCACGCTTTGGAATAAAGAAAAAGTTGCGCAGTTGAATGAATTAATTCCATATTCAGAGCTTTTAATAAAATATGATAAACAGCAGTGGTTAGCGTATATTTTTAAATTATTTTCTGCTCGCAAATTTCTCGTCTAAGAGAGTTGACAGGGCGCCCTCCAAGGAGACATTAATAATCATGTTCCATTAGAGGTAACAAGAAAACACACATCGAAGTGATCTCCTGGAAGCTGCGTGAATAATTGTACATTTGTTAACATATCTAATTTGTAAGTTTCCTTCAAAGTCAGGAGTCCTTGCAATGCAAATCAAGACCACTGTAGAGTTTATTAATAAAAACCTAAACTTCAGAGTAAACAAAGGACTTCCAAATAAACTGCATTGTAACTTTTCAGAAATTATATTAAATATTAAAATATCCGCTTTTCATTCTCTGAATGTTGTTTCAAGTCTGGAAACGGCTTCCTTTAATCCTTTAATCTTCAGGACACAAACAGTCTGAGTGCTCCTCAAAACTTGATCAATCCAGAAACTAATATTCGAGGAGATTTAAGAAAAGAGTAACTGTGGTCATATCGCAGAAGTAATGCTGAGTCTGCACTTTTCAACTCATAAGACACAAGCATTGGTGCGGCTTCCAGTCTGCAAAGAGCCCCGTCAGCACTGGGTCGATAGAAATCTATTTTGCAGGATGCAATTTGAAACGAAACTTCTTTAACAAGTTCCCTCTGTGAATTAAGGAAATATCCAAAAGGCGTCGGGGGATCTGACTTTATCACGTTGTGGTGTTTATCTAGTTACCTTTATGGTGATCTTGAAAGCCTTAAACCAGATGATTCCTCTGTCTGCTTCACTTACAGGCCTCCGTGAAAGTGAAGCTACATTCAACAGCCCCCCCTTTACTGAGAAAGCATACATCAAAGTGACACGAAAAAACTCTCACTTCAAAATTGGCAAAATATGTCCGTGTTGCTTACTATCCCCCATCATTGTTACGCTGAAAAGTGGGAAAGAAACATGACGCCTTAAAATCTCTGACAGCAACAAAAATAAATGGCGCCTGGCTACTACTGTCGACAAGCCAAAAGAAGAAGAAGAAGAAGAAGAAAAAAAAAAGCGAGAAAAAACGTCAGGGTCGATTTTAATATTCATGGATTTTTCTACCAGCTCAGTTCAGCAGTTTCGATTAAGCATTAATTAGGAGCCAGAGGGGAAACCAAACAAAAATAAGGAGCTGAATGACTAATGAAGGCGGTGCAGATGTGGGTAGACCGCCACGCCACTAATGGTTCGGCGGTGTGGGTGCTACATGGGCAGCCGTGCCAGTGGTGTGGGCGGCTAGACGCACCTCTGCCCACACCAGAGATCACACCGAGAGAAAAACACTCTCTGGCCATGGACGAATAACAAACACTGAGCAACCGCTGCTTTCTCTCGAGCTGCTGTCAGTTGAAAAACCTCCCAACTCCCAATTTGAGGGTTTTTTTTCCGTGTGTTTGGTTGAAGGCTTACATGCTCCTCTGGGTGACGGGAAATACAACCCCTAAAATTCATAAAACATTTTCAAAAACCAGCTGGATGAAGTGAAAAACATGAAGCCGGGGTCAAACGGAGGTTTTTTTTTGGAGGTACGAGGTTTCACTACAGTGTTTGTGAATAACTGTGTATGCATATGAGGCCGGTTACTTCACACACACAGTTGAGATTTTTGTTTCCTTGAAGCGAAAAGTCGCCGAAAAAGTTTGCGGGTCACATTGATTGGGAGATCTCAGTCTGTGCACTTTTTAAAATGTTCTATTTAAATTCCGGCCCGAACAAAAGGTCTGCAGCGAGGTTACGCTTACAGCTATACAGGTTTATGTAATAGTATATATATATATATATATATATATATATAATGTAGACATTTTTAGTTCCATCTGTGCATTTTAGACATAAAGTTATAATCCAACTGTGAGAATAATTAAACAATGGCAGGTTGTGGATGAAATGAACGTAAGGTTCTCTGTTTGGTATTACTTATAGTAATAAACGAGAGCAAAGGCCATCCAAAAATATGCAACAAAATAAAGCTTTACTTAGATTTACCATCTCTTTTATTCCTGCCTGAGCCTCCAAAAATAACATTAATAACTGAAAACAATATTCTGCCTTTGTAAAATGGTGATGATAATATTATCATCAGCTACTTCACCATATTTAACATCATTTTTGTTCATTTATTTGAATTGCAGACATTACAACATGTGTTGTATTATCATAAACTGTCAGATAGCAGATCCAGTCACTACTATTAATGCAAACAGTGTGTTTTAATCCTATTTTATTGTAGAATACTATTGTTTTGCATGCTTGTGGTTTAACTATGGTACTAAAAATAATACATTAATTCTGTTGAATTGTATTGTTTGTTAAAGTACATTTTATGCATCGTTACTGAATAGAAACAGCATTATGAGTAAATGAATTATATTAATGTTCCTAATACAAATATATCTTAGCAGAGGATGTGAAACAAGACAAAAAAGAAAACATGAATAGAAAAAATGTAAAAGGAAAAAAAAACATTTATAGTTTTATTTTAAGGAAAATAAATAAAATATGTATTTTCAATTTAGTAATACGAACGAAACCTATTACTTTTCAATGGAACACAGTATTATATGGATTTCCATCAGGTTGAGTGTAATTCTAGGTCAAATTATATAAAGAAATAATACAAACGTTAGATTATATGACTTGTAAATGTATCATTATTTTACATAAACTAAAACTGCCCTTAGGTTTGTTTAATATGTCACCACTAATGTGAAGCTCAATTATCAGCGGACGTCATGCATTCACAACAACACAATGTATATGTATGACTGTGCTGCACTTGAATATGAATAAACAGCATAAATATGAATTTGGAATAACATTTTAATTCATTATTACCATGGCTCCAAAATGTCAGCGAGGGCACAATTTACATCCTATAAATATTTTCACCTCAATTATTTGTCGACGTTTTTCCCCTGAAATATTGAGTGAAAGTATAAATATTATTTTCTTATCGGTTTTATTTTTATTGGCACTTTATGAGAAACGCATCAGATCACAGAGCAGGGGGGGGGGGGGGGGGGGGGGAGACATCCCCTCAGGAACACAGGAAGAAGAAGAAAGAGGTTATCTTTTCTTTTATCTGTTTGAGGAAGGGCTTTGCAGCCTCCTCTCCCAGTAAAACAAGGATAAAGGGAACAGGGGGGGGAAATAAATGATATTGTTACAGAGGTGTTATCCTTAAGCCTGCCCATGATATTTGAATTGTATTGGTGAATTGTAATCAGGTATTTTAGCTTAGCGGTGCTGGTCTCCGTGTTGAACGCCTACCATCTGGTATTGGACGAGAGTGTGACAGACAGAGGGGCTGGAGAAGGAGGGAAGGGGGGGTCAGAGAGAGAGAGAGAGAGAGAGAGAGAGAGGGAGGAAGCCGTTATCCAACTGAAAAGCCTGCCGACTTTAGTTTCCCAATCTCTAAATCTACACATTGTAATGTAAGTCCACAGACAGGAAGCTCAGAGCAAACAGTGTTTGTATGAGCAGATATAGGCCGGAGATCCCGTCCAATCACCAGGAGAAGGTTGGCGACGGCGGGGCTTTGTTCGCTCTAGGTAGGGAAGGAAAAGAGAGGAAAGGAAACAAAGCTACTCTTTAAATTATTGGGAATTGTTTTTGCACTCTTAAAGCGTCACTTTTCATTATTTTGTTTTCACATATTACATAGCTTGGGATGACATTCTTGGATATGGTTTGCAAATAAGAAGTGCAAATGAAGTCAGAGTGTAGGCCTTTAAACCTGTGTTTGGGACCACATAGTTTGTGATTATTGAATCAAACACACCTTAAAGACCATGCACCATGTGAGCTAGTGTAATAGAACGTATCAAAACCTTAATATTGCACTTTAGTGGTGCAAATTCTTAATTATGACCAGTTGACATGCAGAGAACCAATCACTTTTGGGGTGTTCTTTCTTCATGTCCAAATTAGCTTTTATAAAAAAAATAAAAAATTAACGTGCAGAACAAAAATTCCATTAATTTGTTCAGCCAACTTTTCAAGCTCTTGGATGTCAGACCACCTAACCTGCACATGAACTCACAATCAGCCTCCAAAGCTGCAAATATGCACCAACCAAAGGATCTTCAGAATGTCAGCAAGGTGAGCCGAATCTGTGATGCATCAACCTCACAACTTTGAGGAAACAAAATATCCCTCCACTAATTAAACAAGATCATATATGCATGTCGAAGACAATATACAAAGCTTCAAACCCCATACATTCATGTATCTGAGCTGCAGATATTGAACCGTATCTCTCTTCCATGCTGCTTCCCCCAGACAGAGAGGCTCATCTGCACACACCGTGACCTCCATGAGAACTCTTGTTCCCTGTTTGCGGCGGGTCCCTGCCGGCTGAATCGTCGCCTCGTCCTGGGCTGCAGCCGCGGCTCGAGTGCCCTCCAACCTCTTCACTCGCTGCTATTCAAGAGGCCGAGAGCTCTGCCGAGCGAGAGATCCGGAGTCCAGAGTGCCCTTAGATGACAAAGCGACACATTCGTGTTTAGCTGTTTGGTTATTATCGCATGCAGGTTGTCATCAAAAATGCAGAAAACAATATATTTATTGCAGGGGTTGTGTGCAAATTCCAGCCACCAAAAGGGTATTAAGCATCAGTCATTCCCTACTGGATCGGTCATGCTTATGTTTATTAAAACCAGGTTTTCCAGGTATCTAATGCCCTACATTATGTAACTAAACCTGAACTGAACATCTTATCTGGTCAGCGAGGGTCAAACACGGAGAATAACACTGATTATCTGCAACAGCTCTGGGTGAGAGCGAGCGAGTGCCCTAACAATTAACAAAGGGAGGTGTGTGTGTGTGCATGTGTGCGGTGGAGTGTGGGGGGGGGGGGGGGGGGTGAAGTTTTTCTTTTCTTTCTGCCTGCCTCACCACCTATCACAATTCATTACTACAAATTAGGGTTCAATAAAATTGCTATTCAGAGATAATTAGGAGTTAGGTTTGTGGTGGCGGGGTCGGGGAGGAGGAAGGGGGCTGCTGGAGGGTCGGTGTGTGTGTGTGTGGGGGGGGGGGAGGGAGTTGCCTTCCACATGTCATCATGACCCAAACCAACAAACCGAGGGTCTGCAGCTGGGGCAAGTGAAGTGAGACCCTGATCTGCCACCGAACCCCCCCCCCCCTCCCTGTATGATGAGAAGACCCGCACACAAAAAGAAAACACACTCTCTCTTCCTCCCCCTTCCTCCCCCTTCCTCTCACCTGCTGAGTTGGGAGCTGCTCCAAATTAAACAAATTATTTCAGGCCTCTCTCTTTCATTCTCTGGTTCCCCTTCAAAAAAAAAAAAAAAAGGAAAAGTGGAGCAACGGCTCCCCGACTAACAGTGGTCCCACATAAGGACGGCGGCTAATAAGGTTGCGTCTGTGTGTGTGAGAGTGTGTAAGTGGCTGCCTGAGTGCGAGGCGAGAGCCGGGGTTACGCCTGTATATGTGCACCGGGCTGAAGAAGGTTTGTCTTTCATTAATTAACACTTTCCCGATAGCACAAGCTACCCATCTTCGCTTTTGAGAAGGAGTGAAATATTTGTCGGGGTGACAGAATACGCCTGAGAGCAGTTCTATTTAATTAAGACACCGAGCTTGGATTTCTTTTGTATCGCCATCATTTTTCAATTAATTGTTAATTATTCAAATGTTACAATAAAATGGTCATTTTGGTTAAGAAACAGTGTTCACGCCAGTGTTGTTTTTTATTGTAAAACTTGTGACGACAAAATGAACACAGAGTTTTCCATAAACAATTAATAGACTCCCTGATTTATAACATTTAAATTAAGCATTGAATCCACTTTCTCAATGTGTCAATAACTCTTTATTCAACAGTGAAGCAGAGAGACTCACAATACGAGCACAATGTTCGTGAGGGAACAAAAAGACTCTTTTTTATACCCATAATTATAATATAACCTATAATTATTTAATATAGATTTTGCTATCCCTTAGCCTGATACATTAAAAACATGTATCAGCGTGTAGTCATGATAGCTTTTAGGAAGAGTCGACTGTGTGACAATTTAGCTCAACGTGCAAAAGTTTTAGCTTCAAAACTGATTTTATTCAACTGTAAAGCAGAGAAACAAACATTTTAAATGAATACAAATGAATGACGTGTATTTTATTTATTTCTTTGCAGAGCAGAAACAGAACAAAGAAAGAGCTGGACAGTTGGTATTTTCAACTTGAAACAGAGAGTGCTTTTAGCCCTGAAAACTGAAATAAAGTAAATCCTAATATGTATCCACTCCTTTGGCAAATCATGAAAGCTTTTACCAAGTGGATGCAACCACTTCCAAACAAACGAAGAGCCGAGTATTTAGCGACATGACAGGTACAGACACGCAACCTTATCAACGAACGACAAAAAGACACCGATCACCGGGACGTGCGGCGCAAACAGCGAAGACGCAGCACCAACATAAAACACATGAACCTCATAGATTGCCACAGTAACAAGTTATGTCTGTTCACTTTAAAGCCCCGCTTTGGCTGCTGTTACTGACATTCAGCTGCTCTGTTGAACCCGTCAACTTTAACTCTACTTGTTCTCTCTCATGGCTGTTTGTGCCCTGCATCCTCCTCCTCCAGCTGTCTGTGTGCGACTCTGGCTGCGGCCCCAGTGCCACTGGAGGGGCCGTGTGAACCGGCCAGTCCGGTCACCTCGCATCAGTGTCGGGCAGGAATGTGCCGTGGCCCCGGCCCTGGCCAGGGACACCACTCTGGGGGTTGGAGGGAGGGAGGGAGGGAGGAAGGGGGGTGCTGGTGCTGGTGGATGTCGGCTGAGCAGGTGCTCGGTTAGGGAATGGGAGGAAATAATGTTGATGTCACGTCCCCGCCATCCATTGTGGTTGGGGGGGACATGGACACCAAGCGACACAGAGAGCCTGTGGGTTTGCCTCTCTAGAGGTCACCATGCCAGATCAGAATCACACTGAGTCTTTACTTATTAAGTGGCTTTCTGTGCACCCGGTGGGTTAGCTCGCGCTACACGACAACCAAGCCTGTTCCCCTCGCACAAAAAGAGCCCAGTAAAGAGATACCAGCCCGCTATTGAGACAGCCACTCTGCCGTTGTTTCTCTCTGCTACTACCAGCCGCTGTGAACAAATATGGCACATGATACCAGAGGTGTAGCATTCCTTCCCCCTTCCCTTGTTGAAAGAAGTCCTTTACACACCAAACAGAGCATCGCAGACTCTCTGATCAGCAATTATGCACTTTAGAGGTATTAAATACAGCTGAGGGGGGGGGGGGGACAGGGGGCCTCCAGGGACCACCGGCAGTCCGTAAATACTCTTCTCTCCGGAAAATGAAAGCAAGAGACCTGCCATTTGTAGACATTATTCATGCATTAAATGTAATGCCTGAGTAAAACAATTATGCCGCATATATTGCAGCTTTATTTACTTGCTGTGTCTTGTCTCGTCTGCCGAGCGGCCGTGTGTGTGTGTGCACAGAGGATGACAACTCTCCTAAGTTATTTGCTGCGAGTGCGTGTGTTCTGCCTCTCTTGCTCCGTATCTATATTTATCACCAGCGCAGGTCAGAGATCGGACATTTGTAAGCGGTGAACTGGCACAAAAGATTATCATCAATTAATATGCCATAATAACTGGGTTCACTTTCACATGCGCGATATGCATTCTCTCTTTTAAAGTGATCCGGTTTGGCAATCTAGCCGCCTCCGCTGTAATATATGCTAATGTGAGTAAAAACACTTTGGATCGTCTCTGAGGAATAAGAATCCGTGTTGGGATTCATACCGGCAGCGTGTTCCACTTTTGGCGCCGAGAAAAGTTCTTTAGCAGCCGGGGTGTCTCACCAACCTCACATGAGTTCTTCTCATATTGTTTCCCCAAAGTTGTCTTTGTGAGCGGAGCCTGGTGAATAGCCAGAGAGCCCATTATTCAAACCGGGGTCCTGACACCAGTTTATAGGCTGAATTACATTAACTTTGCATGTAACTCGACTTCATATTTCAGGAGGACATATTAATGTTCAACCTCAAACTTAGCGGAGCCTTTGCCAGTGTTGGCTACACACACACACACACCGTCCTTTTAAACCCAGTTCATTCACCCAGCTGCACAATAAAGATATCAGCTGCTTATCAACCTAAGCATACTCTTCTCAGGTCTTGACACACCACGCCAGCTGTTGGGCCATTGCTAAACATCGTTGGCCGACCCCAGCACATCGATTTTTGCTCGTGCTAGCTCATTGAGGTTGACTGGATGCATCAGTAGCCTTAAAGGTTTCCTACCAGTTGTGGTGCCTTAGTGTTCATCACAAGTGGCAGGAATCTATGATATGGTTCTTTACAGAGACAGAATACAAGCTGTGGCCTCTCCCCACCAAAAAAATAACTACTCTGGCGCATTAAACAAACTCCTGTCCTAGATCAAGAAACTATAACTGTTGAGCGGCAAGGCCTCTCCGAAGTGCACTCGGCAGTTAGTGCACTCCAGCTGCACGGTAGCTGAAGCACCCTGGGCGAGAGGGCTCAAAGGACGGCGCGAGTGGCGCCGCGCCTCGGCGCGAGGGGCGATGAGGAGAGGGGAAGTGACAGGAGACAGTTGCTACACACTGTGTCAGGCTGGCAGTGTCACACCTGGCAGCTGTCAATCACCGCGCTCCCGAAACACCTCGCTCCCTGATATCGCCGAAGCCGCTGCCAAACATGCCTTGAGTGGTGTCATCCATCCACACATGAGCACTGGCTCACTCTGACTGCACTCATCTTGTCACTGCAAGTCAGAGACGGGGAGAGAAAGGGGGAGAGAGAAAGAGGGGAGAGGGAGGGATGCATCCATCTATTTACATATGGAAAGGTCACAAATAGCCTGCAGGCACTGTGCTAATTAGAGAATGTGGCAAAAAAAACAACTCCAAAGATAAATTGAAAGACAAAAATGGAGAGTTATCTAAGTATGCCGGTGTAATGAAAGTGTGGGATGAGGTGAATGAAAGGAGAACCTGAACCTTCCTAAAGAACAGTCTTTACTGAAGGTAGAAGACCCAAACAAAAGGAGCAGTTTGAATTCATAGCTGCTGCATTATTTGGAACTAGTCTGTTCCCTTTTGGTTTTTTTATTATTATCAATACAAGTGGGATAAGTGACCAACCTACTGCAGTCCGGAGCAATGCAGCTTTAGCTCGGTGGTTAGCGCGGGTCTCCAGCAGCAGACATTGACCATATGATGGTGTTCAGATGACCGGGCGTGTGTGATCTCCCTTAGCCAGATAAGCGAATCAACCTTTATAATTAATTGTGACAAGCTGACAGGGAAAATGAGTGTAAAATTGTATACTTACATGAATTTTTGTGTCAGTTCGCCGTCTGTGCACTTGTTTTTCTGCCTGGCCATAGCCGAGGGCACCTTTCTCCGCGGGCGCTTCACGGACTTTGTTTCCAGGCCTTCAGACACATCGCCCTTCGCCCTAGTGAATTTGCTGATTAATTTTGGATGCTCCCCTTAATTAACACCCCAAAGGAAAGTGTAGATTTCCTAGCCCGCCTTTGCTGCAGAACAAACAAAATGAGAGAGTCTGAAGAAGGATGACCTCAGGGAGACAGACGTGCTGATGTCCAAAATGACATTACAGGAGCAATGTGAAGGCCCCGTGATGCTGAGCCGAGACCTGGACACGGGCGATGCCTCAGGAGCTCCCAGGCCTTTTAATCAGTGGCTGGAAACGAGCTCCCTATTAGTCTCATTTCATTTGCTTTAGCGTCGGTAGAGAAGCAGGCCTTGCATGATGCCACCCGACGCTTGAAACATGCTGTTCTAGTGCCAGTGCTGGTGCCGCCTCCGGCCCACGGTCATTAATTGCTGCCACTCTCTTACTTCCAGTGAAATTGGCAGATGACGGACAGGGGGCGAAATAAAAATTTGATTTCTTTCTCTTTTTTCCCCCCTCTTCCCAACATCAGAGTGGATTTCACTAATTGGGTTGAATGGCGCCCATCTCGTCTTGTGACAGCCACACAGGATGCATGAGAAGCTGCGGGCAGCTTGGAGAGCTCTCACCCTGCCATGCCAGCTCAGAAGACACGCCGGCAGGAGGGGGGCGAAGTTGCAAAAGGCACGCCGAGACAAAAGAGCACAGCTAGAGATCGCACGCTCACTTTTCAGGGGACCTTGAACAAACAAACTGGCACTTTGTCTCGCTCAGGGCAAAAGGATACGCACATCATCGCTCAACCAGAAGGTCGCAAATCAGCTCACGAAAAACACTGGGGGTGAAGTCCTCAGAGACTTTCTTTGCCTCCTTTCTTTGCCTCCTCGCCCTGTGCGTAGTCAGTGCATCACTGTCAATGGGTACTAAGAAGGTTGGACTGAACACAAATAGCAATGTGGAAAGAAAGCCACGAATTGACCCTCACAGTGTATTCTTAGTGTGCAAAAAGTCATATTTTAAAGAGGAAATCTGCTGTTATTTCTCACTATTCTGAACCTTTGGAGTTTTATACTGCATGACTTCTGACTTCACTGATTCTTGTGGCTTTTTGCAGGAAAACTGCACATTTGTATGCAAATGTCTCTGCTGTCCAATAAAAAGGCCGTACAGCATTGAGATCACACAAACGGCTGCAGGAAGTTCCCTCTTCAAATGTATAAAATGTGAATTAAATACTTATTACTTTCATTACTGCAGACTAATTCAGTGTCCGATTAGGGCTATTAAAAGCACATCCGATCCGCCAGCCTCCAATAAAACAGACATGGATGTTTGAGCAGGTCGTCTCAGCTCCACGATGGACAATTGTCCACTTTGTGTTCGCAGAGATTCAGGGAGGGGAAGGGGGAAAAAAAGCAGAATTCCCATTACAAAAGGACAAGAAGTGCAGGTGTAATTGGGATATTTGGGAGAGTCTAGTTTCAGGGCACACTGGAGCTGCGGTGAAATGAAGCCTGTAAGACTAGAGCGTCTGACTGGCAGCAGAGACTGCCCTCTCGCTCGCCTCTGCTCTCTTTCTCTTCACTTTGTGCCCTTGTACTCTCCGCTCACCTCTTTTCTTGCTTATTTGCTCTGCTTTCTACCTATTATTTTGCTTTCTTTGGGATGTCTTTTTCATCATCTCTGTATCGTAACAGGACATGACACCGCAAGGTTCCCCTTCTACCCGCCAATGAAAGCAGCTTGATCGGACAGGTATATGGAACAAATGAGATCAATTAACGTGTCCAAGAGGGGCACCTGACCGAGAGTCCGGTTGCACTAAACGATCTCCTCATCTTTTGTTTCCCTTCCAGAGATTCCATTTGCAACCTCATCACTTTCCCGGCCTGAACAACGGGGACGATTGTTCCACCCAACCCTTAATGGAGAAGGCCCAAGAAAGCCTGGCCTCTTCCCCGGGCAGCCCATGTATCTTTACTATCAGGACTCCGACTCAGGACACGGGGGCAACCTCGCCGAAATGAATCCCCGCTCCCTCTTACCCTCCAGCTGCCCCGCCCTCCCCACCTTTCCCTCCCGCGCCCCCCCCCCCCCCCCCCCCCCCTCTCAACTTCACAGGACATCAACGAGCTCGATTTGTAGCAAATTTGTTTCTCCAGCTCCCTTTAATTGAACGACTTTGGTGCTAACAAGGAGCTGATTGAGCTCAATAATGGCACTGTTGAAGGCAGAGCGCTGCTCTGTAAAACAACACACATCTTTAAAGAGAAGACATGGATGAATGTTCTCTCAGGTATATCATAAGCATCTATGACTGCTGGAAAATAGAAGTCAAATGAATCAATCTTCGTACTGTACCAGCCTATCAGGCGTCGTCTGTTTACACCTCTCCGTCTCTTCAGGTTTTACCTTCACGTTCAGACGGAGCTTTGTTTTATATTCAACATCCTTTTTGAGACCTAGCAGCTGACAAATTGACAGTCACTTTTCGCAAATTTCATCTCGCCTAATATCACAACCGGCGTGATGGAGAGATGGGGATAACTAAGTGAAGGTCCGCAGAGAAAAATCACCAGAGGAGACGCAGAAAGAGGGCCAATTATCGTGAGTTAGAGGGACCGGGGAGCCGGTGATGGCACCCATCGAACCCCTGAGCGTTCGTTTAAATCTGCTTGATGAATGTGATGTGTGCTCCTCATCTGCCCCCCCCTTCAGTCTGTCCATGGCAGTTAGACGGGATTGTTTACTATAACCTTGTAATCAACCTGGCTTGGTTGACAGCTCACCATTACCCCTGATAACAGGTCTGCCGCAATTTGGACCCAAAGAAAATATATATATATTAAAAGAAAAAAAACGGACAGAAAGTGTTCAGGGCTTTCTGATTCCTTTATTGATAGAGCGCTGGCCCTGTTATCTTTGTGCGTAATTTGTTTTCAAGAACTGTGATTTACATTTCAGTGAGATTACACCTTTTAATGCTGCACGCGGGCGAGAAGTGGGCAGCCGTTGAATACTCCACATCCCCACCACTGGAGGAGGAGGGGGAGGGGGGGGGGGGGGGGCAGAGCGGGATGGAGGGATGAGGGAGGTGGTGTGTATATGTGTGTGGAGAGGGGGGGTTCAAACGATGCATTTCCAAGTCCTCAAGTGGAGAGGATTACAATTACAATTAAAAATCAAAAGGCCTGTGTGTCCATCAAACGACTGCCCATAACCCTTTGTGTACCTACTGCCAAATAATTGTGGCTAGTGGAGTGGTTGGCAGATGCAAAACGCTTTCCAGCTTAATTGTGGCGTATTACTGCAGCTTGTTCATCGGGATATTACGCAATAAGTGTTATTTCAGGCAAGCATGCAGGTCCTAAATGGCATGCTAATGTGAATCTCTTGGCAGCACGTTAAAGAAAATCCACGCGTCGCCATTAAAACAACAGCAGGGGCCGGTGGCAAAGTTCAATCATCTTGTTTTGGATATCGCCTTGATGTAGTACAACAAGTTCAGCTCGCCTCCAGCTGCCACGGAGAGACTTCACACAGGTAGGGAACCATTTCAGGAAGAAAAAGGTTCTGATGCAGCGACATTCATTTGGATAACGCCAATTATGACACATTCTAGCAAACATTCATCCGCAAAAGATCAAGTCAGTAAAATGGTGAATTGACTAAACCCAACACATTGTACAAGCCTGCTCACTTTCTGCAATTGACACACATGTTTGTCAACCAGATGTGTAGTCATCGGTGCACTAAATCGTGGGTGTAAATAGTAATGAAATATCGGTGTTTTCATTTCCACTGGTACAGTTGCTTCTTTACTTCCACCAACACACCACACCCCCCCCCCCCCCCCTTTACATGCATCCTAATCATGTGCATTATTTCAGTAATTCAGATCACAACATTTTACATAATTCTTTCTTTATTCATTTTCTCAGACAGTCAGTGAAATTATGTAAAACACGCTCTCAATGGCACTCGGTGTGTGTGTAATAGAATGCAGATTTCCATGTTATTCTAACACGTTTTTGCTTACTTGGAGGCAAAGTGTCCCATTTAAATGAGAATTACACTTAAATGTCACATGGGTTTATCTAAATGTATAAACAGTGCATTTATTATATTAAATTTGGTGAATCCTAAACATGGATTGCGGGAGCTAGGATGAGAGACGTGCTCCGAGGGTTATGACTTACTAATGCCGATTTGAATTGTAAACGCTTCCTTCCTCTCGGTTTTATTTACCCACCATTCTGTCCCCCCAAAGATGACATGGCACCTGAAGAATTGCTCTTTGAATTTTCCCAGCGAGACCGCCATTGAGACGGAGAGAAACATCATTTGCTTTTGTTGAATTAATTCAGTCATTAGCCGGCAGTTTGAAACCTGCAGCTCCTTGAAAAGGCCGAGATAATACCATTTCTGCCATTCATAGTGGCCCCAGTGTCTCCTGATAGCCGGCAATCTATTGCCTAATAATTTTCTGGCCAAATTATAATACAGGAATCCTCATTCAGCGAGGTAAAAAAGGTGTGAATGCAATAGTGAGTGGAGAGGGAAAGAGCCCCTCAAATGTCTTTTTTTCAGAATGGCAGCACAACAAGGAGATTGTAGGGGAGAGGGAAACTCGTTTACCTCATCAGTGGCCTTTGTGCGCCTTGAGTCAGCTTTCTGAGGGGAAGATGTTTGAACTCAATCATCGGCTGTCTGTGCAGAGACATAAAACAGTCCCTCCTCGTTCAACGCAAGTGGGAACATTATTAAAATACACATTTACATGTTTAAAGTATTGAAAAAAATCATGTCGTGTTGTTATCAGATTAAATAAAATATGACTTTTTTATTTTATTTTTTTATGAATGAGCTCTTAATATAAATGTAGTTATCTGACTGCATGCACAGGCGAATACCATTTCCCGTCCCATGCTTTAACGCCTTCTATTTCATACACTGAGGATTGTTTCCATATGGGACAGCAATATAATAGCAATAGGGCATATTAGATCTCTTCCATACAGATGTTCACCTCAATTGCTGCAGCAGTTTGGTCCATCTGTGTTAACAGTGAGCTGCTTAGCACACGCCTGTGTGAAGGGAGGCATATCAAGCATATGGACATTTTACAAAAGGTTACCCCGCATAAATTAGGTTGACTGGCAATCTGTTGAGGAGAGGTGGCTTACTGTGAGCACTAGGTGGTTCGCAGCAAATATGGATAATAAAGGCATCTGGTTTCATAGCCATTTATGAAAGTGGCCGCCATAAAAATGACTTCTTCCAAAATGTAGAGACTGTCCTTTTTCTTTTTAAACTTTTCAGCTAAATTAAACCTTCAATTTAGTATCTGGGAATATTGCAATAACCACAGTTACAACCCTATAAAGCCCTCAATATTTCAGATGTTGCACGTTAAATAATGCATAAACGTACATTTTGAATACCAGCTTTCTATGTGTTTTGAAAAATCGTTAAAGATTTGTAGGATATTCACCGAAAATCAATCAAACTAACGTGTTAAAAACACCAAAAAATACATTTGTGCTTCTTTTACCGTACTATTCAAACAAAAGTGTTAAATCCTGTTATTTAATAAGTTCTCACTATTATTTTGCTTCGACAATTTGCTGGTATTCCATTAGTGAATAAATGTACTCAGACGACGCCTGCACAAGAGGCCGAGCTTTAGATTTCTATCACATCTTAGAGTGACATCTAGTGGCTGTTTGTCTCATGACAACATGTTGTCCACGGTTTACCACAGCTCTGTTCAACGAGTACATTTAGTGAATCATCAAGTTTTTTGGCCCTTTTCTGCTTCATAATTTGTGCTTCTTGAGTAAAGTATACACAATGATGTTCCCTGAGACATTCGTCCCTCTGAGGGCTCAGGAACATTCAAGATTTAACCCGCAATCATTTCCTACCATCTATATGCTTTGGAACAATTGTTTGGAGACATGTTGTACACATGTGCCATCCATCTGTTTCTTACCCGTAGTATTCCCTGAACACGTTCTAATCCGTCCAAAATACACTTTAAAATCTCTAAACACAACCCACAACTACTGCAAAAAGAGCACCATGCTAACCGCCCTTTCATACGTCCACCGACGCCTCTAATGCATTCAGTCTAATCTGCCTATGTTTGCTCTCATGTGTGAGTTACCTTCATCACTGTGTGGGTGGTTAAGATTGATTAACAATAACAGCAGCTGACTAGGCAGGAATAATTCACCAAAAACAAAAGCGTTTGTGAATCAAGAACGAGACACAGGAGGAGGAGGGACGGCGCTTCCTATGTCGGGGCTAATTGAAGCTTTGTAACGCAGATCGGGGCGAGGGGGGGGGGGGGGTTCAAAGGACGGACGGCCGTCCGGCAACAACACACGGTTTTGTTTCATGAGCCTCGGCACCTTTGATGTGTGCTACTTCTTCTGCTTTGATACAAGAGGTCACTGTTCCCGGTTCCAGAGGGCTTGCCGGACACAACGGGCCTCTGGGGAAAAGGAGCGGTCGGGGGTCACACAACAGGAGGAGGAGCAAGAACCGGAGACTAGAGCGCTGAAGTGGCAGCGATTCATATTCATGCAAAGATCACACGACATGTACAGTAGCTGCCCGAGACAATAGAGCGCTTTCAGGTGATATAACCTCGTCTTCTGGCCGCCATGCTGTATTGACCTGAGTTGAGTGATGCACACAACCTACTGAAAGAAAGAGATAAAGACGCAGGAAGATGGATGTTTGCTGGCGTTACAACTCCTTCTTGTCTTTGGCAGAACTTACAACCGGTGACACCCAGTCGAACGCTCCCTTTAGCTTTGTAGCCGAAGTGTAACGGCCCTTAACTCAGCCTTCCAACATCTTTTCATGGCCCGCCCTTTTGTTCTTCGACATGAAAGGAGGAGGCTCTACACGGTGAGGCGGGGAGACACTTTGAATAACATGCTGATCAATAAAGACCATCTAGCACGGAGGTACCGTTGAGTAATTCAGAGTGCGGGTCGTTGAAGTGTCATCGATAGTGCTCATAGTGAGAAAGGGTTCATGCTGTAGGTCATCCCTCCACTACGGCTCATGTGACCGCATCACAGTGAAGGGGAGTTATGTCAGGTCGCCGGTACAAATGTGTTCTTTGATGGGGTTCAAACCTCGGCGGGGACTTCAACATGAGCAGATTGTTTTGTAAGTGGAAGGTTGGCGGTTTGAATCTTGAAGTGGGATTCATTTGGAGGGAAAGTGAATATTAGAGCCTTGAGGGAGTTGCAAAACCCCCTTGTTCCTCTGAAGATGACTAGATGTTACTGGAAAACAAATCTTCTTTTGGTAGGTTAATATAACAACCCAGTCGCCATTGTTTTTTACTGCAAATCACGGGATACATGGAACGTCAACATCTCTGAACTATGATATCGGCCTTGTGTCACGCTTGCAGAAACGTACAATGACAGGATGTTAAACGCTGCGAAACGGTTTGTTAAGTTTAGGCAACAAAGCTACTTGGTTAAGGTTAGAAAGATCATTGTGTTAAAATGAGGTACAGTACAACTATGGAGACTTAAAATCTCAAAGTCAGATCTCAGTCTGCAGGCCTCATGGAGTGTCTACTGCTGGCGAGGTCTGCTGAGTGCAGAGGATATCAGCATTATCGCCTGCTCCTTTCACTCTCCATGATGAGCTGTGCTGCAGAGTGTGTTGTTGCCTAATTCCCTTTAAACTACAGCCCTGTGTAATCACATACCCCAATTAACCACCTCGGCTCCCCGGGTTCCTGCATCGTGCACGCCGCCCCGTCTTCTCGCCACACAGCGTAATTAGCTTTCATCTGAAAATGAAAAGAAAGGAGCACCTCAGCAATTGTGCAGCCACTCTTCTCCTTTCTCCCCCGTCTCTACCCATCTCTCCAGCACTCTACCCCTCATATCATAATGGCCTGCAATTTCAATCAGATGGACTTTTATCGCTGACACTAAGAAGAATTGGCCCTCACCCTAGTCCCTCCTTCCACCACCCCCCCCCAAACAAGCAACCCGCCTCATTTGATGGCTTATGCTTGTGAGACAGCTATCAAGGAGAGTCCTTGTTGTGACTGGGAGGTCTTAGTTTGATATTTACAAAGGATTCAATTCCATTTTGTGGCTGTGTGTGGCAGAATGGAAGGATCAGGTTCGACGTGTTCCAACAAGGCGCAGTACTAATTCATTTACATCCACCTGAATGGGAAAAAGGACAAAATAATTCCATTGGAGGTTTTGGGGTTTTTAGTTGTGAGGTCGTTAATTCTAAATGTGTCATTGACATAATGTTTTGCATGCTCTCTGTTGTTCTGTAGCTCTAGAAATCAGGCTGAATCTTCTTCTTGGTACCGTCCATTTAACAAAATAATAACATCTTCATTATCCCGGTTTTCGCAGTAAGATAATCCAACACTGAGTGTGATGAGTTTGGTGAAAAATAATGATTATTAACGTGACGTGGCTGATAGAAAAAGATCTGTTTGTGGAAGCAGTAGCGCATGTTGAATTGTAAGCAGTATTTACTATAAAAGGTGCAATAAGATGCGTGCAGACATACAGTAGGGTACTAGTGTGAGAGCATATTAAGGCTTTCAGTGAGTATAAAGCAGATTAAAGCAAGTCAGATTTTGATAACAATCAATTCCTGACTCCTAACCAAACTACATCCACTCTCAGGCCCATTTCATGCCTTTTGAGTTCAACTGTCTTGTAGTTGGAATAAAAAGTTAGTCACTTGGACTCAGCGGGAGGCTTCCCTGCAGATGAAAAGATAGGTGATGTCATTAGGATCTTATCATCAGCGTGAATGCTCCTCACAGGTACAGTGGTAATGTGACACCGACGCCACACTTAGGTGTCACCAGGAATACTTCCAGCCCAGTGAATCAGGGTTCAGTCATACAAGTGAGCAGCCTGTTAACGACGCAGCCCTGACATTTAACATATGTCTAATATTCATCCGGATCTGCTTCAGAGGCCATTTGCAGGTGGAACCAACCCGAAGACCTTTTATCTCTAAAAACATGGCTGTTTGAATTCTTGCTGCTCTTCTTCTTCTTCTTTGCCTCATTCTCTCCGTCTCTTTACTCAACCATCCCCCTCCTTTCGCCTCTCAACCTGTTTGTTCTCTTATCTCCCCTTGTCCTGAACGAATCGATGAGGCGCTCGTTAGCCCAGGGATGTTCATCGGCGAGAGAAGAGATTGGCCTAGAACACTGGGAAAAAAGAACGCGTGGACGGGGCAAACAGAGGCGCACCGAAACAAACATTTGAATGCATTCAGCAGTCCTGCATGTCTCCAGAAGAGGTAGCTCATACAGGTCCAACTGCTGCCAACTTAGGCTGGATCTGTAGCCCTATTTCAATAAAGACATCAGTTTATATCATCAGGTATTATTGTTCAAACTCAATATTTTACAGTAGCTTTTTCAGGTTTGCACCAACAATTCTCCATTGCAGTTGGAAAACCACAGAAGAAGAATATCACAGAATTAACGAGAGTAGGACCACTCACTCTTGGCCATGTATTGCTTTCAGCTAAATGCTAACATTAGCATCCTCACAACAACAAATCAGTTGAGTGTGTTAGTGGGCTAACATGTGAGCCGTGTTTTTGTGATATTGCTCTGTCAGTCTTCACTTCCTGTGTTTGTACTTTCAGTGATGAAGCATTTCATTAAAACAATATTTTTTCAATCACTCGCCATTTCACATGAGCGGAGCTGGCTTGCAGGCGTTCACACAAACTAAACATCGCTTCATCAACGGGGCAAAGACGCGAGAAGCGGTCAGAGCATGAATATGTATCTGAAGTCGAGGGGAAGGAAGTGTTTATGCGATCGTTTGTTATTTCAACACAATTTCCACTGAATAACGTTTCCGCTTGAGTCGGTAACATTCCCAAAACTTTCTACAAGTGCGGAAGTGATCTCTGTGCCTGTAGTGGTGATGAAGAGCAGACATGGACAGATGGACACGAGTACGCCAACACATCCTGAGACACCACTGATGTCATTATTCTCTAATGCAAGTAAACACATTCATGCAATTGATACGCTCTTTCAGTTTCAATAGATTGTGTTTCCAATGCATTCATTTTTCATTTCTCTCTTGTCACATCATTTATACAGTGGCTTGCTATATCTGGTGTACTTTTGGAGAGATCTATGTATGAGGAGTGTGTAGGAGGGTTGATCTTTGAGATCATCTAATCCACACTGAGTCAGTGGGATGCACATGTAAAGGAGGGCTTTCTTCTGTTCTCTTATCTTTTAAATCCGTCCAAATCTGACATTTTTGGGGCTTTTAGAGAGGAAGAGAACAGCTGGTCGCCTCGTGCGTCTTACTGATGCTCATCTCACCCAGAATGAAACCTTTTGAATACTGCCGCTCCCTGTGGGGCGACTTCAGTCCTCACCTTTGTACATCTTAAACGAGATTATATTTGATGTGGGTGTGATTTAAGATTAGCACTCCTACCCTAATTTGGTGAATACTGACCTTGATGTGTATACAAAGAAAAAGCGGACTGGAATCAGAGACATCATCTATATTTGTAAGACGAACGCACCCTCATAGGTCACACGTAAAGATCACCGTTACATGGCAGGTTAAAAGGGAAAAATGTGTGCATGGTTTGAGAGCAAGAGAAACCCAAAGTAATCGAGTGTATCGTGAAGTTTCATTGCATAACTCCACCTGTAGCCAGACTCGTCTGGGCCTGCAGCCAGCATCATGGCTCCAAGCAGACCCTCACATCGACACTGCCTTGGCACCAGAGTGACGGCAACCCCTCTTGCCTATGAGGTTTGCATACAGAGGAAGGGCTTATCCTCTTAATAAATAAACCTGGAACCTAAAATCACAGGAACACAGGAGGGATCATTGCTGCACAGTGCACTGCGCTCCCCTCCTCTCCTCTCCGTCAGAGAGGGATTATCCCTTTCACTTAGTGCGCACGCCGCTAATTTCTCCTGCCAGGTTCAACTCCCAGAATGCACCAGGGAGATTGGCTGTCTTTCTTTACTCCTCTCTCCGTGTTGCCGGTCTCTCTCTTCCTCCATACCTGGCTCCCTGACTTGTTTTATCTCTCTGCTGGTGGGAACACAAACCCCAGTGATTCTTCCTCCTCATCCTCTTCTTTGATGATGTTTTACAAATTCACTTGGCAGGCTACAGAGCCGTCAAAGCTGCACGCGTGTTCCTCAAAACAAGATTAAGGTGCATACCTCTGGCAACACAGGTGTTGTCAGCATCTAACAGGTTGAATTTTCTTTTTTCTCACCTGAAGCAAATCCTGTTCTTGTGCCTCACAAGACAGTGGATACTGGTGTTGAGCAGCAATGAGACTTATTCATCTTACTCCTCTCGTGATGAGTCCATGATAAGTCACAAGGAAGCAAAGTGTTCGCTGTTCTTATATTTAATTCCAAATAGGATCATTTGGTGATGAAAATCATAGTTTTATGGAGTTTAAATGATGAAGAAGAGCAATAAAACTACACACGAAGGTGTGCAAGGTCAAGACGTAGTGTACAGAATGCAACACTCTCATGGAGAAAGTAAAGAGACTGATCGTCTCTGACCAAAGTAAATGTCCCATCAACCCCAAAGAACATTACAGTTCAGGAATGCACCATCCATCTAATCTCAGCCATATGCAGACCTCTCACTTGGTGTGTGTGTGTGTATGAGTGTCGTTGGAGCTCCGACATACAGTAAATAACATTGTATGTTCACACCACCAGCTTTCTATCTTCACCTTTCAGATGCGTGTATCCTCTGTTGTGTGTTTACTCCGCTCAGTCTCTCACCTCCAGCTAATTCTCACACCCCGCTGATGAATTCCATAGTTCAGCACATCGGGCTGCATAAGCCAGAGAATATACAGTAGGTATCGCGGCTTTCATGCTCGCTCAGCAAGTTTGAAAGCAAATTGCAAGCGTGAGTGCACACAGCAAAATAAAACAGAGATTCGACAATCCACACAAACACTGTGAGAATCTTTTTCTTCATTTCGTGTAAATACTTCACCTGTATTCAGGGCTACAGCTGCCGATAGCTAATGCTGCTCTGCAGCTGCTGCATGTGTAAACAGGCAACTGTTTGCTAAGAATGAATGTAACTACAATCTGAACAGAACAGATAATAGAGTTATCACGTAAAGCTACCACTTGCCACCATGTGGCATAGAATATAAGCGGTACACGGACGTCCGTGTGGAGCCTGCACCTCCAGCCTCTGATGACGACACCAATGGAAAGTATAACCTTGACCCAAATAAATCTTTATTCATAGCAGTTTGGAAAAATCCAGATAAAGAATTTCAGAGACTTTTGGGCAGAGGGGGATTTGAACTCAGATTATCTACGGCCATGCCTGTAATAGACACAAAGATCTAGAGATGTAGCGTCTCGACCTGCTGTATTTTTTGCAAAGTCACGATACATTTGACGTCATAAATGACAGGAGTGAATTACATGAAACTGTGAATGAAATAATGACCACTTCTCTCCAGTGTCACCCACGGCTCTGACTTCTTTCCCACCTCTTCAAGAAGATTCCTCCCTCTCTAACCCCCCCCCCCCCCCTTCTCTCCCTCTCTCTCTCTTTGTAAACCTCTGTACGTGAACGCGGTAGTCATCACAAGTCGCCGCCGTTATCCCGTCTCCTTGGCTCACCGCGGCGCCGGCTGCTGCTGAGCTGTTTGTTTGGGAATCTGGGCCCGAAAATTGTATTCCATCGACCATGCTCGCTATCAACACACAATTATCTGGGTTAATCATGTGGAACTGTGGCAAATTCACCTGGGGCTCAGGAACTAATGACATTCGCGTCTGGCCCTGCTTTAGTGAAATGGCCCCAGCACCTGCAGCAGGAACACGGAGATTGCCAAAGAAAATTTGGTCTCATTTCGTCGTCCTCGACGCCTCCCTCCCCGTGCAGCCCCTCCCTTTCCAACCACCGCCACCCTTCCTCCCGTCTCTCTTCCCGTTTCCATCCCACTTTGCCCTCAAATTTGTAAATCTTTCAGGTTCTCTGCTCCTCCCTTTATTTCATTGTTTTGCCTCTATCGCACCTTCTTCTCTGGACGAAAGAGTCGCCGAGTCGCTCGCTCCCGATCCCCCACACTAGGGCGAACGCCAATCTTCACGCCTCTCTTGTATAATCAGTATATTTCCAGCTCCGCTACCTGCGTAACACCTGAACAGTAGACGGTGGGAAGTGACGAGGTGATACAGACGACGGAGATGATATCTCGCAACGAATTTGTGACTTTGGTTCCGGACAGACAGCGACTTGTGTTCTCGCTGTATAATTAAGACAGTGATTGAGTGCAGTCAGCGGGGTGTTGATGCTCTTTCTCCATCACATTTTCTCTCCCTTGCTCTTTTTGTCTTTCTCTCCATCACACACACACACTCAATCATACACACCACAGAGTCATTTCCACCAACTTAGAGGAAGTAGAGGAACTCAGTGCTCATAATTATACATCAATACAAACATATGTTTCCCAATCACAGATGCCATCCATGTGTGAAATGGGTGTCACACCGTTGGAGGTCTCATTATTTGTAAAGTGTGTGTCTCAACACTTTGGCTACCACCCACACCGGTCACAGCGACTATGTAATAATACCTCCGCTGATAATCTGAGGCTTTTGCATGCGGGGCGTAGCGCGCATCGGATTCTATTTCCAACAATCGTCATTCGATGCGAGGTGCGAAACAAATCCTTCCTTCCTCTGGGAACGCGTTGGTCATTGTGGATGGAGTTGTCGTTCCACTGGACAGCAGTGGATGAGCTGATCATTGGTTTTTTTTTTTCACACCTTGCATGCTCTTCAGTTGTCTTTTGCTGAGAAATAAATGACAATTGCTGCGGTGTTATCACACAGAGCTCGCCTCACTGCCCACTACAGTCACACGTTGAATCCTAAGCCTGACTCGAAGACATGGACTCCCCAGCTCTCCCACTCTGGTGACTGTTGCTCATCATTGTCATTTTCAAGGAGAGCGACACTGGGCTTGCTGAAGGCTTAACCACCGTTAGTTTAAAACTAGATTTGTATCTAAAAATGTGTAGTTTGCACAAATGAAATTCTGGTGTCAAGCATGGATATTTGGACACTAGATCTCAGGGTTGGTTTGTTTAATTTGGGTTGTGGTGAATGCAAATTTGTCCGAGGGGTGAAGATGCAACCACACAAAGTGTTGCAGCTCGCGCAACACCGTGCCTCTCTTCCTGTTGGGCATGAGGAGAGGGCCTTAGACTGGAGTTTGGCTACATGGCTTCATATACATACAGTTGCCTCTCTTCCTGTTGGAGAGGGCCTTAGACTGGAGTTTGGCTAACATGGCTTCATATACATACAGTTGCCTCGCTGTGCTTTAAACAATACTGTCTGCACTCGTGTCTCAGATGTTTGCACGCAGACGTATTTCTGTGCACAGAAATGTATTAAAAGGCCAAGATTGTCTGGCTAATTGAAAAATGTTCACCAAAATAATCAAATTTAAAGCTTAAGAATGCAGCGGAGCCCACATAAGAAGCAGGGCACACACACACACACACACACACACAGGGAGCTCGTCTTGTTGCTTTGGAGTCCGTGACATGGTTTAACAGTCTCACAGGATCCATAAAACACCCCCGAAGGCTTCATATAATCTCTCCTTTTTTTCCTGCTTAATAGGAGATAATACAAGTGCACACCCCGATGAATCAATATGCAACAGCAGCTTTAGTTTGATAATTAATACCAGTGTTGGAAATAGATTTGTGATTTGGCAGGGCAGGTCTGATATGACTCTGGTCTCCCCTCTCTAGTCCTCTCTCTCTCTCTCTCCCCCCTGAACAGCCACAGTCCCCGTTCCACTCTGTATCCACATCCCATTGAACTAATCTCATTCTCTCATTTTTTTTTTTTTCTCAATAGCACTAATTCTCTTACTAAAGCCTGTTATCTCATTAAAGGCCCCGCGATGGGATTCGATGGCATCCTGACATCTGTATTCATTCCCCTCGAAATTAGTCCTGACACAAATTTAATGAAAAAACACTCAGAACAGTGGAGATTAGACGTCATGCCAAGTGTCACAGAAGGGAGGAGGGCAAAGAAAATCATCTATTTAGTTTTGGTACATTTTTGGAAGGGTGGATTAGCACCGTCGACTGCTGAAGTCTGTTGGTCTACTTCTTACTCGCTTGTTTTGACTCCTTACACTCAATCCATAAGTCGGATTGAGATATTGAGGAGTGCACCGACTCTCTCCCGGTGGTATTTTAAGAGTGTAACACTCGATATCAAACGCTCTTCAGTTAGAGGAAATGGCGAGGCAAGACAAAGAGGAGCACCCCTGGCCCTCTGTAGATAAACCCAGAACCCCGACAAACTGAGGATGCACGGGGAGTGGATTCCCCTCTCCGATCGAACCGCCTAACTTCCCACCCAGCCCCTCGCCTCCTCTTCATCTCCCGCTCCTCCCTCATTTCTCCTCCCTCCCCTCCTCCGCCTGTGTCGGTAGCGGTGCTGATAATTCCCTCTGTTTGAAAAAAAAAAAAAAAAAGAGATGAAAGCGTTCACGGATGAAAGAAACTTGGATTTAATCTCTCTCGTCGTCTCTCGCTCTCTCTTCCAGTACACGGTGTTGATAGTTTTCCTCGGGAAAAAGGGGCGAGGAATGAGGATGATGGGAATGAGGGGAGTAAATAGAAAGAGTTGTAAAGCCCATTTGGAGCCACGGGGCGCAGCAGGTGAGGGAAGGTTGTGGACTAGTTCAATAAAAGCAGTTTACCCTTCCGAATGTACACACAGTGGCCTGATGAAATAGTGGCCCGGAGAGGACAGCGGCCAAAGATAGAGAAAGACATCGTTTGCTCCCGTGCCTCATTTTGCCTCGGCCCCCCCCGATAAGGCCGTCAGCTCTCAGGTATCTGAGTCACAAGGTAAGAATCCTGTCATGAAGATAGAGAGACTACAGAACGGAGAGTATAGACAGGAGGAGATGCAGGCTGTAAGAGGGATATTCACTCATCATATGAACGAATTCAATCCACCTGATGTCACCCATTTGACAGACATGGTCTGAACCAGACACACCGGCATTAAACTGCATATGTATTATAGCTACAACTGTCTGCAATGTTTTAGTGCAAAACATTGTTTTCAAATCTCCTCAGGGGTACCGGCCTCTTGGGAGGGCCGGCTGACTTTTCCTCACTTTGCGTACTTGCACCCTACAACAGCAGCCAAGGTCACAGGAGGACTCTGTGACTCTACTGCTAAACGTTTTCTTCAAACCCTCACTGCGAGCGTCAGGGAGCACGGGGCCGGGCCGCGGACCTCATTACCCACCGCTGACCGGTCTGAATAGATGAGATGGAAGGTGGAGACAGACACGAGGAGAATAGGGGAAGGTAAGAGAGGAGGATGGAATCACAGACTCAAAATGATTTTAATTACAGGAAAGATCAGGTGAGGAATAAACGGAGGAAGAGGAGCTCTTATTCTTCGCCCCTACACCCTGAGATCACACTCTGTCATAATAGAATTCATTACGGATCTTTCTTCTTTTCCATAATTGCTCATTAAGATATTGACCTGCAGTTATTTGAAATGTAACTTCCAGTCTTCCTAAATTCAGTTTCTGATATTGCTTTTGTAATCGCATCTTTTGCGGCCACACAGAACGACACATCTCAGCCCAGCTGCTCATCTTCTTCCACTTGTTTTTTTTGTTGAGTTGTTGCAAAAGCACATCGTCGGGCCCGAGGACGCCAGCATCCTTTCCAGGAGGGGTGCGAGGAGGTGTGGGGGTGTTGGATCGTATATATAGCCCGCAGCGCCACAGGCCCACTCTGCCAGCCGGGGCAAGGAGAGCCCATATGGCAGCCAAGCGTGGCTCCGGCCAGCTCGGGCTCATATGTATGGAAAACAAGGTCTGGAGAGGGAAGTCACAGGGGGTCGTGCTAGTCAGAGAGGCAGCCCGCGGTCCTGGTGCAGGTTAGAAGGTCTTGGTTCAGGAGAAGAGGCTAATTTCTTCTACTTGGCTGAGCAAAGGCCTGAATAATTGCGCCCCCTGGGTTGGCCTCTGGGTGATGTGGAGGTAGAGCAGAGTGTACCAATGTGGAGAGCGAACATGGGGGAGGTTCAGGGAAGGGAATCACAGAAAACGTTGTGTCCGGCTTTCAATGGTTGCTCATTTTATCTGCTTTTATGGTACCAAAGTAAAAACACCCACACACATCATTATACCATACAGTGTGCTTGGATCAGTGACTAATGCTAAAATGTGCCAATGATATGCATCCATTAACCTGAGCCTGTCTTATTAGAGGTACATGAAGGCAACATCGATGGCATAACAAAGCATGTAGCATCGCTCAGAGCACAGAAGATGCAACCTATACATGTTCAGATTTCCAAAATCACTCTGCAGGTGAACAATCTTCAGTGGCAAAACAAAATAAATGATTGTTTGAGCTTTGTGATTTGGGCAAAGATGAAACTAAGTGACATTTGTTTCTGTTTTGTACATGATATAGTTGTGTTTTTGTGCCACTTCAGGGACCTACAACAAGCTGAAACATGGCTCGTTTGCACTTGACTTGAAAGAGAATCGTATGAAAGGGGTCTTGAATGAGTAAATCCATCAGTAAGAGGTCTGGATGGTTCTTTATATGCTTTTTAAACCAAACCACCACTAAACTACCTGCTAACAGCAGCTTAGAGCAGACTGTGAACTGCACTGTTGCTCTTGTGTTTTTGGTTTTGGAAAACAAAACAAACTCTTTAAATACAGAGTATCGCTCTAACAGCCTGAACATTCACAAGTACTAAATTAAACTTTATGGTAAAATGGCTTTAAAAAGAAAGAATGAGATGGGTCGTCTCGAGTTGCTCCCTCTGATGTCTTTGTTGCCCCCGTAGTAATTGCCGTGGACACTTCTATCTACTGAGGACAAAGACCCAGTGTGATGATGTGATGTAAAGGACAAACTAGTAGAGTGTGTGTGAGTCCAAGGCTGACAGCTACAACAGCACCACAGCCACTCCTGGACCACGAGTAATGAATCTGCCACGATCCTGCGTTCAGAGAGTGAAACCAAGCGATTTGACTGGATCTCCATGGTGTTCATTAGAAAATAAAGATCACCCTGTTGGGGTAGAGGAGGTGGCGGCGAGAGGCCCGGGAGAGTGAATGTGACATGCTCCGGTGTAATTACACTCACCTAGTTCACAGCTGAGATTAAGAGGAGAAAGGATGGAGAAAGCACGGGAGCGTCAGACATGAACGAATATTGAAAGTCTCGCTGATGAGCAGTGTCAACTCTTTCTCCCTGTCCTCCCCCACTCTCCCCGCTCTCCCTCTCCCTTTTGTCACTGTAACATGTCAAGGTCTCACTTCTGTTTGCCTTTTCCAATTATCAAGGTGTGACTGTGGGCTTCCACAACCCCTCCTCCCTCAAATATAATGTTAACTATACTGAGCTTGAAGAGGAAAAAAAAAAAGAAATCTTTTGTTTGTCAGGAAAGTTAGAGGATTTAATTATCACTTACAAATTTCTCTCTTGGTTCTATCCTCTGCAGGCTTTATGTGATACGAACGTGCCAACTTTGCATTCTGCAGTAATGTTGGACATCGAGTGATTTAAATGAGGCTGCAAAACGATATCCTGAGGCAACGCTGTCCTCTAGTGGCGGCCGTGTGTCTCACACACACTGCCAGGCGTCTCTTCTGTCACAAAATGAATTATGACAGTCTAATTTATTATTATCTCCATCCCTCTCTGACCCAATATTCCACAGCTTCAACCTGATGTCCTGATGATAGGCAGGCTCGGTCACACTCAATCTACTCCATCCTTCAGCGTACACCGGGCAGGCCTCTTCCCTCCACTTTTGTCAAAATTGATTTATCAATTATAATAAAAGCAGAGTGAGAGTTTTGGAGTATTAATCACATTTGGATCTGTTTAATAGACTAGAATAATCATTTAGAAAAAGTCCAACTTCAAATTAAAGATTCCAATTATCCCCACTGATGGAAGACTTGAGTGACCACATGTCAATCATTCTGTTGCTGCCAATCTACCCAGGTCTCTGTGCTTTAAATATCAACAGTTTTTTATTACCGTAGTACATTTAGTTTGGTGACTGTTGGAAAAATTCACTCGAGACCGATGGAAAATCATTAATCACAGGACATTTATTCTTGCAAGAAGGAGACAGAGTTGATTCACATACAGGATATGTACATCAAGGCCGCTCGGAGTTCTGACTCTGAGCTTCTGATATTCATACTGAGTAAACAACATGCAATGGGCTGGCACAGGATTGGTTTACAATGATGTCTTCGTCACAAAAGGTGACACACACACACACAAAATGGCGTCCACGCCATGTAGTCTGGGAAGAGAACTTCACTTGAGCATCTGTTCTGGCACAAAGTTCACTGTCTCAAAACAACTCTGTGTCTATCTTCCTTATTATCATTTACAGACTGAGAAAGCTTTCTTTCCCAGACGCTGTAGAACCTAATGTCAGAGTAAGTTCACACACACACACACACACACACACACACACACACACACACACACACACACACACACACACACACACACACACACACACACACACACATTCACATGAGGATGCAGGCCATAAAGCTCACGTGAGGACACCAGACTTTGTGAGCACACATATTATAATTAGTCATTTAGATTTTTGACTCTAACAGTGACGCATGCATTCCCATCATGGCACACAAACTGGATCCTCCATATTTAGGTTTAAGGAGGGAATCACAGATAAGCGTCAGATGCTGGAAGTTCAGGAATTCTGTCTCTTTTATCGAGCTGTATCCCCCGAATGCTGCGGCCGACCAGGATGAAGAGCAGCCCGGCCAGCAGAAAGAAGAAGACAGCGACCGGAGCCAGCAGGAACGAAGGGCCGTGCTGGACGCTGAGGTGGAACGAGGGGCAAGTGGAGACTCTGTGATGGAGGGCAAACTGCTCCAGAGTGTCCAGGACCTGGACCCACATCAGATACATCACCAGCACTGCCAGCAGACTCAGACCTGACAGGCACAGAGTTTTGTGTAAACAAAAAGACTCCAGGGCTTATTTTGCAATATCCCTTACATAGATAATAAGCTGACTCTCAAATGTTCTCTCTGTGTAAACATCAAGAAGAAAGACATCTGATTTATGGTCAGAAGCAGCGATCACATTGTCGTGGTTTGGCAGCCAGCACGACTCTGGATATTGATTACGGGTGATGGGTTAGTGATGTTTTGGGGCCAGCATCTAGTCTTTCCAAAAGATTACTATCAACTTTGGTCTCCTTGTTGAAATATTTCAGTCATGTATGGAATGTCTTCCCACCCTTAACCAAACTGAGATCCTGAGTGAAAGAAAAGCTGAAAGGAGGTTACGCCAAGAGCGTCCACAAAGACACTTTGTCTAAAACTTGAATGAAGCCAAACTTTTGAACCTCTTAAAGAAAAAGGGAGCAAAACACACAGATGACAGAGTGAGACTGATGGTGTCTCCTCCTCACACACACACACAACATGTGCTCAGTCAAACGGAGGCTTTTTAAAAGCTCTGTCCAGCTGTAGACAATGTGACCTAACGAGCACCAGCCACCAGCAATCAGGCCCAATCAAGACGGGCGCTTTCTTTTTATATTAAAGAGTAACCTTTCCTGTTTTTATTCATGTTTAAGCAGAACCAGATGTGGAAAATATTTGAAAAATATATATTTGAAAAAAGCAACATAATTAGATGGGAAAACATTAAAAAAAACAACGATTCCCAATTAACTTTTAACGGCACAATTAAAAAACATATTTGTTCATTTAAGATTTCCCTTGCTCATCTCTGTAATTAAAAATATCTTGTGTTTGTGTTTGTAACATCTTAAACCTCATTGACACGCAACAAAACATTGTTCAATGCAACATAACTTATTTTTAAATTCTCGTGAAGATCCCAAAATTCAAAAAGATTCCAAATAAGGTGAATTTTAGGAAAATGTGCATAAAAAGATGCACAAGAGTGAATCTAAATCAAGCTGCCATAAAACAGAGTATGAATTTGAGTTTGGATATTTCATGCAGTGTACTAATATAGCTTCAGTAAGGACAAGCTTATGACAAGTATGATACTGTCAGACAGTACGGAACAACATGAAATATAAGTGGGAAACTGGGTTAAAGTTAAAGGGTTAAAATTTAGTTTTATTAATTTGAATAAACAAATATTTTTTGGGTTAAGAGAGTCAGATAAAAATGTGAACTCATGGCTGGAAGATGATTCTCAGACCCCTGAGGCGAGTGTTTCAGAGTTGGACTCCTCATTTCCATTATGAATACACGCAGAAGTTATTGTAATATTTGTGGACTGTACACAAGTGACCACAAACGCTGGCAACTTCTTCAGGTCACATTTCTTCTCTAACCTATTGATTTCCTTAAACCGAGACACATGAAGAGCAAGAACATGTGGTGCATTGACCACCAGCTGCTCCCAGAGAGGAGCTTGTTTACTGCACGTCAGTTTATTTGTTCTGCAGAAGATATTCTTCTTAAACTTTCATTATAATCTTCCACAGTTGTTTTTCAAAGAGAAAGTTCTGATATTTCCTGAACATGAAGCGCTCTCCTCTCAGACACACCTGTGCTTGAGTCAACTGACTCCTCAGCTGTGAGCGATGACACCTAACGAGGGGATTCTGCAACACACTTTCAGAATGAACACCTGCCGAGCCTCATTGAAGATAAATCATACGTTAAAACTGATTTATTGTTCTAAAAGCTTATTGAGGATAATGTAAGTGAGATCTGTTTTAGTTGATTTGTCCTTACCGCCACAAAGCAGAAGGGCCCCCCCCACTTCATAGAGTCTGTGATTGGTCAGCGGGCCGGCACAGATGACAACAAATCCACCAATGAGGACCGCCGCCACGCCTGTGACGAGGAAGATGCTCCAGAAGGTCCTAAAAACTGAGAGAATGTGAGGCCTTGTAAATGATGGGAGATCATAACTTAAAAATAAATACATTCATGAAGATAATACTGACCAATGGCAGAGTGATGTTCATAGGGTTCTGTGGGGGAACTGTGTGGCCCACTAACAGGAAACGGGAAGAGGAAGGCGGCTCGGCAGACCTTTGATGGCGGCTGATTAGCTGAAAGAAAGACGCCGTTGTGATGCTGCTGTTTGGCAAATTTGTATTCATAAATGCATCGTATTAGTCTCAGGTTCTCACAGATCCAAAGGTCCCACATAGAGTGTTGATCTGAGACGGCCATGAAAGAGCACCGCCAGAACAGGCCCTCATGGAAGATCCTCACACCGTCTAGATCCTGGAGGGTCACAAAACCAAACATGGCCTCTTCTTTCTGACAGTCTGCAGTCTCTTTTGTGATGAATATGAAGATTACGTCCCTGCAGTTCAGTCTGGAGTCACTAAACTACAGCATTTAAATAAAACCAGACTCATCAGGTGTCAGAGTGTCCACAGTCTGATGCAGACTACAACAGCAGAGACCGCGTGTCCCTCAGCGGTCTGTAAATGGAGTGTTTGACTGACAAAACCAGTGGGTGCAGTCTGTCAGCTTTCATATGTGATGTGGAGAACTGTTTATGCGCCATAGAATGTTAGGAAATAATACCACATGCATATAATAAGCAGATCAACCTACCTCTCTCACTCTCCTGCTGTTCTACACTTCATTGCCTAATTGTTTTAGCTGGTGTGATAGATTTGTTTCACTCACCTCCATGTTTGAAAGGATCTAAACAAATAAACTTTCAGTTTAAATACCTCGGTGCCACTCTTCCCCTCTCTCAGGACACCTCCTCCAGAGCTCCCCTCCGGCCGGCTGCAGGACTCCGCACCCAGCAGCCAGTACTCGGTCCCACAGGACAGAAGTGTGAGCAGGGATCCCGACGCTCCGAAGAACAAAGCCAGGAAGAGGAGCACCTTAAGCCTCTCAGCAGGAGACATGTCTCAGTCGGTCGCTCTCTTTCCCGTTTCTACAAACCGGCACTTTTCTTTTGCCATTTCTCACTCCGGCTTTGCTTTCTACAGCATTTCATGTTCACATTCATAGAATAAACTCTTTCACTAGATCCATCCGTCCATTACTCCAGTGACCACCACGACAAGCAGGCCTCTGGACACTGCTTCCCTCCCCACGCTGACATGAAGGGGTTCGATGGAAATAAACTCTTGCATCATGAGTCGGTCTGTCGGGATACAGTTACAGTGGGGGGGGGGGGGGGGTACCCTCACACAAATATAGCCGTGTCATGATGAGAATAGACGCAACCCAAAGATAACCATGCAGGTCTTAACAGTGCAGCTTGAAAAACACAAATCACAACTGTAGAAATATCTCCTTGGCATTTATTGGAATGCCAGCATTGAAATCCAGATTTGGTACAGTACAAGGCTTCCAGTAGAACTGAGATCAGGCAACAGTGATGGTCCAACAACAGTCACTTAAACTGCAACTTCATATATTAATACCACTTTTCTTTTTCAAGACAGGTGGGTCAAGAGATGCTTAGTACAAATAAAAAAAAAAGGTCAAAGGGAAGCCGTGACCATCGGTCACACTGCTGAGAGAGAAGAAGACTTCAGTGAAACCTGGCGGGAACTATTTCAACAATATCTTTTAAATGCCTGACTGGTTTTAATCATCCAAATTCAAATAAATACTTCTTCCAGGTACTGAGGGACATGTTGAAAGAAAAGAGACAAAACAAGAAAAGAAAATCAGGAACGGTCAGATTGCCTGGCGATTGATTTTTTTTTTTTTGTTTTTCACCCATTTGATGATCAAAAAGGTGTTTTATTCACTGATGAAGCATGTCCTGCTTCTTCACACAGCATATAACACATAGCAAGAACCCAACCCATATACACAGAGACTCATGTTGATTAATTACATATTACAACCCTGTGAGGATATTATAAGTACATATACGAGGCACCCAGAAATTAAAGATTTATCACCTATTATTAACCTACTTGCAGTAAACGTTTTATTTGAGGATCCTTTGGGCTGAGTCACCTCTTTCCTCAAATTTGTGAGGATATTGCCGCTATTTTGGCAGTTTGTTTGGTCCACTGTCGCTTTATCCGAACGAACAGGTCTGTCGGAGCATCCGTGCAAAGGCTCATGGGGACTTTCCACAGCATGTGAGGTCTTGCGGCGCTTCTTCCCGTTTTTCCCCCTCGGCCTCCGCTGAATGCGCCCGCTCCGACGCCTAAGACATGACTCCAAACACGGGGTTGTGGCGGCAGATGCTCGGCCCGATCTCCTCGTAGTCCTTCTTGGTGTGGCACACTTGGTAAAACTCCGGCTGCCGGAACACAAACGGTCCCGTTAGTGTCATTTCCCTTTACATGTCATAGATAAAGACTGTGTGTGTGTCATTCATTTCTTGATGTCAAAGATGTATATTAGAAGCTGCAGGAGGGATGATTGTGTTCTGATACTCACAGTAGACGCCAGCATTGATCCTCCGAACCAGACGGCGTACCTCTGCATGTGGTGAGTGATGACTTGCACGTCGATGGGCTTCGGCTGCAAAAAGAAAAGAGGAGAACTCCGTCAATACTGAGACAAAAAAACTTCCTGTAAACCTTCCTGAAGAAGAGAAGTCGATTTTGTATCATTCGTGCCTTCTTGTATTTTGGTACAGACCAACTACGCTCTACATTTAGAGACTAAATACTTTTGTGAAACACATTTACATACTATGAATGTAATTCACAGGTCTTTTTTCACGACTAATCTTCACCCTCTTCATCCTCACCTTTAACTTGCCGCCGCTCAGCTCTTCGCTCATTTTCAGCCGTGCGTCCACAGTCCTCTTGAGGTCCCTCTGCATGCGTCTGCCAAAGTCCCTGAACATGGTGGAGCCTCCGGAGAGCACGATGTTCTGTGACACAAAAAGAGGCGGTGCACGTTCACAACAAGCAGACACACGGACTAACGGTTACGGTGCCTGCAGCGGCCGCAGAGGCCTGCGTTCCTCTACCTTGTAGAGCGGACGCCGGACGTCGATGGGGCAGTTCTGGATGACTTCGTCCACCACCTCTGAGATGGGCTGGGTGAAGTCTGGGTTGGCAAACTGGACGAGACCAAAGAGCAAACAGGTAACTAAAAAATCTGATGATAGTGTTCAATCAAGACATTTTTCACTCTGACAAGCTGACGTTTTAAGGCTAAATCATCCATCAGCAGCAGCACAATATCTATATCTACCTCAGGGTGGAAGAAGATCTCAGGCCCCAGGAAGCGCTCGTAGCCAACATCGATGGTGAACTCCTTCTTAGAGATGGAGTTGATACCCGTGTACTGTTTGATCCACTTGGAGCCGTCTGTGTCGTACTTGCTGAACTCCTTCACCAGGTCGGGGCAGACGTAGCTAAACCGCTCCTTGAAGAGGAAAACAATGCAGAGAAACTTTTAGCGGACGCAACTAGCAATGTGCTGCTGACCTCTAGTGGTCAGGCTGAGCATTACAACCACCAGATACTGTCTGGTTTGTTGAATATTATATATGTTTTTAAGACATTCCACCACTGACCTTGACAGCTTTAGCCGTCTCCAGGGACTGCTCCGGAGGTATCCCCACCTCTCGCTCCCTCAGCAGCTGTTGGGTGAAGTAGGTGATGTCTCGACCAGCGATGGGGATGTGCTTAATGCAGCTACCGATGACGTAGCCTTCAGCCTGGAACGCACACACGCACCAGTTTAGGACCGAGAACGCAGGAGCAGCAAAAAGGCAACCCTGAAGAAGCGACACTCACCACCGGGATGACGTGAGTGACTCCGTCTCCGCTGTCGATCACGGTGCCCGTCAGCGTCCGCTCGCCCACCTGTCTGGATGTCCAGGAGGCAGCCAGCGCCAGGACAGCCTGAAGCAGAACATACAACAAAATCACACTACGTCAAACAACGATCACAAATACTCAATGACAACATTGTGCAGGATTTACACCAAGTGAAACACTTAAAAACAGACCGGTAAACTTAGAAAGAAGAAGTGAGAATGATCATTTCCCCATTGAACCTCTGAATCACAATGCATTCCGGGTATAAGAAGTATTTCCAGCTCACAAGTCTGGTTTTAAATATGCCCCACAAGGCCTTTGTCTGGAAGACTTTAGAGGAAACAAATACTGGTTGGCTGATGTGAATTTCAGGTGCCGGAATGTTTTGGAAACGTACCTGAACAGCAATGTAGAGACCCGGCACATTGAACGACTCAAACATGATCTCTGCGGTGTACTCTCGGTTTTCTGGTGTGTTGAGAGGAGGCTCTGTCTGGAGAGAGACACACACAGGAAGTCATTAAATGCAACTAAATTCAATTGATGTAAAGAAAAATTACTTATTTCCTGTTTTGAAATTGCAGGAAATTAGACACATTTCTTCAGATCCTGATCTGCATATGAGGCTGTAACTCTTAATGTACACAGATCTGGTCTTACCAAAAGAAAGTAATGGTCTTCAGGTTCTGCCCGCAGATACTTGAAGATGATCTGCTCCATAAATCTCTCCATCAGGTCCCAGTCCTCCACTATCCCGTGACGGATGGGCCACTGGAAATCAAGAAGGAAACTCTCAGTCTCTCAAATCAAACCGCTTCACAGGAAGCACCTCTTTGCGAAACGTTCCCGTCTACCTTTGTTGCATACGATGGTTTGTCTATGGCTTCATCCCCGATGAAGAAATCCAGGTCATCAACACCCTTCATCATCCGGCGCTGGGCCTGGTCTCCCACCTTGGCTGATTCTTTGATTGCGATACCTGGAGATGAGAAGACACTACGTGAGGAGATTGAACTGAAAACAAACCGACGACACATTTGTTCATCTCTCGGTGATTTCTGACTTCCCGACTGAAGCACGGTGGTTCCTATTGAAGATGTAAATGTTTAATAGCAGGTCATAAAGCTCTGGGTTCATTTGGTGTAAGCGAGGTCATTTCCTAAAACAGCCCTTGAATGGCACAATGAGCAATAAAACAAGACATGCATTCTCATAACAAAACAAAGCTTTCCTCCTCTTCATGTAAACCATTAAACACTATTTTCTTCATAGCTGAACGTAGCCGTGTACATAGAGAGCTCTGCTTCACAAACTCACACCATTTTCACAATAATTGTGTTTTAATGGCAACGTTGTCTTTCTGGTTTCTGCCTCACAGGACTGAAATAAAAGGAAGTCGACCTGAAACTGCCATCTTGTTGCAAATCATAAAGGTAGATTCCTCTTTTAATGATTACTTTGTTACTGAATTTAGAAATAAAAAAATATGGTTAACAATATAAAATAATATCTAAATATGATTTAATTGACTAACTGTGTGGAAACATTTGAATAGTTGTGTTACACGTTCATGTAAATTATGTTAAGCTCCAGATAAAACTTAATTAAAGCTTAAATTATATTATATAGTATTTGCTCCATTCACTTACATGAAGGTATGATGAACTGTGGTTCTGTATTTCCTGCATAACCAAGCTTTGTGTACCTACAAGGGAACAAAAGGAGAATAACGGTTGAGCTACAGTTGCATCCTTATGGATGAAGAAACTATAGACAGGTACGTAATTGAGTAACACCCAAAATAATCTGGATAATATTCATTCTGCTGTGAGGATTGTCCAGGAAGTGACATTAGCCTCGGTAGCTAGCAGCAGCTAATTGCAACAATAAAACAGCATTGAGAAATTAAGCATACACAACAAAGCAGTCGGTCACGTTAGCGTGCTAATGTGCAGCGTTAAGTCTGACATAAGAATAAACAAGCAAACAGATGTGGCTAAGTATCGTTAGCATCTTTCAGGCTAATCAGCTAGACGGGGCGTTAGCTGGAAGTTTGACAGCCAGGCTAACGCTAACTAGCATTGTATTGTTGTCACTTACCCCGTGCCACAGTCAACAACACAAGCCGGTAGCCGACCAGCCATGCTTGCTCTCCTTTAATCTATCGACAAGCAAATATATCAGGCGCCCGATATGAACGGATATCTTTAAGAGTAACTGATTTCAACCGCAGCAGCCTGAATGAATAGCAGACACGGCCGAGATTCACTAACACTTCCGGGTTTGGTGAAATTTCTTCTAGTGCAGAGTCAGCAGCTTCAAAGGTACAACACTGACCCCTAGTGGACGGAGACTGATATTGCAACCAAATATTGATTTAAATGTTTTTTTGGAGTTTTATTTTTTTCAGATTGAATGTAAAAAATATGACATATGAGAAAATATATATTTGTTAAATAAGGGCTGGACTTCTTTTTAGCATGTCCTACATTTATGATGTGTTCTTGTTTTTTCAGGAACACAGACTGAAAAGTTGTATTTATTCTGTGCAATCAAATGCAGGGTGGCATTACTACACAAAGCTGTGCTAAAACTACATGCTAACATAAGAAATATTAAGCAGATCAGATAAAAGAAAGCAATACGTAATATAATTATTACAATGCTTAAAATACTTATTATATACATACTCAGACTATTGCATGACACAAAAAAATAACATGAATTAAGTTAAGTTTACGGTGTTAAAAGCAATGTTGCAAGCAGGTCTGTTCTTTTTTTTCTGTATTTTTACTGTGATTTTCCATTGAAGAAAAAATAGTAACCAACCTCATCTCGCCTTGCTGACTCCATCAGATAATATCAGTGATTTAGGTCCCATCAAAGGCCAGACAAAAGGGTCCTCACCCTCCACCATGAGTGCATGGAGGGTCACTGATAAAGACGATGTACGAGCAGGAAGGAGCTTTAGGGCTCGATTCTGGCTTCAGAGCGCCGTACCACATTAAGAGCAATCCCAGGGCCTGAGAACATTGGCCCTTTGTCTTCAGACCGACTCATCACTCACACAAGAGTCTCTTCACCACAGCCCTCGGCTCTGCGGCTCCTGATAGAAACAGGCCTCGCTGTGGAGCCAGGCCACTTGATGGAAACTCTCCATCAAGAACTGTAGGAGAAACAATTTGTTTCAGCATCGTCAGAGCTGGAGCAAAATATCCGCCTGGAGCCCGCTATCAAAGAAGGACTTTCCTTTTGCATCACTGGGACGAATTGTACGGAACATAAGTGGTGTCTTTCATCCTCTCTTTTCACTTGAAATGAGCAATACCGTCATTTTATAATGATTGCAAACACGATTGGTCTTATCCAGACCGATCGATGAGTCACTGAAGGAATGTACTTTATTTATAAGTGCTTCGCTGGGAGGAATATGAAAAAGTTAGATATGAAATTGAGACATAAAGCGAGAGAAAAACAGGTCATTTAAAGTTTCAGAAACTATCTTAACACCGTGACTGTAAAATGTTTTAATCAGCTGCCAGTTTCTGCAAATGCTCCATCCCTGCGTGTCACTGTTTTGAATACTAGAGGGCACCAGTGCTCTCGTTTTTACAAACCAACAGAGACCACCGAGCCACTTACTCTCTTACCATACCTCATACCAAACAGACTGTATCAAGCCCATCGCCCCACCTCAGCTGGCTCAGTCGTCCTCACCGCATCCATTAAAACCAGTTCTCTTTCACTTTGCTGTTTCTTGAGGTGCAATGTTCTTAACACTACTCTGATGCTTGTTAACTTGATTAATTTCCCCTTTGCACCGCTGTAACTTTGGGGGGTATTTAATTGTGTTTGCTTTTCTTTTACTGGCCCTACTTACTGGAATGAAGATTTGTGTTGCTGCACTAAAGTTAAAGTCTCGTGAAGTAGCTTCTTGTGTCAGGTCGACTGCTGAGTCATCAGATTTAGGAGGATTGTTGAAGCCTACACAAGCTTTCCTCAGCCTTATTCACAGCCAATGTAATACGTTTAATGGAACTTCTAATTGAATAGAATTTAATTTTAATTCAGCCATTCAAATCATTAACAAAATGGGCCTGATAATGAATACATCTAATGGAAATAAATGAGATTAGATGCATGTAGATGTCCTAGCTCTGGCTCAATAACTATGCACAGTATCCAGCTGAACTGAGGGTAATTGAATCTCTGGAGGTTTTTGATGTGTTAGTCCAGCGCTCTGTAACCGCCCACACCAGAATAGATCATCCCCCCTTTATTTCCAACACACTTGGCCTACACAGTAAACAAAGTAGACGAGTTTAGGTCCCTCATCAACTGAAGTATTTCCACTGCCAGAGCCCTAATGTGGCTGGAGTTGCACACACGTCATTAGAGCAGAGAAGGCAGAGGTGGGCCTTATTATTTTTAATAATCTCCTGTTTTTGCTGCTTCTTAATCCTGGGAGATCTGCAGTCGGCACTTCCCCTTTGTGATCGTCCTGACTCCTTCCTCTTCCTCCTCCTCCTCCTCCTCCTCCTCCTCCTCCTCTGTGTTCAGTCTTAATGACGCTCTGTCACACAGGCGCCCTCACACTGCAGGATGCTTTTGCTGCTAATAGACCTTAAAGTTTAAACTATAATTGACACAAACTCAGTTTTAAAAAACACTAAAGTCATCTGTGTTGGTTTGAGCCGAACGCAGCTGTGATTGAAACATATTTCTCGTCTCTCTGCGGAGTACATTTTTACGGTGGACTGCAGGATTCATCCAGTGGGAGCTGCTCTATTGTGCTTTTTTAACAATGCACCCCTGCAGTGTTTGGTAATTCAGTGAAAACACTATTATGCCACTTAGAAGTCGATCACCGCTCAGCACAGTCACAACTGGACTATCAGGTTCTGTCTCCCTCTGAAGAAGTGAGGAATAATTCCAGTTTCAAGTGAGACAGATCTTGAATAGTTCAATATCACAACACTGAGGCCTCTGCACAGCGCTCATATCTCATCTTTGCAGAATTACCTGAATTTGACTGGAATCCTCTGCGAGACACCAGCAGCCGCTGTAAGAGGGGTGTAATACAGAGTGGATTATGTCTGATCTGTATTCACTGCTCATTCTGACAAAAACCCTAATCTTCTGTTTCACATAAGGCTTTTATCAGTTTCAGTGCAGGCTGGCGATCACGGTATTTCAGTAATTGAAAATGCAAACAGGTAGAGTCAAGCATGCACAGTGAGAAAATGTATTCTCTCTCGTATGTGCACGCTCATTTGGAAACCGCGGAGGTTGCGCAGTGCACAAAATAATCAATAGACGAGTCATTAAGTGGCATACTGAAATGTAGCGAATTTAATAAAACGGCGGTTCCTCGGCGTCCTTAGCCTGGCTGTGTGAAGGTTGAAGATAAAGAGAACATTTAGGCCCAAATAACCTTCCAGGGACCACCAGCAGTGCTGCGTTTCATTTCCCAGAGAGTCAAATAAAGTCTCCCTCTCCTCTCCAAAACCCTCAAAAGTGATGCATCATATCCGCGGTGAATCCTAATGTTGAGCTGAAGGCTTGAAAAGGCTGCGTGTGAAGGATGCTGCAGTGAAAATGCTACAACTTCTTCCTTTTGTTGCTTTTTCTTTGTTTAATCATGACGGAAAAAGATGTTAACGTTGCAATAGTTCACTCAGTCAACAGGGCACTGCTTTATTGGGACTATTTTGTAGAGTTTACAGCTCCTATTGCTTCCTTTAATTTCCTAAAAAGGAACTATTACAGCTTGGTTCATTGAAAGGACTGGATCTGGTATTAATTATGGAGACAGTTCATTGGGATACCTCCTATTAATTCATTCCCGTTAAGGATAACCTAAAGTCTTTTCAGCAGAAGATGTTGCAGAAATGTGATGTTTGTCTGCAGGAAAGCTTACAAACGTATATGTAATAAATCAATGTTTACAAAGGTTTAAATGGGGCTTATAATCAGTACTAAATGACGTCCTCAGACTCGATCTAATGACAGTCAAACATGATGTATGGGGCTGTTGCTCCTGACTGAAATCATGCCATCTAAACACTTGACAGGTCCGTTTTTCAGCAACATTTATTTACGTCACATATCAGCAGAATACAGCGTTACTCTTCACAGAAGACCAGTCGAACCAAACCGCCATGAACATTTATCAGATGGTGCATCTCTGTCTGAAAGGCTCTGAAATAAGTCTTAGAATATGTATCAATATACGACAATCTTCCTTTATACCATTAAAATCATCACGTGTGACATTAAAACACAGAAGAATGTCTGCATTTGTTGCCTACATATAAATATAATACTGTACAAACAGAATCGTAGCAGCCAAATAAAACATCATGAAGCAAATGAATAATTTAGATGGAAATATAAACCTTTATTCACCAAATAATCATCTGGACTTGGAAATAAGATCCACAGTTAGCCAAATGTATTCTCATTGGTGCAGATTTTAAAATACCGTATTTGGTCGAAAGCATTCTCTACATGCAGTACTGGCTGTCATCTGATCATATGCTGATTCTTTTTACTTTTAAGGAAGATTAACTTAAGAATTGCTGACGTCAGCCTGAAGCGTTTCTCTAGTGTAATGTATTTGTGCGTGTAACTTGTTCTTATACCGTCTATGTGATATAAATCGTGTAACTCATTGTAACAGGCATCTCCAAATTCATAAGACAATTTAATATCTCATTTCACAAAGGAATATATGGAATAACAAAGTCTAATTAATACATCTAATCAGCTTCCTGTGCGACAGTATCAACTGTTGAGTATTAAAAAGCAATAACACAAATCTTTCCAAATCCCTCTCGGCAGCGTTCATATTCTAAGAAGTAAAATGTCAATCAATACTGTACGGCAGTGGAAAATATGCACATATCTGATTATTAATATGCTGCAAGAGCGAGACCTCAGAACCCTCCAAAATTCATATTGGCCTGAATCACATGACACCTGTGTATTCTGAGCAACAGCAGCATTAACAAGAAATAAAACCAAACGGTGCTGTTTCAAACCATATATCAACAAAAGCCCACAAAGTAAAAGCTCATTTTCTACAATAACTTCTAGCAGTACCGTAACAACCGGAAAACAACTTCAGAGCAGGTTCCTCACAAAGCGCAAAGACGGTGAGAGATGCCTCCACTGCAGACTGCATGGTCCAGCAATAAATGATTCAGAACGCTTCATATACTTCCCACCTCCCCAGTTTTTGCGGTCTCATTCTCAGCGGTCACGGTGTTCCTTTGATCAGATCCGGCTCCAAGGAGAATCAGTGAAAATGTGCAAAATAAATTAGTGTGTGCTGTATTCCCTTAAAGGAATATTTTGGAAAATATGTTTAATATGCTCCCACATCTGTCCATTAAAAATAAGGCATGTTAGCTTAGCTTATTAGCACAAAGACGGAATTTTTGTACAGATTAAATAACAATATAATGTGTCAATTAGTGATTTTGTTGCCTTCAGACGGAGCCAGGCTAGCTGTTTCCCCCCACTTTCAGTCTTTGTGCTAAGCTAAGCTAACCAGCCACTGACTGTAGCCGCATACGTTTAACAGACAGGCGTAATAGTAGCATTGATCTTCTCAAATGTCAAACTTGTCCTTTAACTGTGGCCCGGACCGATGCATTCTTTTGTGTTTGGGTCACCGTTAGCGGGGGAATTACAGACACGTTGATCCTGTTCAGCTGAAGTTGCAAGGACAACCTGATATGATTTGACTCTCCTGCTGCAAGAAACTTTTAACCTTACAGGATGACATGCCAAGATTCTGCCATGACTAAAGGACCCGAAAACAAGAGCAACAAAGTGAGGATTCTTTTCTACAGTTTTGGACTCAAGGAAACAAACTGTACAGTGGAGACGTGCTCCCCAGTCTACGTCATATACAGGAGCATCAGCAGTGGCAGGAAGAAGGTCAGGAAGAGGAGCAGCGGCCGGTTGGACGTCGCCGCCGAGGGGACGGGACGCTTCCTCCTGGGCCCGTTGCAGAGCGGGGTGTTGCAGCAGGAGATGCAGACTGAGTTCAGCCTACCGGTGCAGAACTGCTGGTAGCCGGAGGAGGCGATGAGGCACGCTCCAGAGGAGGCACAGGACTTCCGATAATGTATTCCTGTTCAAAAAAACCGAACAAACAAACAGAGGAATCTGAAGTTTGTCCTGCACAGAACGCACAGTTTGTGAACAGTCATCCAGCTTTGAGACGTGATTCATTTCCCCCCGCTGTAATTAGATTGCTGAGATTAAAGCTGTAACATATAAGAGCCGTGTGTGTTATTGTGAGCTATTGACTTCCTGTCTGCTCTTATTAACTGATGTTTGTCAGCGTGGTATATGTCCCAACAATTTGTATGCTTGTATGAAGACGAAAAACTCATATTCTGTAGTGCTGTAACTTTTATTATTGCACCCCAGAGCCACCGACTCCCTTCAAGTGAGGGTTCTCCATCCTGCAGCCTATATCTTGACGTTATTTGTGTGTCTACGACATGTTGAAGCAGCCAGGTATGTTGTCATTTGAGTGCCGCTCTTATTGTGTTATTTATCTTGCATTTGCTGCAAATTAAATTTCCCCGTATCTGGACAAGAAAACATTTTGATTAAATCAAATTGAGACGCATTCAATCTCTGTAGGCAGAACATTCCATTATATGGGAATGATGGACAGCTTCCTCTGTGATGGTCCTTGTGTTTGTCATACACATGTTTCTGTAAAGAGCATCAGCACTCCGCTGCTGTGTCAAGGAGGAGCATAAAGCTAACGTTGGTCTGAAATGACAACTTTCCCTAGCTAGCTTATTAAGCTGACGTTAGTTCTGTGTCGTTGAATATTTGAGTCAAGTCATCCCCATTGATCCTTCACCTGGCTGAGGTAAAGTTAGAATCCATGGCTCTGAAACATCAGTAGCTTATCTGTGCTGCGTCGTGACGAATCCACGGCGCTGTCCGTGGTGCTGAAGTAGGATTTGTAACAGAGTGCTGCACGGAGCGTGAATAAAAATACTAATGATGGCAGCTTTTGTTAAAGCAGATAAGCACAGCATTCCTTATATTTTAGCTCTTGTGTTTCTGGTTTTGGAAAGGCTAAAAAAAGGACACCACCACCCTCCGAAGTCCCAACACGGTTGAGTTGACGCCCTGCAGGCTGAACCATTTCATTTTCTATAACACGGTGCAAAACTAATCTAATGTTGTGTCGGGGGCAGCTGAAGGAAAGTCTCTCCTCTCTGACGAATGAGCCGAATAAAGTGGTCCAGGGAGATAGTGATCGCTGAGATGATGCCAGAGATGTCTTTAAAAAAGGGAGCATGACAAAAAAAACAACAACGGAGGGCCTCACATATCTGTGTGTAGGTGTACAATGCATCATGGAGAACTGATGCGTTACGCTGTCGGATGCTGGTGTGTCTGCGAGACTGTGACTTCTAACCACGCATCAATCAAAACGACTCTCTCCATCTTTGAAACACAATAACAGAGAACAACATATATTTTAAGACACTGAAACGCACTGGGGGTTTGTTGCGACCTACTCGGCCTCTTCTGCGGCGGTCAGTAAGTCAGAAATGCCGGGATGTAAAGGTGTCTGGAGGGGAGGAGTATTCTGTCATTTTAAAATGCCAACAGGTGCACACTTCACAGCTGATTTAATCTGCTGCTTGTGTAGGCTGCGCTGGCGTGACTTTTAATAAATGTCACATTACAGCAAAAAATCCTTTTATCAGCGATATTATTTAAAAATGCTGATTTCCAGACAACCTTGTTTATGACTGCGTCTCAGCTCGTCCCAGTTGAGATATCAGAGTTTATGTTTGCCACCCCCCCCGATGTACATCAACGAAATTGCAAGTGCTTTACGACTTAATAATGTTGCCTTACCCTCATCTGAAGGCAAATATATGAATTGTAATCCACAGAGGTCGAATAGCTTCTTAGTGCTGCGTTCAGCTCCGTCTCTGGTTTCCAGACGGTCACCTTTCCTCTGCAGATAAATAGGAACTCTTCTTTTCCACTTGGCTACTTTTAGGCTGACCCGGCCTGTTACATCCTCAACTATCAACCTTAACCGACTCTGTACAATCCTCCAAATTAGTATTTTAATAATGGAAAATACCTAAATCCTATGGACCAGCACCAAGCACCCATACAGGTTTAACCTGTCACTTACCATCAGCTTTGACCAGCACCTCCTTCTGGCACATGTCCTGTACATTGACAGTGCAGTTGACGATGTACTCCGGCGTGGAGCAGTCATTGTGCTTCATCTCCTCACACTGGTAGCATTGGATCTGAAGGGCATCTCCTGAGAGAGAGACACATATTCAAGCATTAGTGGCCCCGAAGAGTGTGTTTACCTACGAATACTGTAGATAAACAGTCAGTTTCTTCTAGATATGAGAAAAGAAATTGATTGAATCTACATAAAATGTGCAGAATTTTAGAACATCACCCATTCCCCAAGCTTCTACACACCTGCTCTCCTCTGTTCAATGTCGACTGATCCCTGTTTTATCCATGTTGTCCTTTCTGCATTAATAACATCCGTCCACAATATTCAGATTCTTCACATTTTGTGTGTCCAATCTCTGGGCTATACATTCCTTTTATTCTTTATGTTTTGTTCGCTTCAAGCTGCAGAGGCTTTTATAGATTTAGCTTTGCGCGAGAGCCTTTGATGGTGTTACACCAAACAAGACTAATGGCGCTCCACAAGAGTGCGATGTCATCTTCTCTGTCTTTTGACACTATACGCCCGGCAGCAGAAGGGCAGCGCCAAGGCTTTGTGACTTTACTAAGAGCGAGTCATTCGCTAAAGTCTACTCTTTGGTGCTTTTCAGTCTGTTTTGATGGCTGTCTCATAGGTGTCAACACGGAGGATATAGATTAATGTATTGAAGTGAGAAAAAGCTGTAAAAAATGAAAAAACTTCCCTTTTAACCCATGGGTTTTCATAGGTGATAAAGCTCCATTTACAATACAAGTCTGCCAGTGTAGAGATTGTCCGTGTGAATTCCCATCCCCTGAGGTAGTAACACTGTGAGTGTCTGACTGCTACCACATCTTCTCATCAATACAATACACAGCGTTTCTCGCAGCTTTTTGTACATTTCATGTGATGCTTTTAAAGCTGCCTGGATGAGCTTTTCTTATTGCCTGGAACCTCATCATTAATCTGACTTTCAGTTATATTCAGTGAAAGGGTGAAACATCTGTATAAATCAAGCTACGGGACCTGAAATGGAGAAAGTGTCATCTCCAGACAATATAGTATGTGCTGTGCAACACTCCTCTGCAATATGCATGACATATTCTCACTGGCAACTCATTGCATCATAGGTAATGGGGAAGCCTTTCATTTTATTGAATGTTTTTCACAGAGAGCTGAGATTGAAAAGTTCTTTATTGCAAGTAATTACATCAGTCAGTGTTAATTGGTACACTGGATTGTTGCCTGCCAGGTTCAATTAGTATTTCTAAAAGATATCAGCATCATACGGATGCATTCAATCAAAACAAAACCTCAAAGTCCAGTAAACACGCCTGCCCTCGCTTTCCTAAATATCCCACGAAGGCTAGCGGTCCCCACTGATATATGTTAGTAGTGTAATTATTGAAATGGCACCAAACATTAATCTCAACTCCGACAGCGCCATCAAACGCATCTGATAAAGGTCCACATATAACATCACAGCCACAGCCTAATTACTTTAAACCAAGCAAATGCCTGAAAGCTCCATCCATCACCTGAGAGGAGATTGTGTGGAAACAAGGGACTTATTTCTGGGGAATATCAGTCATGCTGGAGGGCAAAATCCAGCGGCCGAGCTGCAGTTTATCAGTTTTATCAGGAAATAGCTCTAAAAAGGTGTTTCCCCCAACAGAAAACAGAAGATGATGTAAAAGAAACTAAATCATTTACACCTTCATACAAAAGGTGCAAAACCAATCTCTTCTCATCATAATCCCATTAACTGTAATCACTTTAGGCACAACACAACAATCTAATAGCATCAGACACAGGAACAGCTCTGGAAACTGGAGCCTATTACCTGAAGGTCTCTCTTGTAAAAGAGGTGTTTTATCTCAATGGGACTTCCTGGTAAAATACTGTGAAGGTAAAATAAAAGATATGAGTGTCATCTACTCCAAAACAGAGCAAACTGACACACAAAAAAGGCAGCACCCTAATATTCTTTGCCAACACGTACATACAGGCAAGAAGAGAATCTCTCATTCTGCATCAACCAGAGAAAAATAAACAACCAGAACCTGATAATCACAGGTTTAAGGTTGTTAATGTATTGAATATGAGTTTCTATCTTGTCCACCTCTGTGCCAAAACAGGCAGGGGAGTCCGGCACAGCGCTGTTCCTCCAGCGCGCAAAACCAGCACCAATAACACAACATGGTTGTTAATTGCTGTTCGTTATTTATGTTCCTTAAGTCTCCACAAAAGTAGAGAAAGACAGGAAGTGAATGTTTGCATTATGCAGATCTGGAAGTCCGATTTTACGCACAGACTTCACACACGTGAGGAAATGAGTTACCACGAGGCAATATAGTTATTTTTTCTAAATTCAATGGCATCGACAAAAAGGCATTTAGGAGCAGAATATCTCCATATTAAATGGTTGAAAATAGGATATGGACGCATTAGATGTAAATAATCAATATGTTTGTAGTATTAGCGTTTACCCTCTGTTGCGCACGAATGTAGATATGAAGGAAGTATATCTAAGCACTTGTTTTTGCTGAACACATGCGCTCCAGACTGCGCCCTCGCACGATGGCCGAACTTGCACCTACCTGCGTTGAGAAGGACTCCAAATAAAGTCGCAAAAACGAGAAGACGCATTCTCTCCCAAAAGACGCTCCGAAGGGAAACATCAGACCAAAGGAACTTGTTCAAACGGGGGCGTGGAGGACAAACCGCCGCGGAGGAAGCCCAGACACAGATCCGCTCATCCTCTCGGCTGGCTGAGTTGAGAGCAAAAGCTCCGCAAAGTGTGAGGAGTCTCTTCTCCAGCGCAACTGGAGACAAACCCAGAGCGCAGAAAATCATAAGGCGCACCACGTGATGGGAGCTCATAGTTTGCTTTTTTTTCGTATCTCAGTCAGTTAGTTTTCACGGGTTCATGACAGAGAGATGGCGATAATAGATGTTACAGATATTTGGCATTTTCTGGTTTTGTGACATTTGAATTATATGTCTGCGTTGGAGAGGGAAAGTTCAGTGATTCATATCAACATGACACCACCTCTTCTCCTTTCAATATAGATTTTTGCTATAAAATATATTAGGACTTCAGTGTGTCTCATGCGCAACATGACCTTTAAAATGATCTTTAATTCTACAAAGACTTTGGTTTGATTCTACTTGTTCACTTTATGACTCACTACTTTAAGAAGTGACAATATAGCTTCTCTTTTACATTTCATCAACTAGTACTATTCATAAATACAATTCCAGAAGTATCTTGAGACCTGCAGCCTTATTACTTTGTCTTTGTTGTATTTATAATTCTGTATGTATTTATTCTATTTCTATAATATCACAATGGTGGTCACTAGCCTACTGACTTAAGTAACCTTTTTATGGCATTTTTATTAACTCTTCTGTCTGCTCCTTTGAGAGTCATAATATAATAAGCTTTTACCATTTGTTGTTTTTCACTATTATTCAGTAATCTGATTCTACTGTTGTTTACTTTGAATGTATTTTGTGATCAATACAACATATTGAGCCTATTACTGTATGTCGAGGCAGAAAGAGAAATCACCCGCGCGTTCATAAACTAATTGCGTTTATTTATACGCACATAATTACCCATCAAGGGACTCTAATGGTTATAAATCCCTCCGCGCAGAGCGAACTGTCGCCGGCTCTGAGCTGCAACTCCTGCTGACAGATGGGAAGCGGTGATTACACGCGATGCCCTTCGGGTGAAAGACTTCGGGTGAAAGACTTCGGGTTTCCTCCAAACCCTTATTTCTACATCGAAAGAATGAATGAATCACCTGGTGACGCACGTGCACCACGCGCAGCAAACAAATACACACACACACACACACACACACACACCTTCAGCTCACTTTGAAATAGGAAATTTCTCATATTTATTTAGGAAATAGTTACATAAAATATAGCATTAAAGTCTGCTGTAACAGACAAAATTGCACACAGTAATAATAATAATAACAATAACATTAATAATAATTACCAAAGTAACACTGCTGGTAACCATTTCTCTTTACAAAGGAACCAGGAACATTTAAGGAGAGAGGTGAAGCATGACAATCACACTACAGTCTGACAGTACAAAATGTGGGTATAAATACTGGACATCTAGAAAAATACACAAGTCCTCTTCAGACTCTCTTCATACAATATTAACAGTTTCATAGAAAAATTGAAACACACGGTTGGCTCTGTTGATTAGCACCAGCTGGTCAAATTCCAGATAGAAATTTGGCATAACTTCACCTAAAAGTTCAAATATGTCTTTAAAATAAAGTGATAAAATATTTTAGTAATAGCTCTTATTGATCAAAATAAAGATTTTGCTTTAAACAAGAACCCCTAAAGAGTTCCGTAAGAAAAAGAGACATGCCATGTTTCAAACAGTAGACTTAAAACCTTTGAATGAATGGCAAACAATGTACATGTTGTTGTTGTTTTCTCCTCGTTTGCATATATCAATCAGCAATGCCCATTCTGATATTAACTTATTTTTTATATACAACATAATATACAACTATGAAAGGAAAACTGAGGTTTGGAGAGGTCGGGTATGCTACGCTACAGGAGACTGTTTGGATTCTGGAGTTTTTGCATGAGAAACTCAAAAACAAGCAGATGATTACTGAGTGTAATTTGTGTTTTGTCGACATTTTCCTGATGCTTGCAGTTTAATTCTTACAATCTACATTAGTCCAGTATGTTCCCTGAGCTACCAACAATGACACTGGGTGCTTTTCAAGCCAACAAGTTGGTTGTTTTGCTGTACCTGTGTACCAGTCAGACAGTGAAAAATCATCTTATTACGACATGGAAGCATAGTATAGGTTCTGCTTCACTTGACATCAGACAACCTGCTGCTAAGAAATCAGTATTGTTAGCTGAACAGTGATCATTTTCAAGTCATTTGCTTAAAATAACACACAGCAGAGAGAAGATTGGCAACAGGTTTGAAATGATTGAAAATGAAATGGTCAGAAATGAAAGGAAATTTGTGATTTGTAAAAATATTGCTTCAAAAGAGAAGTAGACAACGATGAACCAGGTGTATTATTGTGGGTTGTGATTCAACAATATTCAGGCAACGTACTTAGCAGCAAAACATAAAATGACACCTTAGGTTTAAATCTACTTTCCTAGCAAACAGGAATGCAATCAAAGCAACTCTTTTGTTGCAACTGTTCTCCTATGTTGCCCACACGCTGCTTATCGCTGCTTGAATAATCGTTCACTTTACACTCAAACTTTGTACAGTTTTTGTCACAGTGCAATGATAAGAAGTTCCCCAGCATGGAGAGAAATAATTTCAGAGAGACAACGCTTTGTATTGCTGTCTAGTCCACCACACCCAGAGGCAAACTATTCAAAGTCCTGGTTTGGTGTTTGGGTTGAGGTTTCATCCTGGCGTCTCCAGCTCCACTAAGTGCTTCGTGTCGTATGTAGAGAGTAGAGGGCTCTGCATGTTGTGGCAGGGCTGTAGTCCAGAGCCAAAGAGGGTTGAGACCAAACCAAGTCCAGTAGAAGTATTTTTTTACTTGCAAATGCAAACAATAATGCTTCGTGGGGGTTCTTAAGGTTCCACAGAGATGACAATCATCCTGAAAATCTACTCAGAAGAAGAGAATTTGCAAAGACTAAGTGACCAAGAACTCTGACATGTCAGAATAGTGGTCTGAAGTGGAGACTGGCCTCTAGCGCCACAGCCCCGCCTTCTTACTCGCCGCCCTACACTTCGTTGGAGCCCTGGCTGGTGCAGGAGGAGAAGCTGTCGTACAGCGAGTCGCTGAGGGAGCCCACGGGATCGGCCCCCGGCTTGCTTGAGAAGCTGGAGGAGGAGGGCTCGTCCGCCTTGCGGCAGTCCTCCTCGCTCTTGCCCGCATCGGCGTGGCCGTCGCCTCTGCGGCTGCCTAAGCTGGTGTCCGGGTACAGGCTGCCGCTGCTGGAGCTGCTGTGATTCAGCTTGTTCAGGGACTCCAACGAGAAGTCGAGGGAGCTCGACTGGGCACTGACGGGCGCCTTCTCCATGGATATCTCCTTCTGCAGAGACAAGAAGAAACGTAGATCAATAAAGAGCAACACATATGTTGAGTTATGGTATAGAAGTAGGATGTGCTGATGCAAATGTAACTCCACATTCACTTGTGTTGCTTTTGCACGACAGTAGTCTGCAGTATATGGAGGATTTTATGACGCTCGAGGACCAAATGTACGTCATGGGTGTTGGCAGACATGCATCATGGGCTCACCAACTCCTCCCGTTATATTAATAGCAGTGTATGATGTATTATTTTGTATGTACAGCTGCTTTATAGATTAGCATGGCCTGGAATGTGTAACTTGGGGAAATGTTGTGCATAAAGCTGCTTATCTGTTAACACTGCTTCAATTAGCACGAGCAGTCTTCATCCTGAATGCGCTCATGATTAGGGTGACTACATGTTAAAAGAAGGTATTAGAATTGAAGAATGGGATCGTTGCAGGTCTTATCACTCGACCGGATAGCGTCCTGTGGGCCTTTAGGCACCTCATCAGTGATTACGCTCAACAACAAAAGTGCAACCATCTGCTTCTTTGGCGCTTTAAGTCACATGACTATGCAACATCACTGATAATGACCTCTGAATCACAGTCTACAGATGAAAACAACACGTAAAGATACAAACATTCAGGTGTTGTTCATGATGTGCCAACTATTTGAGTATTGGTGATCTCTAGTGTATGTTTTAAAGAGCACCTCAGGGAGCTAGTTACTGTAGCAATCAGCATCAAAATCCCTCTTCAGAGGCTGTAAACTAAAGTCTCTGAGTTGCTGCATTCTTCTTCAGGAATTCCAGCCTGGCAGAGCAGTTATCTGCATCGGTACGTTTGCAGGGCTAAGTACACACACAGGAGCAGATGGAGGGTCCAGGAAACCTCGAGGGACGCTCCAAACCTGGACCATTTAGAATTGTGCTGCGAGGTGCATCTCCCACCAGACCTGAATCCAGAACGACTCCACTCAAGAAGCATGAACACATAGACACACAGCTGCACCACAGAGACAATCTAGAGTGAAGTTTAAGTGGTAGAGTTCTCTACATGAGGACCAAAGGACAGACGTCCTATTTAGAAGAGGGTTCTAATCTGTCCATCACACCTTTATCAGGATAAATACATGTTCTTTAAATTAAAGTGTATGCTGCAGCACAATAATCTGTCATCTGCATAATATCTCACTGAGAGGACCACACACAGGGCTTGTGTCTATTGTTTTGTAAAGTTTCTTTTAAAATGATCTGCACACCGTCTCAATGAACTCAAGAAACACCTGCATCTTCTCTTCAACTGTTATAAAGGGTTCTTTCTGCCTTGGTTTCTCATAATTAACTAAATATGACATATGGCCTTGGTCTCTTCCTCCAGCATGTTAACAGTGTCAGTGGGTACTATAGATCAGCTGCACCACCTTCCCATAGTTATTCAATAAAAATGGCATTGTTCATCCCACTGTGCTGTAATATTCTATCCCCTAACCTGCGGCTTTCCTGCATTTTCCTGAATGCTTTCTGAAGTTCTACAAAGGCAGCATGAAGGTTTATCGTTACGCTGTATGTTAGGCAGCATGTGTTGGTGGAGAGAGTAAAAACAATACTCATTGTTGTTCTCAGTGCTGTTCCTCACGGGCCTGGAGCAATGTTGGTTTCCTCTCCTACCAGCTAGTTAATTGCATTCACCTGCCAGCCCAGGTGTAAACTATATTCTGTGAGTGGGGGGGGCTCATTAAAGACCAGAGGGCCAAGTATGAGAACTACTGCTAGTGTACAGAAAATCCTTTCTTATACCGTCTAATAAGTCCGTAGGACTCTGGTTTATTGAGGCTTCTGTCAGAGGAATATATATATTTTTAAATGTGTGAATCTTTGTTTGAGGTATAAGCAAAGTACTGCGAAAATAAGGAGGGATTTATGTTAATTTGTATCAAATAAAAACGCTAGTTTGCATTATTCACAGTCTCCTTAAAACTTCACAGGTTGAACCCAAAAGCTAACTGTTAAAAAAGACCTAATCATCTTATACTGAGATGGCGTATTTTCATGCAGAATAAACCTTCCATCTTAAAATCCCACCAAACCCTCCTAATGTGCACTGATGTGGGCTCTCTCAGCAGGCCTCGGGATAGGAAAGAGTGTGTGACGTGATGGGGATCAGTGATTAGCAGAGCTGTGTGACAGTGAAGAACAGTCTCCAGGTCTGTGCTCTCTCAGCTACCCCCTCCTCTATATCTCTCGCTTTGGTCGGAAACAAGAAGAAAGAAACGGAACGGCTGTCTTATCGCTGATTGGATTGGATTTTGGAGGAACACAATTACCAGCGGATCGAACCTTCCCGGCGCAGGTCTCTGTACCACCTGCGGGTTCAGCCAAAATGATGGCTGCACACATAACTGAGGCTGCAGGCAGACGTCTCAGCAAGAGTCTCCCATTTGAAAACACGAGGGGCCAAATCAGCAATTGGTTCTGCATCACATGTCAGTAATGGGATGTCTCAACTCAAATGCAGTAAACCTGCTTGCTACAGAAGCTTATTGAAAGTCTTTTATTGTGACTTGAGCAAGACATATTTTCTCCTTTCCCTGCTGTTATAGTTATTAGTCACTGAGGTCAGTGCTGATGGTGATCGTATACAATCTGAATCTGAACATCGTGCCCATGGTATTGTATAGACTAAGATCGATTCTGAATTGACTTTTCATTGCAGACGATGGTGAAAAAGAATACGTGTCGTCTTGGCTGCCGTTATTCTGAAAATTATTTTATCGCCATCTCACTCCTGCATCGTGCTCGCTAGCAACACCATCAATCTGACGGCAACTCAAGGGGAGCGCGTACTCCTGCTGTTGGGATTTATTTGTCCACCGATATAGTTTTGGTTATCCAGTTCAAATTTCATGTCAGCTGAAATGTTCCCGTTCCCTCGCCACGTAATCATTGCTCAAGGTAACAAGCTGTTCCCCGCTCGGGGAGATGCCGTGCATGCTGATTTGTTGTACACTGGTTTTGGACCCGGGTCACATGAAACCCCAGAAATCTCCTCAACTTTACAGACAAGTTCTGATGTTGCTCTCCTGCAGCAACTTCTTTCTCCTTAATGCAGACAAAGGGTGGAAACAGGAAAAAGAAAGCGGGAGGTCAACTGAGAAGAGCAGATGAAGAGAGTTGTATGGGAGTGACAGAAATAGAGAGACGCAAAACTGGAAGGGAGACAAGAAAAGACACAAGGGAGAAAGAGAGACTCTGAGGAGGGAGAGGATAGGAGGAGAAGGGGGTGGAGGCCGCCGTTAGCAGGGCTGTCAGGTGCTGTCAGGATGATGAATGGGAGGCCAGTGCGGGCTGTGAGGGCTCTGATGGGAGCCGCTGAGCTTTACATCACTCTCCTGAGTGTTTGTGAAAGGTTATTAAAGGCGCTTAAATCACCGGGCTCAGACACAGGCCCGCTGCCAGTCACCAAACTTCACCAAACTGCCCGCCAATGACAACGTCTCCCAAGTCAAAAAGCTGCCGAGCCACGACAAAAAGGAAAGCTCAGGTATGGCCGTGTGCGGAGAGGGGGGTGAGGAGGTGATGACACGCAGATGGATCGTCTTTTTCAAAGGAATAATGTCGGGTAAACGGGTTCAACAGCAGTCATCCATCATTATGGCTGCTTCACAGCTTAGGAATGAGGTTGTCAAAATGAAAGCCAACTTAGAATAATAAAGTCTTCAAAGTCTTGTTTTCTTACAAAAAGTTTTCTTTACTAGCAAAGTGCTTCTTTTCTTGGTTACCTCCACCTCTGCTAACGTTTTGACAGCACAGGACATGACGCCAGGTTGTTTTGGGAGTAGAGCTCTTGACCGCTCAGCTTTGGTTCAGTCCCTACTGCCCTCAGACATGCAGCCTACCGCGTCCAATTAAACCAGAGACAGGGCGGAGACAAACAGACCAACGTTGGTTGTCGGCTAATGGAGTTGTGCTTTTAGCTTGGTCGCACAACGCCATATCGAAACGTCCTGTTCGATTCTCTGCCGGGACTCGGATCAGAATCACAAACCTCTCTATCGCGCGAGTCTCGCCTCCAGTTCAAGTGCAAGTGCTCAACTTGGCTTTGTAATCAAACATCCAAACTAATTTGTCATTTAAACACGTGCAGCGTGGCTCAGAAGGACTACACTCCCATGACCGATATTTAAATATATAATGTTACTAATGAAAGCTGAAGCAGTGAGCATATTCCACCTTCCACCCATATAATCATTCTCATTGAATTAGTGGGTGTAAATGCTTCACAGACGGATATCTGATCCTGATGTTGAGCTCCAGAATGACACCAAAGGTCAAGAATAAAAATAAGAATTCAGTTGTTTTTTCTCCCTCTCTCTCAAACACAATTGTTTTTTGAACTTGTATTTAGTCAGATCCCTTTTTTTTCAGATTATAGATTTTTGTGTCAGGGTGGGTGTTGGGGCGGCAGCAGTGTAAGAGGAGAGTCTGTCCCATAGAGCCGGGCCGTGCACGCTGGAGGCCATTTCATGGTCTCTGATCCTCATTTGTCATTCAGCTGTGTTAAATACTAATAGGCAAATACCCGCTGACACAAGAGGGCGAGGCGATCGAAAGCAATTAGGACGCTTTTTCTTTGAAATCTGCAAAAGAGTTCTAACGGTAGCAAAGAAAACCTTGGGGGTTCAGCGAATGTGCTGCCATCGGGAAGTATTTCAAAAGGTAAAGTTGACACTGGAACTCAACAAGACTCGCTTTGACCATCTGAAAAGTCCTCTCATCGAAGTCTATGACATACAGGAATGGTGGAAATTAAATTTATTCATCTTCATGCCTCTGCCGAGGGGAAAAGAAAAATTATGCAAACCAAGTGACAGCGTGTGTCCCTGTATCCTGGGAAGACTCTCATTGAGGGGAAATTGCTATTTTTCTGACTCCTTCAAACACCCCACACATTCTCTTCATAATGTATGAAGTTGCATACATCTACACCTCGGAGCTGCCTGGATTTTTATCACTTTAAACAGCTTCGAGAGGGATCCATGGATTTATTCTAGAACAACCAACCCAGGTCACACCGCATCATCTCCTTCAGATAGAGTCCAAACAATCAGTAAGAGTCCGTTTAGATACTCACACTAAGTCGGTCTCCTGCTTTGCCATCCAGGGGTGACTCCTTGTGTAACAGGTTGTACTGGGAAATCCGCCTGCTGTCCTTCTCCAGATGAGAATACACCTCGTGTTGGTAGTAGTCCATGATAGACAAGGATCTCTCCACACTGCTTCTCTTCAGGGTCTCCTCATTCTGCTCCACTGTGGACGCAGGGATTTGTTTTAATAGAAAACATGGGGAAAGAATCTTCATAATCTTCACAGGGGGACTGGGAATGACTAAAGGAACTTCATAAAGCATTTGGTGAGTAAATGTTTCAACCAGACCTGAGTCACTTTTCTTAGATCGGTTGATCAGGGTCCTTTGTGGCGAGTCTCCGGTTCTTTCGGGTTCAGTCTCGGTGTCGCTGCTACTCCCCGAGTACGTGCACACTTGCAGGGCCCTTTCCTGTGTATAGTTTTTAAAAAAGCACTTTAAAAAATTGGCATTTTCAAAGACGACTAGCACTATTATCTAACAAAAAACAAAGAACAACATTTGTTTTACATTTTTACGAAATGTAAATATGTCAATTTTGAATACTTTCAGCCAGATTTGTGCATATTGAAATGTAAATTACACTGGGGTAACATACACTGGGGATGTCATGATCCTGGGCTTCCATCTTCCTCTCTGTTTCCACCTCTTTGTCCTCTGTGGAGGTGCTGCTGCGTGGAGAGCAGAGACTCAACCTCTTTGTCTGGATTGCATCTAGAAGCCCAAAGAGACAAAAGAGAAACGAGTCATGGGCCGTGCAGTAAATAACCAAAACTGTTTTGCTATTCACTATTTGACCACTTAATAATGCAATGCAAATAGTAAGAGGGAACAGGAAAACATCACCAAAGTGACAATCCTTCCTGCAGACCGACAGATTGATGAAACAAAGGATGAAAATATCCACTCAAGTAAACCCATCCAACTGCATACACATCCATTTTTCTGCACATATGAAATGAGCTGCACAACAAACAAGCCATCAAACATTAATGGTGTCCACTCTGCCACTGTTCCCCACCATGACTCCTGGCAGTCCAGATAGAACAGCTTTCAGCTGTCGGCCCACGAACGACAGAGCGCTGCCTTATTATCACTCTGCCTACTGCCGTCTCGGACAGACGCCAATTTAATTGTCTCTTTTAACATTCAACTGCATTATAATAACAGCCCTTTTGGCCAGTGCTCCATCTCCATCTGAAGAGTTCTGCATCAGTATCATAAAAGTCTGTTCAAAGCAAAACAACAGTGACAGACGCAGCTCCCTCTCTGTGATCCTAGTGACGGCTAAAACATACGATAAAGATGAACAAAGGCTCTTTTAATCAACTCGTACCACGGGGAAGACTCAACAGGAGCCGCTCTCTGTTTGCACCGACAGTTGTGACTCAAAGTGCTGCGTCTGCAGTGCCACCGCAGCACTGAGGTAAAAGAGATGCAGGCTAATGTCCTGTAAGCATAAAACCGCAGGCGCGATCGCTCAACCCGGTGTGTTATTGTAGCTTTAATCAGCCGTCTGATTGCATCCTACACATCGCACCGAACACGGAGGCAGAAGGCGCTTCATGATCTATGGCTGTGCTGACATGCCTATCTGATCGCACCGGTTAGTAGACGTCCGTGTTGATGGATTCATTTTAAAATTAGCTGAACAAACAAGGTTCTTCTTTTAAACAGAGTCTAATAAAGCCAACAACTTCCTCTCGTCTGCTTGTCTGGCGCCCTTGAGCGGTCCGGAGGGAAAATGTGTTCACATAAAGTACAGTGACATTCAATATGTCACTTACTCTCTGAAAGGTGAAACAAGGCTTTCAAGGCTTGGCACGTTGCCATCCGGCATGATATTAGTTGCTTTTACAGACGTGCATTTCAATTTATTGTCCTCTTTGGCATTGATATTAGAAAATCAACAGAAATGTAAAGGTTATTCTTTGTCATGGGTGCCCAGCTGATGATAATGATCTTGGAGTAGAGTAACCCAGTTGATGTCCTGGAGAAAGCCCAACGCGGTAGATGACTTACCTGAAGCTGCTAATGTGGGCAGGCAGCTCTGGCCGTCTTGTGCGTTGTCGCCGCAGGTCACACTGGGGTCGGACAGGGAGTGACCCATGCTGGTAGGGGCATGCGGGCGGGTTTTTGGGAGGGAAGGCACTTTCACATCAGGTTGTGAGGGGTCTGGGTCAGAAGAGGGAGGCTCCCGATCGAGATCAGAGGAGCCGGCGGTCAACCCATCTGGGCTGGACTCAGATTTGGGGATGTGGCGACCGCTGGCCCGGGTGACGGAATCGGGGAGAGGGAAGGTGCCGATCCCGCTGTCCAGCGTTCTCATCTGACAGCCGGAGCCTAAAGTGACAGGGAGAGGAGTGTGATGTCTGGGAGAAGCACGGGAACAACGACGCAGGTAAAGAAAGGAGGGCTTGGATTCACATGCAACGGAAAGGGTTGTGAGTAAAGAGGGCATCTGTGGCAGGTTCAGTAACACGTGGCCGGTAGGAAGAAGGGAGAAAAGACAGCATTTTTATTTGATTAAGTAATATTTCAGATTTAAAATGATAGAGGTAATAGTTAGTAGTGGCTCAACCTCATCCTAGTGTTCCTATCAGACACTCTTGAGACATTTGTAGCGATCATGGTAGCAACAGATGCACAATTCTAATATGTTATTATGACACAAGAAAGCAACCGGCTGCCAGAAATTCTGAACAAAACACACATTTGAGCCAAAGCCCAGGAAGTTGTTCCTCGGATTCATCAGCGTTGCATGCTGGGTAATCGGGAGAAATGACCGCAAGTAGCAACAGATGGATGTGGTTTGGAAGCCACAGTTTGCAGAGCCTCGACTCGGGCTGGAACAGATGGACGGCCGCTCAGCTCAGCCCAGGTCCATGGGCCAACAGTTACATCGGCTGATTATTTGTTGTTCGCAACTTTTTACTGGGAAAGGATTTAGAGTAGATAGGAGTAGAGATGGATCGATATCGACAGGCTCTGCTTCTCAGCTGTATAGTCTCATTGGGAGCAAACACATTTCCTTCTCTGAATGAAAGTTCTCTCTGAAATCCGTTGGGTTTTACAGTTTGCAAGGGCGGATCACATTTACATTTGAGTCTGAAGCTTAAACCATTGATCCATTTCCTCTTATGTCTCTGGGGGCCATTAGTAATGCACTAAAGAAACAACTGCATCCTCCACTGGATGCCCAAAGCACAGTCAATAAACGTACAGATGATGTGATGCCGCCTGTGTTCCTGTTTACGTGCACTTTTAGTTTTTATCTGACTTGCTCCAGACATTCAACACCATACTGCGCATGGAGAACCTTGACACATGCTCATTGGTGTGTGTGTGAAAAAGGTGGAGAGCCGTAGATTACACAGCGGTATAATTGAATGCCAACTCTGGCAGTTCAAAACACCCCCTCAAACCAAACCCTAACAAGGTCCACAGTAATTCTACCCAGAGGCAACAACAACTGGACACAATGTAGTTTTTCATGAGCGCCCCATCACGTCTGTTTACAACCTCCAGGGTTTGAGGGGAGAGAGCTGGTTTGTTGAGCCCACCACAGTGTGAAATGGGCTTCAAAGGTGTCATCTCTAAAAACCTTATTTGGAAGAGTTCTCTTTGTCAGCAATCACATGGAAATGCAATGATCATTTACACGACATGTTAAGTCACATTTCCACGACATTGAGTAGTATCCTGGGTCCAGCATGTTGCAATAGGGACTTTTCTTTGGCTTTGTATCATCTGGTGGTTGTGTGTTTCCAAAACAGAGTAGAAAGTAAGTTTGAAAGCCAGAAGCATCAGCAGGCGAGTGAAATAATTGGGGAATCATTGGTATTGATCAACACCGCTGTCAAACCCCTGCAGACATAGTAGGCTCATTCTGTGCTATGGGCCAGTCAAAATGTTATTTATCGTCCCTTTACAAGAGGAAATACTGCCTCGAGGGAAGTCCTGCTAATGTACAATAACTGACCAGTGCAGGGAGAACTTCAAAGTCCACATTCACAAGTTGGATTTTGCTGCTTGCGTCACAAACTGGCTGCTGGATGTAAACTATTTATATGATTGATGTGTTTGTCTGGCGTTAGGCCCGTGAATGCTGCACTTTTGGAGATATGTGGCATTAAAGCAGCACCGAGGAGCAATGAGCAGCCACAGCTGAAACCTTTATGAAATATTTACTTCATACGGTCTGGAAGTGCTTACCTGGCAGAATATAAAAAAAGGCAGCATGTTAATCAGAATTCATAGACAATTAAGCATTTCATTTTTTGGCGCAATCACAGACAATTTCCCAAATGTCCAACTGAGACACAAACGCGCTGCACTCCATCCAGTGAACAGCAGTTGCACTCTCTCTCTCCACGCCGAATTACATAACACAACGCGCTGCAATAATAGCAATCATCATCCCGTCTTACAAACGGTTTGATGCATCTATTTGTCCACTTCCTGAGCTGCTCAGGCATTGTAAAATACCACCTGGTTGCACATCAATCACCTGACTAGATTGTCAACGAGTTTCTTTGTTAATTATTTAATTTTTCGCAGCAGCTGCTGCTGCTTCTTCCCCACAGTAATGGTAAGTCTGGCACTGAGGGGAATTAGTTGGCAGAGGAATTGAGTTGTCAATCACATCAGGAAATCACAACTGTAAAGAATGTGTGAATGCTCCGTTGCACTGGTTGATACGCGATGGTTAGTGACAGCTTTTCGTAAATCTGTACTAGGTGAGGTAATCACTTGCAATTATGAAGTTTAGTAGCTTAAAACATGAATATTTGGCATAAAAGTAAGAAGAGAAAAGTTGTAAAAAGGAGTATTGCACACAGGATAGGCAGCTCAGTCGTCTGCAAAACATGTCAGCATTGTTTTGGTGTTTGGCACTCAATCATTTATTAAATTATTTTGGTGAAACGCCCCCTTCAGGACCAACAGTCATACACAAGCTTACCTATCATGTGGTCTTGGCAAGCGGTGTCTGGGATGCGTCCCTCTTCATTTTCAGCCTTCAGGTTGATCTTCTGAGTCATTAAAAGGGTCTAGAATATTCATAAACAGTGATGTCGGTTATACAAACTTCAGTAAGCAGCTGAGATAGACCACATTATACTGCAGGTAAGCGTCTATTAGGGATCATGTTTCATCATCTAACATTTATATTTCTTCCTTTTGAGGCAATTTGCAATAGAAAAGTGAGAAAATATCACTTATAGTAGCTACAGATTGATGTATTTTATGACTTTCTGGCATTGTGTAATATGTTTCAAGTTTTCTTCAAAAAGAAGTAAGGCAACTGTAGTACTTTCCTCCCTTACTTTAATTGGGTTATTTTTTAAAGTGGTTTTGGGGTGGTAAAAGAGATGGAGCTTGTAGGTCATAAAGTGTTCCTCTTTTGTTGTATTTCTGTGGGGAGAAGATAGAGAGAAAGCTTGGAGGATGGTTTTAAATGGCTCCTTTGTCAAATTGAGTGCCTGCGATAACGGGCTCCTCCATGTTATCAAAATCCCACATCATCTGGATTAAATGTCCTACATTATGCAGCGAGATTCTCTTTGTGCGATTCTCTTCCTCCATTCAGCTCGCTCCTGATACTTTCTTTTTTTTATTGCCGTGTTGCTTTTTTTCCAAGCTCTCTCAAGCACTCAGGCTGTCCGTCATCTTTTGACTGACAGATAATAAGGACTAAATCCACAAGGTCATCATTTTGGCCTTTTGCTTACAAAGTGCGCTGATAAGATTTACAGGAACAAGCCGCTGAGAGACGCCTCATTTAAGTTTGTAAGTTACATGCATGACCTGATGACTGTCTCTGTGTGAGATGTAGTTTAAAAACCTTCAGCCTTGTGGATGGATACTGAAAAAAAGTAGGCGATGAATTGTAGGCTGAGTCAAAACACAATGTGAATCAATAACGAGGCTTCGGGGGATATAATGGTGAAGAGGCGGAGGTGCAGTGGATGTGTTTGTGAACATGTACATGTACTGTACAAGTGGGAAAACCTGTGTGAATTTGCATGCGTGTGTGTGTGCCAACAGCCTGTCAAATCATAGCCAGAGGCAAACAAGCAGAGTTGTGTTGTGATGGCATGTTTGTTCACTTACAGCAGTATCTGGACAGATCTCCATATCTCCCTTCGTTTCGCTGTGTTTGTTGGGTGTGGAGATCCCAGGCGGCGAGGCAGCCACACAGTTGCCCTTCACAGCAGTCCTGCGAGAAAAATAAGATTTGATCTGTTTTTATGTCTGCACGCCGAGCTCCTCCTTTATCAACTCGCCAGGTAGAAAGTGAGCCTGCTGATAAATTGCATTGACCTGCACACAAACGTACGTGCACATGCAGAGAAACGCACACACAAAAGATGCCGTCAAATGTTTAACAACCTCTACGAAGTGCTCCCTTTCAAGTGGTTGCAGTTACTCTGGATACAAATCTGTCAGCTGTGGTTTGAAGTGGCAAATCAATGAAGTGAGAAGTATGAAATGTGGAGCTTTCCTGGCTTAAAGATGCTTTACCTTGAGTGTGCCGACTATGTGTCTGAATGCTGGTCACGGGAGTGGAGTCATAACTCAAACAGACAGCTGCTGTTTGTGCTGTTTATTCACCGAACACACAATTTGAATGCAACAGTGGCTCATGTTTAATTTAATAGAACAACCAATTTGTTTTTAAATTGTCGATTCACTTGACAACACTGAGAAGGCTCAGTGGCAGGAAGTAATCAGCATAGCATCTGATCAATTAAGGGTAATACATTCCTGATTTTACTTGATGACAAAGATGTTGTTTCACCCACCTGCCAAGAAGCTCTTTCACAAACTGGTCTTTGCCGATGAAGGCGGTGGTACACTGGATCTGACTGGCGATCTGACCCATCTGATTGTTGCAGTGGTCCATGATGGAGCTCAGCTTGTTGTTCATCTCAGACAGATTCTGCACCTCCTGACTGTCCCTCTGCTGGTTATCATTTTTCTTCTTATCCTTCTTCTTGTCAGACTTCATCGGTTTGCCTCCAAGCACTGATCCAATCTTTGACTCTTTCTTCTCCTCTTTCCCCTTAGGAGGGTCTGCTTTCTTACCACTCAGAGCTGGAAGTTTGCTCTTGCGAAGGCCAAACCAGTTTGCCAGAGAGGGGGCCGTTTTCTGTTTGGTCTCACTGGCAGCTACTTTCTCCTGTTCTTGACATTTCTGCAAATTCTCTTCGATTCCCATCATGACTTTCTCTTCGATAGTGCAGACTGTTGGGCTGATTTTCTTCTCCTCCATATCCGGGGAGTCTGTCTGGGTATTTACTTCCCTGCTTAAGTCTGGCTCGTTAGTGGTGGTTTCTAAGCCTCCCGTCTCTCGCACAGGATTTTCTGAGAGATGGACACAAGTGGAGGGAGGAGGACACTGCGGATGAGAGGCAACTTTTGCCGTCTTACGGATATTGTTCAAGCCAATCCTATCACTGATGGGTAAGCTACGGGCCTCTTTTTGAGAAGGTGAGGTGATTGCCTCCCCCTTTGCGGTGCCCTGTGACCCGTCTCCTTTGGAGCCTGATTTAGAAGTTCTCTCAGGGAGGACGTTGTGGCTATTTGACCCCGTCATGCCTCCATAGTGGCTAAGCCTAGTCCTGGGGGAATGGAGAGGGCTCTCCGCTGAGCCAACACTTGGTACCTCCAATGAAGTCTGCCTTGACAAAGAGTTTCCCCTTTCACCCGAGTTGGTAATGATCTGAGTTCGGATTTTTCCCGGTCCATCTAAAGCATTGATGTTGGGTTTCTCAATATAGTTCGTGCTAAAACTCTGGCTCCTTGCTTTGGCCCCATTCATCCCCAAGGCTGGTTTAAGATGAGGTTTGGTAGTAACAGATATGGATCTAGAGAAAAGCTGACTGCTCCTTTTCCCTTTATCGCAAACCTCTTCCTCCTCTGGCAGCACAGCAGCATGCACTTCGTCTTCCAGTATCCTACACTGGACGTCACCTTTCCCCTCTGTAACAGACATCTTGGGTGGCGAATCAATACTGTAAACTTTCTGCAAGCTGTCACACTGGGTAGAAGCATTTGAAGTCACAGTCTCCTTGGAGACTGAGTTGATATGATCTTTCTCTTGCTTGCCTGGTATAGAGGGACTATCTTTATGGCTAGGGGGAGATTTTAAAAATGCTTTAAACCCCATTGGGATGCGAGTCTTTGAGGCTTTTTCCGCTGTGTTTGGGGAAATCATGACTGAGCTGGGTGGGCTAACAACAGCTTTGCCATTTGGGGGTTCTGTTTTACCTTGAGGGGTGTCCTGAAGCGATATAGGTAAACTAATAGAAGTCTTCTGCACTGTCTGATGGACAATATCATGGGTTGATCCTCTTTTACTTGCAAATGAGTTTTGAAGAGAGGACCCTCTGAGGGCACTGTATGGAGGGGGGACATTCTTTGAGCTTTTAGGTGCATTTTCAGTTTCTGGAGCACACCCTGAGTTTGCAGAAGGGAGGTAGTCTTTCGTGGTCATCCTCTTGTTAGTGCCTTTAGTAGTTGTCTGAGTCATGGCGGGGGACTTTTGAAGGTGCTGACTGGTTTTCTCAACCAGTTTCTGAGGTGCAAGTGCAGTCCCGTAGCCTGCGTCCAAGTCTAAACAGTCTTTATCCTTGATGGGTAGCGTAGTTTGCATATTTGGTACAAGTGAGGTGTGGTAACTTGGGGGAGGGCCCCTCACAGTGGTTGGTGTGGAGGTTTGAGCCACCCATGTTTTATGTGCTTGAGGCGACCCTTCGTAATTTGGTCTGATCAGTAAGGAGGTGGTGCGGCCCGGGGGAGGGGGAGGAGAAGGGGACCTGAGTTTATTTTTGCTGGTTTCACAGTGTTTGTCTCTGGTTGGCTGTTCACCATTGTCAGCATACTCCAGGTGCCTCCTTGAGATGTGTGGGGAACTGGAGGAGGAGCCCTTACTCCATTCGGCCCTGCTGGGGAGCTTGGAGTTTACTGCCTTTGGGCTCTGTGAGCAGGTTACTGGTGTTTTGATGAACCTGGACATTTTAACTGCAGGAGAGGAGGGGGATTTCTCCTGACCAGAGGGTCCTGAGTTTCCACTGTTACTTGGTTCAGTGGAAGAGCCCTTAGAGAATCTCAGTGGTGATCCCAAAGGTTTGTTTCGACCGGGTATCTTTGAACCACTGGACTTCGCAGCAACAGAATCGTTCATGGGAGGGATGCAATGGCCGTTATTGGGTCGGCAGGTTGGTGGTTTGATTAGTTTCCTTTGTGGAGTCAGCTGCATTGACAGCCTCTCTGCACTGCCCTCACTGCTATTGCTTGTTTTGCTCAACCTAATTTGATATTCAGATGGCTTCTCTGGAGATTCAAGAACAGTGTAGTTTCTTGCATTTGCTGATTTTTGCCTTGTTGGCCTCTCACGGGGCAGTAGTTCTGTGTAATCGGCAATTACCTTGCTACTTTGAATGTCATTTTGAGGCCCAGCCCCTGCTGTGAGCTTCCGAGCACAAAGTTCAATAGGCTCTCCTTCTGCATCAAATATTGCCAAAATGCTCTCCTCAGACTGAGTACACTTTGTCCCTTTGGGCACCTTAATTAGGCTGAAAGGCCTTGGCCTCCCATCTGCAGACTGGGTGCGTCCCTGCTCTCTTCGCAAGCACTGTTGTGCGAGCAGCTTGGCAGCATCTCGTGACACCCTCTCGGAGTCCCTCTCTGCTTGCTTCGGTGGCTGGCTAAAGGACATTCGGATGTCACTAGACTCAGAGTTGAGTTCCTCTAGATCATCCACGTCAGAGAGGGGATTTGGACCCTCTGGGTCAGAAGGATTGAAGTGCAGCAAGGATGGTTTAGTAAAAGCTGATGTCCGCCCTCCCTCAGGGAGAAAACTGTCAATAAAACTCAGGAGTTTCTCAGGACGCTCCTTTGAGTCACAGCCAGAAGAGTGTTTTGAAGCCACTAGACCTGAGCTACCGTGACCTCCACCTCCACTGTCCTGTACCCCCTCCCAGCTACACAAACTGTCTGAAATGCTGCGGGAAAGCCTCTTACAGTAAAACCAGCTGTCCTTGGTGGGGATGTCATCTCTTCGACTGGAATGTGCCAATTCATCATCTGCATCATCAGAATCATAAGAGAACTTCTTGCCCCCAACAGCTAAAGTTCTACCCACATGGGTAGGCTTGGACACCCCTTTACTACCACTCTTTATACCCAGGGAGTAGATGCCCTCGTTTGAGTTCATGCAGTCTTTGTCGGCTGACTTGGAGACCTTGGATGAAACAGAGGAGCTCCTGTGTTTCCTCCTCTGGAGCTTTCTCAGTCCCTCTAGTATGTTGCTCTCCTTGCGCCTTGTGGGCAGCTGCTCCTCCGGGGGGGCGCAGATGTTACTCGGAGCTGACGAACCCAAACTCAGCCTCTTCTCCCAGGTCAGAGATGACTACAGGGCAAACAATAAACAGCGGATCAACAATTACGAAAATATTTTTTTGCTTTTTGTTTCATCATAATCATCTTTAATAGGGTCTCAGAAGAAAGACAGCAAACAGGGATCTTGATGAGCTACTGTGTCTATTATAGAGTGAGAGGGTTTACCATTTTCCCACAGGAGCGTCCATCATTCCAGGTGTAGGAGCCGCTGGAGAATTCACTGCATGCACTTGACAGGGACAACTCACTACTGCTACAGCTGCTGCGTGGGTATACAGGCGCTGGCACTGTCAGACTCAGCTGGCTCAGACACTTGGCCACAGGGAGACCTGCCTTTCCATTCAGCTGAACCTCCTGTGAGATAGAGAAAAGAGACATGACATTATACTGTGAGTAGCATTTTGTCTGTTAGCACTGTAAAAGCACTCTAAAAGTTGCCAGGTAGTGATGCATGTCTAATTGCTATCTCGCTGTTAATTTTGTGATGAAAAGATATTTAAGAAAGACTTGACAGACCACTCAAATACCTAAAATACTTAATTAAAAAATATCAATCACATTTCTATGTGCAGTCATCAGAGCACAGCAGATGTTTCTCTAATTAGAATATTACTGCAGAGGTTTCACTACGCAAAGACAAGAAATCAGGTATTTTACTAATCTCATATAAGTGTCACTTGTACGTATCACCTAATGCAACCAAGTTAAAGATATGCGATACTTTTGCACATTCAGATAACAAGATGATTTTTTTAAATCAATAATTATCATTTCATTTTCTCCCTCTTCCACTCTCAAAGATACACATTAGAGTTGATCAGATGTCATTCTCAGAGGGGTAAAAGGGTAAAAGAACTTATTTTCAGGCCTTAATGCATAATACATAAGATGACTAATGTACCACAGTGTCCTATGGAGTCATTTTTACTGATAGCGAGTCAATCGATGGTTTTCTGGTAATATGACAAGGATTTATTCCTCTTAGTGCCGAGTGATACTGCCAGCTCGTCCTGCTGAGAGATGAGGGGTCACAGCTTCAGCTAGTTAGGTCTGTATTTTAATATCTTGTAATGATTTCTTGAGGGGGTTGCGGTTATGCTACCTGGACGATTCATATGGCTGAAACAAAAAAAACAAAAAAAGACATTGCCTCCTGCATGTTTCCTATCAAGCTTACACAGGAGGGAGAGTCTGTATTCCTGGAAAGCAAGAAGGCCTTGCTTCTCTCTGGCTCCAGAAGCAAATCTGCCGCAGAGAGATCCATGATCCGAGAGTGAAGTTTCTGAAAGGCACAAGGAAGGACACACCAGATTGAATTTTCACTGCAGGGATTTCAAGAAATTTAAATGACAACAGCAGAATGGGGGATTTTTTTTTCCATCAACACCATCTTCAGCACATATCACAATCTACAAGTCGTCTTTTGGCCCCTCATCAATATACTGTTTATTCAACAGAATGATCAGATTTAATATCTGAAACATCTTAACATTCAGTACAGTAAATCTCTAAAGTTATCATTGAACATGAACATCTCAAAAGGCTGTACAGTGCGTTGAGGCTGAGCAACATTCTGCCGGCCCATCAGATTCCCTCCACTGGTGCCACGCAGAGCTCTGATTCATACGCTCAAAGTCATTAATGTCATCGGCCGGGAAAAAAATGAAGTGAAAAGGAAATAATTGCATCAGGGAGTAAGGGAGTCCTTTGATTTTTTTTTTAATTCATATGCTAGTCTGTAGTCTCTTCTGTTATTTGACTCTTCAGCTTAGCAGGGAAGGATAGAAAACCAAATACATCTCCACGTATTAATCTCAGAAGTTAATTACACTGGGTTCCCTGTGCTCAAATTAACTAAAACTGGAAATATGCCGGAACATAACACTTGATCTTTTGCTGCATTTCCTGCCAAGGATGAAGCTAATGCTCACTCTGGGAGTATACGTATACACACACGTGTGTGTATTTCTGAGCCGGTCTTAAGTTTCTAGCATTAAAATGAAATGCATTTCTCATGCTGTGTACCTGCAGCAGAAATATATATATATATATATATATATATATATATATCAAGAAAATTGCATGTTATAAAAGTGAAAGTCACCTTCTGCAAATGGAGACTGAGCTTTGAAAACAAACTACTCACATTTTCTATCAATGCCATAACCATTTTAGAATACACACTGGGAGATTCATCTTCAATTTTATTGCATTCCATAAAACTCTTCGCTGACAGTTAGTATTGACTTTGTCTCTGTTTTGAAAGACGTCCTCGGAACATTTGGTTGGAAAGAAAAAGAGAAAGAAAACTGCTCCTAATGACACCAAAACTTTTCTTTCGTCTCTTCAGACCAAACAACCAGCACCACTTTGCCTGTAGCCAAAACACAACCATCCTACGTTTTTCTCTTCAACTTTCAAAACATCCAAACGAAAAAACTTCTGTATCAGTGTGAGCACGAGACTTTTCACCTCCAGTGACTAGGTGATAATGGTGCCATGGAAACACGCTGTGCTTTCTCTTCACAGAGATGAATATTCTTCACTATTTCTAGGATTTAATAAAACATCAAGCTCTGTTTGCTCTTCAAAAGCTGGTTTGATTTAGTTATAATAGCAACTGTAGAAGAGTTCTTAGAGGTTTCCTTTTCCTCTATTCATTGTTAAGCTTCCTGAACAGTATTCCTTCTAAATTAAACATTGCTTTGCTTTGGACTCAAAGCTCCAGATGGCTTCTCATGAAATTGAAATTTGTGCAGCTCCGATGCCGCATCGCCGGGCCTCCCTGCCGTCCACATGGGGATGGGAGTGGCTGAGGTGTCACGGGAGGCTCTGATCTTATCGTAGGGTGCTGGGTTTCACCTCCTCAGCATCCTCATCAAGGATTCAGTCAATAGTGTCACAGGGTCGCGGCATGAGATAGTGGAAGGAAACGGTAGATGACAGGGCTGTGTACGCGTCTGAGGTTCAAGGCCAAGATGAAAGTCATAAATGAATGCTTGCAAGACTGTAATACATCACGCAAACCTGCCCTTTTAATGACTATTAGTTAGCATCCATTAGTCTGGGAGACAATGGAGAAGTGTTTGGTGTCACGATGAAGAAAAATCAGGAGGCTTCCTGCTTTTCTTCTTTGTTGTTTTTGGTCATATTTCAAGATAATGAACAGCAGCTCAGAATAGCAGCAATAGGCAGCTTCCAAACACATGCATCAGTATTGGCAACCGCTGTCAAAAACTCATTGGTTGACTCCACACATACACACACACACCAGCGGGACGACAAGCAGTAAGAGAGAAAAGACAAGACGCCCACCTGTGTGACCCAATCCATACGCCTGACTCATCACAAAGGCTTTTCCTAAAGCTCCAGCTACACAAAGCCCGTTAACTGCAGCAGGATATGAGACAGCTCTGGGCTGAGCTGTGATACGACAAGCCATACGACAAGACTGAGGTGAGATATCTATTGAACAATATCTCAAGGCTCCATCTGCAAATGTAATCACCGTTCTTGAAAAGCGGCATAATTAGTTTGAATTTGTGATTTCTACTTATTTATTTTCTGCACAGGAACGTTGAGCTGATGGCCATGTCGGCAGCACGTTTGACTATACAAACTGCAAAAATTGCACGAGAACTAATGAGGTCACGGCGTTCATGCCGCGTCCTTGGGGCCCTGAGGTACCTTTCGGAAACACTCAGTATTTGTTCCAGTAATCACGTTTGAGAGGCAGCATGAATGGAGAGGACTGCACACCAGTTATTTTCCCTCGGCTCACAAAGAGTGCACGGTTTCAGAAAACAACAGTCATTGTTATTCTGAAACTATAATGTCATGCGGCATTTTTTGGAAACCAAACCAGTTCGTCTGAAGGCGGCGAAGGTGCACAACTGGTGGGGCTGAAAGCATTATGGTCCGTTATCAGAGAAACTCAAGATGCGCTCGGGGAACTAGAGAATGTTTAATTACTGATAAGCAAAAGGTCCAGAGCTAGATGGGAAACAGTACACTCATATGGGTGAGTAAGGCTCCAGGAGAGGGAAGAAATGAAACTCACCCTGGTTATTTTCATATTTTCATTAGAAATGGTGCTCGGATGGTTTAGTAAGTGGGATGGGAAATTAAATAATGCAAGTGTGTGGGTTTGGTTTCATAAGTACCATGATAATGGTGCAATAGTTGTTTTTTACTTATAATTCACAAATTATTTTGACTCATTACATTTAGAACTTTGAAGAATAAGTTGGAGCAAACAGTCAGTTAGCGTAGCTTAGCATAAAGACTGGAAAGAGGGGGGAAGAAAGGTAACACCATCTTTTCCCTACCAGTACCTCTAAAGCTAATAAACACATTATATTTCATTGTACTAAGGCTATCGACTCACATTTATTTTGTCGACGAGTCATTTTTTTTATGCTTTTCATGCCGAATGATTTATTTTCCAAGAATCTTATGAGCACGTCTCTGCTAAACACAAGATGTAAAGTGGTGCTTTGCATGATTCTTTGTGCAAAGCTATACTGGCAGTAGCTTTATACTCAGCGTGAAGACATGAGTGGTATTGATCTTCTCACTTGCTTTAAAAACATGGGATTGTTCTTTATATATATATATATTTGGTGGTTTTACAATGTGTGCTACTGGTTGACAGATGGATGGATAAAATAAGAAATATTTTTTTAATTGCATACTGTGGGAGGTTCCAGTGCCCTGTGATGAATATAGATGTTGTTAACAGCTCTCCCACACATAACTGGAGAGCTCATAATGGGCACACAGAACATCCGGAGCAGCGTGTTCACATTATGATTAATTCTTACACTGAATCACCAGCTGACGTTTGAAATGTCATTATTAAGTAATGAGCAGGCGGGCAAATTACTTTCACTACATGTTCAAATGCTTCAGCGTCGCTGTGATGATGTGTCAAAAATGTGGAAGCACAAATAACGCCAAATCAACAGATATATCATCTCAGAAAAACACATTACACAGCCTTAAATCTCGTCTGCAGCTACACTGCACCCTCTTGGTCCCCCCACAGTGATGTCATCAATATCCCTCCTCAAGCCTTTTATATTGCAGTTTCACTCGACAATGTCCCTGCCTGTCCAATAATGATACTGGAAGTAACTGGAACTGACAGAGAGCTTTACAACACACCCAGAGTTCTTACTCAATGTATCTACCGTTTCTGCCCCTTCTTATTTTGCCCTTAGTTTTTCACTCCTACCTCCTCCTCGTCTCGGCTCTCTGCTATCTCATCTCTCTCCATTTTCACCCTCCTGTCCTTCCCTTCTTATCTACCCTTGCTTGCTCTTTCCATCCTCTCCTCTTTCTCTCTTCTGCTCTCGTCTGGACCCGACTGACAGCTGCTTTTCCCTCTCCTCTCTTTTGGCAGCTTGCTGTTTTCGTATTGACGGCGAGAAACCCTGGAATTTACACAATTATGTGAAACCCTACTTTCCAAACTGACCTTATTGCCCTGCGATGCTATATCACAATAGATGGGGAAATCATATGGTGGCAGGTCCGTCTGCCTCATAATTACACCTTGAAAATCTAGCTGGAACGCACACACACACACACATTTGTCACTAAATTGGTGTTTTCCAAGAGACCAATAAGATGAACTGAGGCAATTTGCAGCCAGTTCGAAGAAGAGAATGTGGGCTTTGTGGAGAATAGAAACACAGCGGTTGTTACGTGATGTTTACAGAAAACAGACTCAATGGTTGCTGGTTCAGATTTGTTTTTGGTTTTTTTGTTAGATGTGAAGGAGAAAAGTTGTGCCTTCATGTAGCAGATTATAGTTATAGTGCTGCAAATGAGTCAGAACTGCATTCATAATAAGCACTCAGGCTTGTTTACTGGAGGAGCTGCTTCCTTCAGAAACTGGGTGATTGAGGCTGAGAGAGCGAGCCAGCAGGTCAGTAGTGCAGATATACTCTTTATGCAAATTCAAGTGATAATAGCAGTGTTTAGAATTGGGTCAGTATGTTGGACTCCAGCATACCTGGAGGAGCAGGTCCGAGGCGGGCTTGATCCGCTGCTGGAACAGAACGCCCAGCGCCCGGTTCTGCTGCTCGAGGTCGAAAACTCGAGTCCGCAGCTTCAGACATTCCTCTCTCAGATCCTGAGTGAGGAGCAACACAGGGAGCGTCAGGAACATCTTCCCTTGTGGGCGTCATGTTCATAATGCATCATTAATCTAATAAAGCAATATTCTGATGGGTTATTTAATAAAGGAAACAAACCTTCTGGGTGAGAAGCGCCTGCACAACTTGATTGGCAACCTTAAACAGACAGAGACAGAAAGAAAAACAAGGCGTTAATGAACTGTAACACAAAGTCTTTTTGACCCTCACAGGCCTCTGTAGACTATTCACACATAAGATGAATTATTATGAGCTCATGTGAACACAATAGCACAATATTACAGAGTATCTGGTGTGTGTGCATATCACACACGCACCTCTTTTACAATGTTCAAGCCTCACTTCCTAATGCTGGTAATTACAGCACCAGACTGATGTAGGAGCAGAGGCGTCTGGGCTCTGGTCTCACAGCGGCTAACACCCGCCCGCACTATGAGACCACAACGCCGATGGAGACGAGGCTCCGATTACTGCCCATTGATTGCTCATTAATACCGTGTGAAGCCACATCGGCTCTTTTGAGTGCACTCGCTCTCGTTTATTGAATAAGGAGAGATGGGGAGTAAATATGGGGAAATGAGCCCTGCTCCTGGAACCGCAAGTTACAGATCTGCTTTGTGTGAAATAGCTGAGTGATCAAACGAAACCTGGCTTAATGGTATCGGATAGAGGATTTGATCTCTGATTGCGATCTTTGTATGAGTTCGGAACAAGCAATTAAGGTACAAATGAGCTTGCACACACACTGATGTGTAGACCAGCAGCTGGGCCAACATAAAAAAATAATCATCCCTTCTGTTACAAAGCAAACGTTAGCCTTATTACTGTTCTGTGCAGTCGTTAGAGAGGCACACACAGCCTCCGTCATCAAAACAGCATCGTTACCAAGCCCTCCCTCCACAAAAGTCAACCACACAGGAAAATAGTTGAGAAGCAAACAAAAAAAAGGCGAGTTGAGCCATCTTAATGAGGGCAGGGAAGCAGAGAAGAGAGACTGACTTTATCCCAAATACAATTCATGGCGGACGCAATCTCTAATAAAGCAGTGTAACAAGATTCTTCCCCTCCCTTTCTTTCTTATCACTCACTTTCCTCCCCCTTTCCTCCCCCCTTTCTCTTTCATTCCCCCCTCTTCTTCCCTCCCTGCGGCAGGTCTGCTCAGTCCGCTGAGCCTGTTGGTTGCACAAATTGGGCAACTTGTCCCTGCTGGAGCAGTGCCCCCCCTCCCTTCCCCTCCTGGAGTGATTCAGCTAGCAGGCACAGCCATAGCCGGGCTGGTTTACTCCCCTCATGTTGCTCCCTAAACAGCACTTATCAAGCTCTCACAAGTAACCAGAGGGTTGTTGCATATAGGTGGTAGTGCGTGTGTATAGTACAGCTACTGCAGAGGAGTCTATGGGGCAAAAGAAGAATCCTCTGAGGCATTTCTGCTACGATTATACGAGCATCAACAAAAGGCCTTCTGACATTAAAGACTCTGTAATTGTGCTTTAAAAAGCATGAACAATAACTAGCATCCTTGTTGCCATAAAGGTTTTTTGTTTCTTTTTACATTAATCATACTTCAAGCAGCTAAAGTTAAAGCTTGGTTGAGCTTATCGCAGCTGAAATGTGCAAGATAGCCTCTCTACTAAAGTGAGTGATGAGAGAGTTTAGTGCCTGAAAAATATGACAGCGTTTTTTTAAATTAATTGTTAATAACAAAACTTCCCCTCCGCCTCCCTCAAGCTGTGTTTCAAGTAAATTGCCAACCTGTGGGAAGCACAGTGTGCTCTCTGCAAGACCTCATTAAAACCTTAATCTTAAACTCAACAATGCTGCTCGTTCCACTGGCACTAAGTCAAACCTAATTCAACAAACATTTGTGAACTTCCCGTGGTTAGTTAAACATCTGGCCAGTCACAAGGCGACCTTGAGAGTGTCACGATAAACAAGGTTTCGCTCTCACCTCATCTAGACAGCGTTCGTACTGTTCCCTCTGGCTCTCGTTCTCCACGGCCAAGGCAGAATTCTTCTCCTGCAAAGAACACACGGACACATTCAGGGTCAACGCAGCACAAACCTCCTCGCAGGGACTTTGGTTACATGATGCAACAAAACAACAACGCTGGAGACAGAAATAGCAATCAAGCAGCGCTGCAGCTAACAGGGGAGTTGCTGCCCAAAGGTCATATGTCAACGCCGAACCAGGAGGGCCAATAACAAATGTACAAAGTACCACAGAGATAAAGGGCAAGGGGGATGAAAGTTATGATGCTGAACTTTGGGGCGGCAGCCAGCCATTTGGAGTTTGGACCTAATAAGAATATCTCCTCCACTTGCCAAGCGATGAGGCGGCGCCCTATTGATCTCTGAGTTTCCAATTTGTCAGTGGCAGGCTGCATATTAGGGGCTGTCAGCCAGCCTGGCTTCTCTCACCCTCTGCCCTTTAGTAGAAACTACCAGCGCCTTGATGAAAACATGGGGAACATAATTACAACCCAAATCATTCTAATGATGCCATCGAGGAGAAGATACTGACTCATTAAAGGCTAAAGCCTGATGATGGGGGCAAATGTATATATAGATATGTGGTGTGTCTTATGAGAAAGAACTTCCTCGTGGACCATATTCCTGTTATTAATTGTACAACACTGTTCCTTCTCTTACTCAACAGCTCCTGAAAGACACCGTTTGATATGTGTTGTCGGTCTAACTGAAGTACGAAGTGTTATCCGACTCTCCAGGCCACAGTGGCAGAACGTTAAGTGGTATTTTGTTACCTGAACCCTGAATGTTATTGCTGCTTTATTGTTCAATGACACAAAAGCCTTCAAAAGGTTGAAATGAGAATCTCAATGTCATTTGGAGTTATTAATGGATTTATTATTGTTGCTGCAATGCATGCCGTAACATCTCCCTGTATCATTGTCCTCTGGAGAACCTTGACAAACTGCTCTCTTGGCTAACAAACACTTATAAATAAACACATTTAAATTGGTGAGGTGACGTGTTTTTGAGGGATTAGTGCTCTGTGCAAGAATGAATAGAAGGGAACTGAATGGGAAGTAAAGCTCTGATGTCTCCAACGTCTCCAGGTTAGGATTGTTTAAAGTAGGGTTGTCTAAAGTACTGGGGTGCCGAGTATATGGAGAAGTACCATATCAACCACGCTTCAAAACATCCACTCTACCCCTGTAAGGAGAAAGGAATCCATTAGAACACCTTTCTTAGTATTGAGATGGGTAGTTTTAGCCTTTATGTTCTCACCACTTAACAAGTAAGATGACCAACGGGCATTTCTCCTCAGTTCTGGGTGTTTTCATTAAAGCTCCAGTTATAGACCACAGTGTGTGCCTGCCAAGTTAATGAACAGCATCAGTTGAGCAGGAGAAATAAGAGCCGGGCAGTGCTTACTTAGTGTCTGTGGAGTTTATGCACAATGAGGGGCAGTGATGTATTGCCTCCGTTTTGTTCTAGCTGCTTTAGCCGGCGGTGCATCCATCACCCCAGTGCCGGGCAGAATGGAATTAAATGGCGGATAACTTTTGATAAAGTCGTTTAATACGTAATGTTTAGGTATTGTGCTTCATCAGATGGATCACCGGGACAGCTTGGCCATACTTCCTGCCAGTCTCGGAAGATAACTTGCAGCTGAGGAGCACTTTGCTGTAATTAGGGTCTATTTTCTACCAGAGAGGCTTTAGTGTATCGTTGGGACTCTTGTTCTTTTCACTTCTTTATGCATGTGCACTTTAGTTCCTTGTTAGATGGGGGGTGTCAGTCATATACTGGCTTCTTTTGCATTAGTATCTTCCAAATAATTGTGCATGATGGCATGAGGTAAAGACTTCATGTCACACGCCTTTCACCACATCAAGAGATGAAAAGGTAAGACTGGTGGCCTAATTTAATTAAGTCTGAGTACTTTAATTGCAGAAGAGATCTGAGACGATGGCTTCGGTTAAAAAAAAAAAGCAATCAGCATGGATCACTGTGGCTGCGCGCTCGCCTCGGCTGTTGCTTGGGGCTCGTGGCGGAGTGCAGCTCAAATCCCCGAGCGCAGAGGAAAACAAACCGAAGCTGGAGTACAGCCCGAAGCCCCTGCAGCGAACTCTCGTAGGACGACTCTGCTCTCCAAACGAAGGAGAAGTTGATGAGCTGTCATGCTTTCAGACACTACTGAGCAAGGACTCTGACAACTGGCAGACAAGGCTGGCCACAAAGGATAGCCAGCGGTGGCTGGAAGAGTGGATGAAGAAGAATGAAGACGCGGGAATGAAGAAGAATAAAGCGGAGAGAAGGAACGTAGGTAGAGAGAGAGAGAGGAAACAAAGGGCAGCAGTAAAGAGAAGGTGGTGCAGTAGTTACCTCCATGGCCTTGAGGCGATCCAGAAGGGGTTTGGTTTTGTCTTCGTCCTCTTCTGCTTGGCTGGCATCAGGATCGGCGTTCGGCGGGTCTGGCTCCGTCTGAGTCGACGGCGGGGGGCCGTTCTCTTCGGGGCCATCGTACTGTTTCCGCACTTCCTCGGAGAGTTTATCCTGACGAACAGGAAAACAGGACGAGGTTAGATGGGGGAGGAAAAACAGGAGAAGAGGAGGACAGAACATTTGGCAAGTAAAAGCCTGAGCAGATGGGAAGAAAGCGGTCAGGAGTGAGGTATGACGAATGTTTCAGGGCAGGGGGACAAAACGGTTAAGGAGCCGTGAAAGACAAAAATCAGAGAAAGTGAAAGGGGAGAGGATCAGATGGGCAGACGGGACAGCAGGGAGGCAGCTTCGACAACAGAGCAGCAAAACATCCCCTAATCCCTAATCATGTTTCACTTGTTTTCCAAAGAGTGGCGGTGACCTTGAGGGCTCTCATCTCGTCTGTACGATGGGGATCCTTCTCTTTCTCCCTCTTTGCCCTCACTGTGCGTCTGTCTCTCTCTTCGTCTCTTTGCCAGCTATCTTTTTCTCTTCACGGGCATCTGCAATAATTACCTACTGGTAATAATAAGCCACTAATTAGGCATTGCCTGGCTAGCGCCGAACTGCAAAAAGAAACCACAATAAGCTTTGTGTCACACTCGAGAGATCATTCCTCCTTTCTCAAGGAATCTTTGGAGCCTAATCGTATGTTGTTTACTGAACATTAGATCGTTCCATCGTTGGGCTCTGGGTAACGATGAAGGGCAGTCTTCATTATTTTCTGCATTTCATAGACTGAGCTGTGGCCACTAGTCACCGTTTAAACATGTTAAGTTGATTTTCTCCTCTAAAACACTCTTCAAATGAGTTATTCAGTTGACAGAGTGCGATATATCACGGTGCACACGCACACTATCTTTCATTCCTAGCGGAGCTTTGACAGATACTTGTCAGACCTGAAGATACCTGTGGTTAATGTGCTGGACAATGCTGAGGTTATAGCACTAATGGATGGCTGCAGCTCGTCTTTTACATATCCAAATGCAGCACCAGATACTTCTTTCTCCTAACAGGAATTGGAAATAATGTCCTTCAGGGCACTTTGTTTTCAGCTTGATCCAGTCTCCTCTAAAAAATATATTAGGCTTTCAATCTTGCTCGATTCCATCAGACAATTGAGTTCGAGGCAATTCTTTAAAGTCACGGTTTTAAGTTTGCTTTTGTTTGCTGAAGTGTGAAGTCTGCTTTCAGAGACTCCTCATCAGCCGGCGTTAAAGGGCTCGCTCATAATCACCGCAGAGAGAGTCTGCGGAGGAAACCTTGTCCCTCGCGCTGCCCTTTCAAGTTATTGAGTTTGTCTGCTGAACACACAGAATGCAGCTGCAGCAGGAGTACAGCTACTGGGAATACCACGATAATAACCCTCCAGGTTGATTCTCTGTGACTGCTGAACACAAGAGCAAGGTATGTCTACATGCAGTAAATACCAGTGTGGAATATATTCCCTTTACATCACTATGCTGAGAAAAAACATCTTCTGAAACACTATTATGGACTTGTTTATTCCATAAAGGGTTAAGTGACTTACGTAAGAAATCAACACTGCATGTTTGAATGGAAGAAGACTTAACGTCTTGATTTCGGCTAAAAGCAAACATCAGCATGCTGACAGTGTTAACCTGCTGATACTTTGCTAATTAGCACGGAACATTAATTACAGATGAGGCTGATGGTAAAGTCTTTAGTGTGAGTGAACTATTAAAAAACACTTTCAGAATATTGGAGTTAACGGTAAGGTTACAGCAGGATATAGTTTAGAGTTGTATTACAGTTATTAGTTTATAATAGATAAACATCAGACCGTCAAACATTCTCTGTTTGATATCCTTCTAAATTAACTCTCTTTGTCATTTTATACACTTTAAAATTCATTGGTTAACTAAGAAAACAGTTGCAGCGTTGATTTAGAGACGGTTAAATGTAAGAAAAGCTGCAGAAAACTTTCACTTATTTTCATAACCCTGAATTAGTGCTCAACGCCTCCACACCACTTCATATTCCACCTCCTATCGCCCTTGTCATTCTGTTTCTCCTCAGCCTAATCCGTTTGTTGCGGGGAACCCAGGAAAGGATTACTCTGTGTGCACACAGAGAACCCTATTTGCATATTGTCTCGTCATATTTCCATGATAAAGCCTTTGCACCTCAGGACAGTTTGCAGCACATCATTCTTCCCCGTGTTTCACAGTCCTGACATTTAATCTTATAGCGCTCGTTTTTCTAGTCTGCCCACTTTTATTTGCACTCATCATTCAAAGATTTTCTGCATCTATTTCTATATTTTATTCACAGTGATGAACCCAGGCAGTAATTTATATAGACTCTTTTTACTGCACTCTTTTTCCTCGCTTCCCCTGGAGGCATTATGCTGCTGGTCGCTGCTTTAAGGGCACAAAAGATTTCAGTCATCTGATCTCCTAGTTTCATAAAACTGTCCGGCGTTTCAAATTAGCACCCACTATAAACACTATGATATGAATTCATATGCTTCATGTGACATGAAAGAAAGATGTGTGATCGGAGGCTGGATAAAGTACGGCAAGTCTACAAATGAATGCAACACATAGTTGGAAGAAAACCTTTTTTCTTTTATAGTTAAGGCTCTCAGACATGGGAGTGAATAACACCCCACTGATGATAAACAGACTGAGGCGACAGCATTTTGTTGCTGCGGCACCGTGTAAACACTTCAAGCTACAAATTGTGTAGTGTGACCCTGTGCTTCAGAAATATCTGAATTCTTTCTGCTCAATCCCAGCGGCTATTTCTCTTATGTAACGGGGACAGCGATGAACACACTCACCTTGGGCTCAGCCGAGCGTTATTAAACACTGTCTGAGCTGAAGAATGAGACGAGTGGGACACAAACAAAGATACCTATAGCTACAGAATGATTACTGCCATATCAGTGAGTGAAGAGAGAATATGACTATATGTTATCAGTGAACTGACACACTGATAGATATCGATTCTGATAGCTGAATTTATGGATCTGCCTGTACCAGTGTGTTTCGTAGCATCATGTTCTTAACAGCTGTATACCTCTATTATTTAGTTTGACAGATATTCCAGAAGCTGGAAGCTTGCAGCTCTCAACAGAGATGAGGACACGCGTTGTTATTCTTCCCGTGTAGCGTAAATACCGGTCTCGGAATAACTCTACTCTCTAGACATCCACTGTCCTTTTAGTCTCGTTGAATGACCACAGTTGACTCATTTACCCTGTAGGCCTTCATGATGTCCACCGTGTCCACGGCAGTCTGCTCCACGACGCCCTGATTCTGCAGCAGCGACCACACCGTCTCTTCCATCCTGCACACAGAACACATTACATCGCCGTTAAGTTATGGACAAACAAAGTCATTTGACATTTCATTTGAAGGACCTGTTGGTTTCACATGAGATAAAACAAAAGCCGGATTATCCAAAATATCCGGGACATTGTTCCTTGTAAGACGTTGCTGCTTAGCCAGCAGGTTTAGATGCTCCTCACGTCGCTCCAAGGTTTGAGAGTGATACCAAGGTCTTTTTTTTTTATATCACACCTGCAGAACAGCCAGAACCAACCCGCCCGAGGACCTCAGGGTTATATTGGGTTAAAATGTCTGAAATGATCACCAGCTGCTTCAGAGTGAAGGCACCGCGGTAAACATCTGAAATGTGGTCTATTTTCAAGCTGTTTTACAATTTGATTCCATGTTTGTTGTTTGAAATGGATCATTGCATCCTTCAATTGGCACACACACAAATACACACACACACACACACACACCGACAATGAAAAGAGACTGAACCAGTGCCAGACACACAGAGATGGATGATGGGATTTTTTTGGGATTGAATCCCAACTTCTGCTCAGTTCACTATGCTCGGTCCAAATGACTAGATTGAGTACAAAATGTGCAATCATAGTACTTACTGACTTATTGTTTGTGATTTCGTAGGCGTGTGTCTGTATGTGTGTCTGCTGATGGCTTGAATTAAGTGCAATCACAGCAGCAAACACCGAGCGGGTGACCTTGGCCATCGAGTCCTGGTCTGCTCAAAAACAATCGGAGCCTCTATTTCGTGCTGCTAAACACTGCAAACTGCATGCAAAACAGGTGGCAAACAGTGCATGGGAGAAATGCCTCTGCCGATTTCCATCTGAAGAAGAGCCACATACCATCTTCATCCCTCGAGCTGGAGGGTGAACTTTGTGGGTGAGCTGGTAACTTACAGTAGAATACTGTATTTGTAATAGCAGTAATACTACAGGTGCTGGAATGTTCAGTCTCAAGAAAACACGAAGTATACTGATTTACCACACATTATTTAGTGATTTAAATCACTATCAATCACTATCAATAGAGCATGCATAGGTTCTATCCATGCTTATATAATCATTTCCAAGTTCAGCACTGATCGGCCCTGGCTGTGGTGACAGTGGGTGAGAATGAGCACAGGCAGGGCAGGGCAGGACGGCGCTAGCTGCACCATCTGTCCATGCTGAGCCATAAAGCCGGCTGTAATCAGGCCGCTAGCTGCTGACTGAACAGTCGAAGAGGCGAGCAGGCAGAGCTGGTGGGCAGATTGCTCCAGTTCCTGCTTTAAATGCTGGCCTTAATCAGCACAACCTATAGAGCAAAGAGGACGTGACACAGATAGCTTTAAAGTCCGGAGACGCTGACACCGGGTCAAGGACGAGCTGACAGGCATGATCAGCATGGCGAGTAGGGGTAGGTCTTGGACTGAGGGGATTTGGGCAGGTGACCACCTTCAGATATAGGCTCAGTGCGAGCCTCTAGTGTATTATAATGACATTCAGGTCACAGAGGTGAGCATCTGTTTTTCTGAAAGATAAATCCCTGGAGATCTTGCAGAAACTAACTCTGGTTTAAAGGAATTTCCAGAGTCCTCTGTCCATAATATATTTGTTATTTTTACTGCACAATAAAAAAGATTTTTAACCCATTTCTCAAATTCCTCATCCTTAAAGGGCGAGTCACACTAGCACTGCAGATATATATTGTAATGTACATACATGCTCTTAGTTGCTCACCGTTTGGAAAAGTGACATATTTGCCCGCCTGTTAACTATTTGGTTGATTTGGTGCACTAACAATCAGTAACGAGCTGCCAGTGGACACAAGCAGGACGAATATGTAAATCTGGGACTTTTCCAAATAAACCGAAATAACCGAAATATCATTAGCCAAGGCAACAGATGGAGTCAAAATTATTCTAATGCGGCATAAATGACAACATGTGCCAAATGAGCCAGAGAGGCTACGATTAAATGAATGATATCAGCGTTTGTTTTTTTCCGCCATACCTGCAGAACTCCCAGACAAACTTCCCAGCATGACCTCAATGACCTTTGCATTACAGAGTGGCAGGGTAGTAAGAAACACTTTGATGCCTGCTTCCTCGTGTTGTAGCTGGAGGGGGGGGGGTGCTTCAGCTGAGGTCTGTGGCGCTCTAGCACACCTGAAAGAACCCCTTTGTTGTTCTAAACAGCCCCGTGCAGCTGCATCACTTTCCATACCGCTTCCATTTCAAAGTCACGTAAAGCACAGATGTGCGGCTTCTCACTAGACAGACTGTTGACGGCAGAGGAAGAGCACTGGAAGACTCTGAAGCTGAGCAGTGGTGCTGAGGGGCTAGAGATGCTTAATGTGGACGGAAAGACTCGGTCCATTTGGAAGGACGATTCCCTCTATTCTGGGTAAAAAGTGTAGCCATCAGGAAATCCTCTAAACAACATTCATCCTCTCTAAATATGTTTCCAGCTGTGTGGTGAGGTGAACAAAGGATTCTGCCTGAACTACTATCATCTCATTTTCTTTGGCAACTCATGCAGAGCAACAACACAAACAAGAATGCTTTGGACAATTACCTCCGAGTAATCACCATCGATGGTGCACTGATTACTAATACCAACAAAGCGCTTATAGCGCTATTTAACAGCACTTCTTTTCTATCAAGGCACTAATAATTCATTAGCATTTATGTATGAGAGATCTAATTATGAAGTGATTCCAAAAGCATCAAAAACTACAATTAAGTAATGAAATCTAAACCGAATGGGACAAGCGTCCATAAAATAAACAGTGTAATTTGTCAGTACTGTAAATTCAGCCTCCTAAAACCTATTTATATGTGAGAGAGAGTCTACTAAATGCCTATGATGGATGGATTATAACTCTCAGATGACAGAGCATTACTTTACATAAAAACATAGTCTTGCTCAGAGTGATAGTGTGATTAATCTCCAAGTGCTTGCCAAGGACCTATTGAAAACATCATTGAGGGAAGGAGAGAGGGAAGGAAGGACAAGTGTGTGTGTGTGTGTGTGTGTGTGTGTGTGTGTGTGTGTGTGTGTGTGTGTGTGTGTGTGTGTGTGTGTGTGTGTGTGTGTGTGTGTGTGTGTGTGTGTGTGTGTGTTTTGAGGGCACGTATGTGGAGGCGAAAGCAAATTCTGACTCCCCTGACCCTGGCGCAGCACAAGCTGAATTTCAAACGTGGCGTTCGTCAGCAGTCCAGGAAATACAATTAAGGGTCCAATCAATTCCCAGCCTGCAGGCCTGACGAACTTTGGGCAAACACACACACACACACACACACACACACACACACACACACACACACACACACACACACACACACGTCGCGGAGGTGAACAAAGTGATGCATCATCAGAACACACAGGGACAATTAGAGGTGAAATGCTGTGTGTTGTCTGGAGCTGACTGGTTGACAAAACTACAGTTAAAATATAAGAAACTTCCTCTCTTCTTCTTCTTCTTCTTCTTCTTATTCATGGCTTAGCTGCCAAAAGTCACAATGACATCAAGGCTTCAAACGAAGGAGCGTTTCATTCAAAACTATTTCTATCCATTGAAGCTGCAGTGGCTTCACACAGCGCGAGCCTTCAATGACACATTCCGTCACAGCCCGGAAAATGATCAAAGGACTCCAAACCTCCCTCAAAAGCTGAAACTATGAGCTCAAAACTTACCCCATCTTGAGTTTCTCTCCATTTTTAGCACGACCGTTTCTCCGGAAAAAAGCCAGAAACACTGAGCAGAAGTCCCTGAGCTCCATATGAAGGGACATCTGAATGCACAGCCAGCGCTCTGCTTTCACAGCGCTATTAAGTGACCGAGACACTATTGCTGAAATGTGGGTCTCTAGGCTAAAATAGGCCATGCAGTCATCATATAAGCCTGAGTGCTTTTCGCTCAATGGACAGACAGCATGGTTTGCCCCGTGGCCGGGTTACTGAGTCAGCCGGAGAGCAGATCTCCTGTTCTCATTTTCTGCCTGCCGTGTCTCCAGTGTGTCATTATCCGACACTGGCTCTGTGCAAAGACAGTGATCTGGCAGGCAAAGACTTTCCCATATGTCCCACGTTAAGCCCTCTCCAAAGTAGGAGGGCCCCTGCTGGGATGGCGAGCAGGCCGGTAGTCTTGGATCAGGCGGGGATCAGGGGTGGACTTGCAGGGATGAAGCACGACTAAGGACAGGGATCCCCCTGTTTTGTCAGCCAGCGTGTGTGTGTGTGTGTGTGTGTGTGTGTGTGTGTGGGTGTGTGCATGCAGCCGTGTGGCTCCTCATTGGTGATTAAGAGGCTTTGGCTTCACTAAAAATCAACACTTTCCGTGCAGGAAGAGCTAACACGGAGGCTGCATGCCAGGACACTCGCTGCACGACCAGAGATCTCTGCGTGCCATCTCAGATTCATAGCACACAGTCCTCAGCCACCATTTCTCCAAATGTGACACTTTTCGTTCATGCAGTTTTTAGATGCTTGTTTATTTTAATCAGCGCTCTCCTCTCAATGACCCCCCCCCTTCCTGCCATGGTTGGATATTTGGGCTGCCAGCATTCCTTGGCTGCAGCATATTAGCTCGCTTGTCTATATTCGGGAATTCAAAATATAAGTCTGGCCTTTTGTACACTCTGTTTTTCCTTTATTACAGAAAACTTGGAAACAAGACTCGACGCTCCAGATAAAATAGACATCATGAACTCTTTTGTAAGGTTCAGCCACAGAAAACCCAAATATGTTAACATTAAGATCAGAGTCAAAGCATGATGAAAACCTAACATTTCACCTTCAGAGGTGAGAAGCCAAATGATGGAAAGCACCAGAGATCAGTGGAGATGTTTCAGCTCGTCTGCTCCTGACTCTCACTTTATTAGCCCCGTCAGCGGCTCAGGTTGGCCGAGACCCTCTAATCAGATTTGACCAGTGAACAATTGGAAAATCCTGAAGCTGCTGAAATGATAGGGGAAACAATCACCTGGTTGTGCGGCTGAATCGAGGCCATCGGGGGCCCTCGCGTGACTGCTGCATCCACGGCTACAATCGCCTTATCTGATCTGCGAAACTGTCCGTTTTGGCATTAGAATATTCCATTCTTCTTCCCAGACTCTCCGAATGATTGCCTAGCTTAACCCAACGCTAAGCCACTCGTATCCTCTTAGATCTGTTTTGCAAAAAAACATGCAAGGAGACCCTCTCTTAGACGTGACCCAAATGAAGAGAGAGCAAACTACCGGGAACTAAACTCGACACGTTTGGTGAAGGGGTTGGTCCAGTTTACAGCCTCGAGGACAGTTCAGAGCTGTAAAAGTCATGCACATCAGTCATGCACGTTACAGCGGGGTAGCATTACAAAGGTGTTCGCTCTTGTGACCGCTGACTCCCGTTAGCGACCTTTAACCTCATCAACAAGACACACATGCCACAGAAAAAGAGATCAAGAGGCCAACGCATTTAGTATTCCATTAAAGTCATATTTCATTCCAATATTAGTTGACCGACTGCTGTGAAAAATGCTGACTGGGTGTAATGGAGGACTAGTCAGCGAGGAGGGTAAATTAAGAGATATATGGAGGGAACCAGATTTAGCTTCTTCCTCTTTCATCCCTCCAGCCGTTCCACTACATTTGGAAGGATTTACCCACATGTTCACCTCTGGCCAGAGGAAGCAGTTAGCAATGAGGGAGCCATTGGTCCTTAAGAGCATCTCGCTTGTATCTCAGTGGTTTTCAGGCATGTGTGTCCCACATGTGAGATAGAGACACGAGACTGAGGAAGACATCCCAGTGGGAAACCTTAGTCACAACGACAGCATGGAGTCCATTACTTACACCGGGAGCCGGGAACATGGAGTGGGGGCGGATGATACATATAAAACCTACGTCAAGTTGTATGTAGATTGTCTTGGCAACTATTTTCATAATTGGTTATAATCTTTGAAGTTATTTTCAAGACATCACAGAGGCATGGGGGGGGGGGGAGCTGACCCTTTAAAAAAGACTGTTACAGGTATTTTCTATTAAAACTTCCTTTTTGTTGCTTATATGATGCTCATATGCAGAGTGACTTTATAAAACACGATGCATAGAGCAGAACAGAAGCAGCTGTCTATATGTGTCAACCAAAGCCCGACTCCAAATCTATACTACAACCACGAGGCCAGTTTCAATTACATGCTGTTTGGCTTTAGGCTACAATCTGCGAGCACCAACTCCACAAGCCAGAGAGAACAGGCGAGCTATCACGATGTGAGGACGGATGCCCTACTTCCACAAAAGCTTGTAATCTGACCTCTTTCAGCTCGCCTATAAACATCATAACCAGCATGTTTAATCCAAGGCGGAAGTCAGCCGAGTGGAGTGTGTGTGTGCGAGTGTTTGTGATTGTCTGACATAGTTACAAGCAAGTAATAGGTCGCACTTTGACCCACAGAGTGCTTAGTAATGGAACAGACTTTGTTCCCTTTTTTTTTTTTTTTTTTATAAAGGAAGATTGGTACCAAAGCTCTGGGCTGGTAATTTAGTGCAAGCGATAGAGAACAACCCAAATTAAGTTCAATCAGACGTAATTCCCTGCTCAAATTTGGAAGTTAAAGAGAGGGGCTGAAATGGACCAATAAATCCTTTAAATATGAGGTGCTCCAAAAATAGTCCAGACACCTATTATCTATTTAACAGCCCTCGTCCCCATTGGGCAGGAGTAAGGAAGTAACTTCAAAAGGCTGACCCCCCTCATTCCTGTTAATGACCCCAGATGTGTCGTCCTGAACAGGGGCCTGATTCATCCGGCTAAATCCTGCAGCCGCCAAAAGCATGCAGGGGGGCCATTTCGAATGCGCCAAATTAAAACACTTGGCCCGGGCGTGGCTGGATGTTGAGATGATTAGAAGAGAAGGCATTGATCTGCAAACTGAGTGCAATCACTCAGCTCTCTCTCTGAGCATATTTGCCGGTCCAGCTGTGCAGTCCAGAGTAGTGCGGTGGTAATGAGAGTAGCACATGAATGCATACAGCACACACACACACACACACACGGCTCTGAAACTTTACTCTGCGGACCGTGGAGGGATCTCAACCTGAGCGTGACTGCCCAAACAACGCGTACAGACTTTGAAAAGCGTTGCAATTCTTGCCTGTTTACATCATCGGCCTCCGACATACACACACGTTGCATCCACACATGTTCTCACACACTGAGTAATGTGCAGAAAGAATACGCTGCTGAGCCATAAATCTGCAGGCACCAGTCATCGTCTGCTGTTGTTGTTAGTCTAGCCGTAAGTCTCCCATATCCTGCCACGAAGAGGGCCCTTCAAGACGGCAATGATTCAGAGTCAAGTGGACCGGGTCGGCTGTAAACGCCTTGGTTTTGCTGATGAGCTCACATGTGTTCTGGGTGACAATCAGTGGCGGCTGGTGGAAAATGTTCTTGGTAGGGCTGTGCCACATCCAATCAATTTCAGCAAACATCCCAGAATGATTTAATGCAAACAAATTAAGGTATCAAACGCGCATTACTACTTTGCAGTTAAATATTTAACATTCATTCCAACACGAAAAAAAGCAGTAAATAACACTTTCACAAACACGTCAGGACATCTTATTTTAGTCACCCTCACAGGGAATTCAGTATAATATAATATATATAACATATAATAATATTCTGTATAATATAATAATATACATATATATCATATAATATTCTGCATAATATAATAATATATATATCATATAATAATATTTACTATAATATAAAACACACACACATACACACACACACACACATACATATATATATATATATATATGTATATAATAATATATATATATATATATATATAACTATATATCCATTTCTCAGACAGGTGCTTCATGTCCCTCACTCCCTAACTGTCCATGCTGGTTCTGTCCCCGTTGTTTTAAAAAGATAAATAAGTTATTATCATGACGTCATCCAGCTAGTCAAACCTGTCTGGTGTACAGCTAGTAGAGAAGCTTCATGTGCTGCTTCTCTTTCCTGCTAGTCTGCTGTCTGATTGTGAGGTCAGGCTGATCTGGGATCAGCTCTTTCAGTAGTTTCTCCTCTCAGTTCTCCTCTCAAACGGGTCTTGGAGGAGTAGTGCTCACACTGGCGCTCTCCTGTAGAGACTTCTCCTGACGAGAACGCGCAGCTTGGGGCAGGAAAAAAACTGCCCCAAGCTGAATCTATTTGAGGACGCTGATTGGCTGAATTGTATGTCACTCATTTATATCTTTACTCAGCATTGGCTAAACTGCTTTATAGACCCGCCTCTTTGGGGCAGTTTTTCCAGCGCCCCAGCCAGCTGAGACGTGCACACACAGAGAGGAAGAGCAGACAGGCAGAGAGGACAAGCAGGAAAAGCATATATTTACCGCAGATATCATATTTTACACATATTACTGGGTGATTCCATGTTTCAAAAACACAAATATTGACAATTTGTATAGTTTATTTTTATTTTAAATTTTCTTTTTATTTATATTTTTATTTTTATTTTTATTTTTATTTTTTGTAGCTCTAGGGGGGGCGGCGCCCTAGCGCCCTCTATGGACCAGCCGCCACTGGTGACAATGACTGTGATCCGACCGCCGAGCACAATGAAGTCAAGAGGAATTCATTTCTAAACTATCTTATGCAAACTGGTTTACCTCGCAAGCCTTACAGAGAACACAAAAACCCAGATAAATCCGAGAACAAGCAGGCAGCACAGACGTCAAGATATCGAACCCGAGCTTCTGTGTTTGGTGTGTGAGCAGACTTGTGAGCAGCAGCCAACAAAAGGCCTCTCCTTTCCCCTTTCTAGAAGTGTCTAATCTCCACAGCAGCCAGAGGACTGACTACAATAAAGTCTTTAAGAGGATAAGTATGGTAAGCAAAACAAAACGCAAGGTGAAACCAAACGGCTTGCCTCAAAAAGTTGTCCCGAGTTCTGTTAACAGACAAAGTGAAACCGCTGTTCTGCTCATTACCTGAAAACTGCCTCCCTCATCTTCAGGCCATGCAGGGCCCCCAGTGGCCCCCATGTTCCCGTCTGCTCACCGGTCATCCTGTCTGAGAGTAGTCACACAGGAAGGGGATGTGGACGCCAGAGCGTCCTTGCTGGATAGACGTCCAAATGCCCTCAATGGATTATATTTCTACATGCATTTAATTTTCTGTTCTCGTTTGTTAAACAACAAGACAACAGAATCTTAAGAGCTGCTCTCGGTCGCGCCCCCATTTCTCACTTCTGTTCCTCTCTGTCCTGCCCTGGCTCCTAAATGTCTTTCCCATATGGAGTAGTGGGACGTCCAGGGTGGGCTGAGGAGGCTGCTGGGTTGTGGGCTGGAGTCTCCCACTAATCCATCGGGAGTTTAATGACGGCAGACCATGCTAGTGGTGGTGAAGCCCTGGGGGGTTGACCCAAGTCAGGAGGGGCTGGGCATGTGACCCACACCAGGCTAAAGGCCCAACTGGTTGGGGGAGGGCGTGTGGACATAAGCATGTGTGTGTACACCTATGTCTGGAGCTAAATGGCCAGTCACTTGAGGAATGCAGCCTTTCTGATCTCAGCCGTGAAAACACAAGCAAATTGAGCTCTTAAGCGGATGAAAGTAGAAAAAGAAAAGCCAGTTGTTCCCGTTTTGGCGATCGCTGCCTTAAATTTAACCCCTGCCCAAAAAAAAAAAAGAGTGTAAGTGTTACAGGGACGTACTGGAACACACACACACACACACACACACACACACACACACACACACACACACACACACACACACACACACACACACACACAGAGGCTGTAAGAAGCTGAGATTCCCCGGAGGACGTCTGGCTTCAGGAGTGACTGTCTGATCTTTTCCTTTTTGTTGTGGATATGCCTGTTTGTTCATGTGTGTGATGCCAAATGCATCTCCAAGCAGCTCATTACCTTTTGTCTCATATCATCACAGAACACCTCTGTCTCCCGAAGCAAGCTGGAAAAAGAATGCATTTAGTTGAATCTGACTGGACCCTATTTTTGGCAATGTTTGAGAAATCCATTTAACGCACTCATTTGCATAATGTTTGATAGCTTTGCTCTAACACTTGGCTGGCTTTCATCATTCAAATTGGTACGCCTGTAACTAGCCTGATTTCATTTCCATCCTCATGATTCAAAGCACAACCTCAATTAATTAGCAATACGCAAATCAATCGTTGCCTGAGGTCAAACAGATTCCAGTCTATTTAAAAGATTGGATGTCCACTTAACATGATTTGCGGGCGTTATCTCAAAACACACTTTGATTAAGTGAGGTTTCTATTCCCCTAATGTGCAACAAATACGGGCCTAAATCAATCAGGAGATATGGATGAAGGCCTCTCTGAGCACGAGCAGTAGAGACGCGGATGCGGTCACATGGTTGACAGTGAGTGTGCTCACATATGAAGCAGTTCATGTGTGTGGGATGTATATCCATAAGCCAATAACTGGTAACAGCAGACGCAAGTGGGGCAAAGGTTCATGGGAAGACCGAGTTATCTTTCTTTTTTTCTGGCTTGTAAGTCTCTAATTAAAAGTGACCTCACTGATGTCCCATCTGCCACCACGGCAAAGAGCCACCGTTTATTGGCTGCCATGTAAGCGTGTTAATCCACTGCAGGGCCAGGTATGCGTAAACACACTCCACACACACACACACACACACACACACACACACACACACACACACACACACACACGTTGGCGGCATGCGCAGACGCTTGCTTGGTACACTCGTTCATTCACATTCAGATGAGCACTCAGCGACGCTTAAACAAAAGATTAAGACTTCGACGGTGAGACTGAAATCCTGTTAGCGGTGTTTGTGCGGAGCTGGACGGAGATATCTTTGGAACTTGCGGAAGGGAAGCAGCTGAACTTTGCGTTCCCCCAGGAGCCACAAAAACACTAACGACGCGGCGCGCGGAAATTACAGCAATTCAGCACGATGACAATGAGCAACGCGACCGGAATGACAACGGCTGAGTGAGGCGGCGAGGTCGGGTGGACGTCCCCTCTTCGATAAGCGCTTTTTGAGGACATAATGGAATCTTTGTCTATAATGCAGAGCCACAGTCTCGCCAGCAGCCGCCCGGCATCCAATGAGAACAATCCATCTGGGCGACCCCTTGCCATGGCAACAAATTCATCTGTCTCCATGGGGACCTGTGCAGGACCCAATCAGGGATAAGCTTTTATACTTTATACATTTCCCACCTAATAGAACTGCAGTGCATTCTCTTGCTGCAAGACATGGACTCTCATATTGCTGCTCTCCTGTCTACTAATTTACCACTACAGTACACCCGCCCCCTTTACAGAGTCCTACCCGAGGAGGGAATGTACTCTTGAAGACGTGGACAGGTGCTTTGTTGGTTCACACAAGTTTACACCGGATATTTACCTCCGACTGAACAGGAAGTCATGATATACCAACTGGAAATTGCAACCTGCAAACTATCATTTCAAAGGTCACATCCTGAATGGACCTCTACTGACATACCAAACAAAGAGAATTTGGGAGAAATACCCTAAAAAAACTGCAGCTAAAACCATGTGATGAGAGCTGTAAACTGTAAAAGGCTGTCTGGAAAAAAGGATGTTCAATTCAGAGGCATCAAAGGAATATTTTAAATGTGCGATACATCTTTGGAATGGCTCTTAAGTATTTGATTCTTCCCCTGGTGGTGACTCTGCTCTCATCTGCACTACGGCACTGGGAGCATTAAAATGTACAGGATTTTCTCCACTAACTTAATGAGAAGATAAGCAGTTAATGTGAAATCCTCTGGACTCTTTTTTTTTTTTCTTTCTTTTTGCGCAAGTAAAGCACTATCGCCTAATTAAGGCATCAACCCGGCTCCAACTCTTGATTCGCCGGCCCTCTCTGTCACACCTCAGCAGCTGCGAGATGGAGGAGCAGCTCATGCATTAGAGGTTACTGAAGTTATGACAGGAGCATCGTTTGAGCACTTCACGCTTTAGGAGTTCTCCCTTCTTGAAGCAAACGCAATGCATCAACCCATCGTTTGCTGACGACAAGGGGAAGTGACTTAGAGAAATATCACCGACGTACTCAGAGTAAATGGAAAGAACAAAGAAATGAGGAAATGGCAAGGGCAAGAACGCCATATTGATTCTAAGGTTATTAAGACAAAGTGGTGAATCCAGGAAACTGCTGCCGAAAGTCAATGACTTTTATTGAAAAGAGATGGAAAGTTGAAACTTTTGATTTGTGTGTTCCAAATGTTTATTAGATCCATAATTTTGGTGCATTTGGACTTTATTTACTCGCTGAAAGTAGAGAGATGACAGGAAACGTGGGGAGAGAGAGAGATGGGGAGTGCTATGATGTAGCTTTTATCTCGCTTCTAGCTTGTGATATTCATTATCATGACTCCTGAAAGCAATGTTTGATTCTAATTGTCTGGAAAGGTGTTTTAAAATGCTTGTACATGTATAGTACTTGAGTAGAGAAACCTACACAGGGTCACAGAGGGCTGGATAGTTATCCATGTACGAGTAGAGAAACAGGATTTAATGCTCACTGCGGTCGTTCAATAACTCTCTGCTTTCAGGCTCTTTTACCTGGAGAATTGCTGCTGCAGTGAAACCATCTGCGCCTGTCCCAGCTCCGACTCCTCTGTCACTTCCCGGAGACGTTTCTCGCTCTCCAGTCGCAGGCGTCGCTCTTCCTCTAGCTCGTGGATCAGCTTTTCTCGCTGTGGACACAAAAAAAATAAAAACATCTGTCAGTGGTGTGTGGCCTAAAGGCTCAAAAGAACATCCGGAAGTCATATGTTTACGGTCCTGGAGCGAAAGCCCCTCAATCCCTGGAAGCTCCAGGGATGTCATTGCTGCTGCTGACCCTCCTTGGAGAAGGGAAGTGAAAACAGAATGTTTCAACATCACGATCATCAAAAAAAAATCGATGATAAATAATCCCCAAACATCCTTCTTTTGTCTAACATCCAACACAGGTCATCCGGTTCTTCCTCGTGCTTCAGGGGTAAATAAAAGAATAAGGGCATGATGACATTTAAGCAGCCAGACCGGCATTACTTCCATAGCTTGTTGTTACTTTGAAATGTTCTTAATGAAGCTTCCCTTTCCTCTGTTGCTATGACAGAAAGTTCACACTAAATGTCAAACATCAGCTTGGTGTTGCACACTTCAATCTTTCTCTGCGCTCTCACTTCTCATTTCATTTCAGTGCTGTGCTTCCACATTAACAGCAGCCATCCCTCTTACCTTCCCCGACACGCAAACTGTTGTTGCTTGATGAGTAAATATGACCTCACTTAATTAAACTTTTAATGGATTTTGAATTCAGAATCTAGAGCTCGTTAGTGAGAGGCAGCTCGTAGAACTGAAGATTTACTGATTTAATTTGTGATTTAATTTGAGATTTTATTCCGTTCCACATACTTCTTCAGCTCATTTAAGTGCTCTTAAGTGTTATGGCTGTTTTCTCTGGAGCCTGGTTTGGTGCGAGTTAACCCCATTATCCTCAGCAGGATCTTCCAAAGTCTGTGGTGTGCACGGTCTCCACAGATCACCGTATCTTCTGCCCATTTTCACCAGAGACCATTCCAAAATAGAAGTGCTCTTTTCAGTTTTTAATTGGATGCTTCTCTGTCTGATGGCCTCAGCCACCTGCTCCCAAACGAGAGAAACGTCCTCGCCTCAAACCCAACTTCAAAGACATGCGGCTCTGTTGGGGAAAAATTTGGCATTGGGAGTTTTTCCAGTGACACAATTGCGGAGGAAGTTTGAGCGATCGCTAACAGCAAGGCTGAGGATTTTAGCTGACGTTCAGTTCTTCTCACAGTCGCTACACAGAGCATCTCCTGCTGCTGAATATTACAACGCAATGGGTTTAAAGTGATGAACCATCTGTCACCATCTTGTCAGGTGTATCAGCTGAAAATATAAGATTGTAAAATAACTGGAAATTGGTTTTGGGCGTAAGAGAGTAACGGGATTGCTGGGGGCAAAATAAGATGCAGTTATTGCTGAGTAAGAGATTTGGATTTTAGGTGCACTAACGAAGAGCAGACATTTTTTATTATACTGTCATTCTCTGGCTATATATTTAGGAGCCTGGCAGTCCTTGGTAGATGATATATCATTATCCGACTTGAAAGGTGAGATCAGTGACTGTAAACAAAGTCTGTGATGACTTTTCAGTCGGTTATACAGAATTAAAATGTTTTGTTTTTACCTTGGAGCTCATCTTTAGGTCCGTGTTAAGCACCAACAAAGCTGTGTGATTATTCAGTGCAAGGCTGCAGATGCTGAAGCATTATGGGGACATCTAGTGGCGTGAAAGGACGAGGGACACTGATTGGAATATAGACAAAACATCCTCCATGATGTTCGTCTTTTTGCTCAGAGTATCATTAAAATGTGCTGCCATGATTTTAAACTACACCGTAAAATTAAACTGCAAAGAAAAATACCAAAACAACTGGAAAGCCTTTAAATCACCGGACATTTTACTGTGACCAAACTGCCTGGAATGCAACCAATAAACAATCATATTTCATTACAATACACTGCTCCTTGGCAGGAATTCAGTCACAAAAGCAGATTGTATTTGGGTGAATCGGTCCAGGAGAGAGAATATTAAGCCCAAGTCACCATTAAAACCAGTTCTGGTCCTCACTGGGGCTATAAATCCGTGGCTACTATGTGAAGCGGCTCTTTACACAACAGGGAGGCTCTCCCTGTCAGGAGTAATGGCCGCTGTAAATCCAGACGTACAGAGGCATAAAGTAGTCCATCCCCCTGCCAAGAGCTGGACCTATATATCTGGACCAAAACCAACCACTTTCTGGCTCTTCTTCACATTCTCTCTTTATGGAAAAAATGGGCCAAGAGATGAAAAAAGGCAACTCGTAAAGGAAGACAGCATTATGTCAGCATATTACTAATATATACTTCCACGCAGAGATTTTTTCCTCAAGTCATAAGGGTGGAAATATGTTTTTAATGATACAAACATGCATTAAAAGCTGTTAAATACAAGAGAAAACCTCCAGCATCCAGTAGTTCAGCTGGTTCTCCTCTCAATGCAGACGAGCACAAAGAGTTTTTCTTTGCGGCATCGTACATATTAATGTGTACGGTATTGTTCAGCGAGTTGGCATAGATCCTCACAAAAGCACGGTAGCTTTAGTCCTGATTCTTTAGCCCACATGGCCTAACGAACGCCCCGGCATAAAGCACCGACCACTCTGTGTCTGCTGACAGAGTCTTGCCAACGTCTATAACAAGACAGGATTTATGGTCTACGTTGTAGTAAAAAGCCCTCTATTGCTTTTGTTCATTATATAATTTCGGCAATTTAACAAGACCTAAGGCCATTAAATCAAACATTACCATATCTTTATGTGGCCAGAAAACCCGAGCAATACATTACAATTCTTCTTGGTTGAAATGTTTATCGTCTACACCAACTTCAGGACTTTTTCTTCCTGCGGTAAAGAACATGCTAATTGAAAGCATATTCTTTAATAAGCCTTACAAATACAACACGCCTTTAGCAATGCCCTGGGAAGATATCTCAAAGTCAACACTGAGATGGGATGTGATGAACACATGCTCTGCAACTTTCTGTGAGAACGTTTACTTTAGTTAAGCCAGAGACTGAGGAGATAATCCTCTCACTTTACCGTCGGTCCAGGGCCTCGGCTGGAGGAGATGCACTGCCCTGTTTCTCCTGTGGAGGGCAACATGTTACTGGAGTAAAACTGGCAGCTCAAGCTCCAACAAAGCAGCTCCAACAAACAATACAATGGCTGGAGAAAAAAAAAAAGCAATATCAGATGGAATAGGCGAAGTAATCCATAAAAACGTCCCGGGCAGGGTTTTACACCGCTCTACTGAGCCATATATCTGAAACAAGCCCAGATTGGGAGTTTCAGGATTATATTTGACCTCTGTCACGAGCGAGGCTGCTTTCATTTCCTGGTTGATGACAAAAATGTACCGATCTAGATACGACTTTGAATTTATCACCATCATGTAAAGCCGGAGACTGAATGGACTGCGGGATGCTATTGATTTCAATACACCACACGTATTGAGATAAAAGAGAAACCGAGTTATATTGTAACATATACTTGGTTATATTGCTTCCTCTCTCTGACTTCTATATCGACATACGTCTACGATTGTATTAGTTGCAGTGGAGCCCAGAATAAACCTCGCCTCTGTAATTGGACAGCATTAGATGGTAATGGTATTCATCCGAGCTGAATTACTAGAAGACTCAAACCCCCCTGATACCCTCCAAGATCCACAGAAGACTCTAAATTAATTAGAGGCCTCTGCCTCTCCCTGTTGTGCCTGCAATGCTGTCTCCCATAAAAGAGGAGCTGCAGTTGTCAGGTTAAGTGCATGTGTACAGTATGCGTGGCCATCACTGTGGCTCTGATTCCGTCTGTTGTCCATCTGCAACTGTATAGTGTTCATGCAGGGTTTGGGGTACAGTTCAGGGGGCTCAATAATCTCTTCATTACACAGAAACACCCCCCCCGCTGTTGGAGCTCTTTGCCTAATCAAAGGGCCCGGGAGCGGATCTCTGGCTCGCTGCTAAAGCAAACATCAGGGACACAATACACCGCGCAGGTTCTTTATTCATAAATAAAACATGCCACTCGGCTGTTTGTGTTTGCATGTGTGTGTGTGTGTGTGTGTGTGTGTGTGTGTGTGTGTGTGTGTGTGTGTGTGTGTCCTCGTCAGCAATTCAAATGAAAGTGTAACATGAGGAGGATTTGGCCACATGGCACACATATGTGATACCAGGTCAGACACGCTGAAGACGAAAAGTGAAGAGATAAAAAAGTGCCTTTAAATGAAATGCCACTCAAAGCACGTTCCGGTTATGATATCAGCTATGGTCTAGTGGAACATTTGTTTTCTGAGAAACAAAACAGTGTTTTATTCACTAGAAATCTGTGTCCCCCAGGGCTCCATCAATTCAATTATCATGGAGAGCCACTACATTAGAGTGTACCTCTTCTCTCTTAGACAGCCTACGGCACTGTAGCAAATACAACACACACCCCAGGAATATGCTAAATCATACGAGAGGCCCATTTATCATTGCCAAGGGAGCTCCCCCACCCAACCCACGCACTCAGAGTCATTCAGTCACACGCTCTGGAGTGGGTGAAAGGGACGGTGTGGAGATGCGATTTGGGCCTGGCTGTCAGCGCTCGTCACCCGGTGAATGTGCCGAGCGCTGGAGGGGGGGGGAGACCCCATCTCGGCCGTCGCCACTGTCCGTGGCTGATAAGGCCAATCTGCAGAGACAGCACCTGAGTCCCCCCTCTGGTCCCCAGACCTCCACGCTGTCACACACACTCCAAACAGCTGTCAGAAACACTCTATGAAGGTCCCTCAGCGCTGGAGCTCCATGAGGACCGGAGTCTTTCAAAGCTGGGAGCCCCTTGAAACCTTTCTTTATCTGCTGGAAGCACACTACAAAAGATCTGTAAGGTGCTTTTTATGGTAGTTTAAACACTAATAAATCATTGTCAAACGGACCATGATATGGTCTAATTATCACTAACTAATTACACCATGGTTATGCCGAGTGATAGCCCTAACTCTTACAGTATCAAACCATTGTTGTCCCAGTGTGGCTTCCCTGCCTGTTCAACTAGGAGAGCTTTGGCTCAGTTTGCACAGGAAAAACATCGGTTGTCTTTGAGTTATATGCTGTACAGCAATCCAGACCGGTTCTTGTAGAGATTTGACCCAGTTGAGGAGAAGATGCAGTGAGGATGCCAGTTCTCTGTTATTTACTTGAAACAGTGTTAATTAATGCCTTATTAAAGAGGGCGTTCAGTCTTTAAACAAGTGCATTTTCCTTGATGCGATGTTACAAACTATGTCATATGAATCTTGCAGACTGCAGCACATAAGAAATCTGCTTTCAGCGGATTGCCATCTTGGCTCCAGGGCCTATTTTAGCATACTGTGCCACCCGCTCCCACTTTATATTCATAAATGCAGCAGCTCCATTCTTATCTTTACTTCTACATGAAATACTCTGGAGAAATCAGATTTTTTAAATAAGCAAGTTACACAATTAAGAAAAGTTCAAGCCAAAAACATTTCCCTTTATTGTTCATGTGTATGCTTCACTCAGCCGTGAACAAATCAAACACCGTAATCAACCCAAACGTCGCGGGAAATAACTGTGAGTGGATCTACTGTGTGTGTGAGACTCGTATCTGTTTAAGCTCAGATATCAGTGAGCGTCCGCAAAGCCCAAAGAAAAATAAAGTCTCTCAAAGCGAGAGTTTCACGTTGTTTAGACAGCCGTTTCCAGCGGTCATAATCTAGCAGTTTTAAATGCAGAGCCCAGCCCCCCTCAGCGGTGCAGTCACTGCTGCCTTTACGAGCCCGCATGTGCACTTCTGTTTTCTCCCCGACAGGAAACCCGGCATCCTGCTCCTGACGGACTTGGATTGCACTTCAGAGTGGCATCAAACAAGAGTGGGAGACAGAGAGCAGCCCTGCCCTGTACCACGCCTCTGGGTTGGGGTGTGAGGAATTCCAGAGAAAACCTACAGCAGCGATGAGGCTGTGAATGAGCGGTTTCACTCCAGACAGACAGGGCAGGCTTGTTGGAAAGAAACCGAGGCCCTCGCAGAATAAACCGTGACCTGTGCTCTATTAAACACCTAACGGGAAGTCCACTGTTTTTCTTGTAGGAGTTTTAAAGATGGCGCTCTGCGGAGCACGCCAAAAGCACCATGTCCGAGCCCTCGTGTAAAGTTCAAGGAACAAACGGCGGTCTAAGAGAGACAGATCTGGCACTCGTTAGACCATATCACTCCTTACTAATAACAAATGCATCTTGTGTGGCCACGTTTGTGGTGAAATACTCTGCAGATTCACACCTTATGAACTTAAACACCGATTGCCCAGAGAATTATTCAAATGGTTATACGTCTGTATGACTGTGCAAGCAAGACCTGAGGCGTACAACTGTAGCAGTGTGTGCAAGCGCCTTGCGCAATCATAGAGATGCCTCTAACATTCTTTTGCAACACAAAGCACGAGTAATGGTTCGGCGGAACACGTCCCCGCGGAGCTCCTCAGCAGAAGCAACCAGCAATGGGTGGCTCCGTCGCTTTCTGTGTCTCTGATCGCGTTACACAGAAGACACTAATGGATGTAGAGAGGAAAGACCAAGGCAGGGAACAGAGGCTGTTAAAGAGGGGCATCAGATACAGAGGAGGGGTAGCGCCACTTCAAAAGTCTGTGGCTGTTTTAATCCGTGTCTCTCTCTAGGTTAGCCCCTTGGCAGGCGAAGATGGGGGTTGGGGGAAGCGAGTGGGCATAGAAGTGGGCGTCAGGGTGTGGGGGTCTGCGGGGCACAGGCTGTGGCTGGTGATCAGTTCCCACTGCACACCGCCAGCACTTTGACAATTATCTCCTTGATGCAGCAGTCTCTTTTTCATTTCTATTGAAGAACCGTGCCTGAGCGCCGAAGCCTCCCAGGAATGCCAGAGAGAGAGTGCAAGAGGGACTCCGACGGGGATAATCCCAATTTCAAATGGAGCTTTGTGATATCCCCCTCCTCCCTTTCTTCCTCCATCCACCCCCCCCCCTCACCCTCCTCCTGTCTGGCACAGATAACTCATCCCTCTCTCTCTCTCTCAGCGCTGTGCATGCGCAGACAGCAGTCCACCCCCCCCCCCTTAAGTAATAATTAGCATGTCAGCCACTACTCGCGTGAGTCTCACAGCGCGGCGAATGATATATTTTTCTTAAGTCTACGTCGATGCCAGAGGATGCAAGGTAAGTGTTGACACAGTGAGGCGTGGACACAAACTGAATTATATTATGTACACACACACGTACCAAAGAGAAGAAAAAAGTGACGCACAAATGCTACGAGTTGAAGGTGAAAAGATGTGTTGGGCTTGTGGTCTATCATTTTTTCCTTGGTCTGGATCAGGTGTGAAAAGTGACCTGAACTGATCAGTTTAGTCAGGTTTATTCCTACAGTCCATCATACTGGATACAACTCCCAAATGACTCTGACGGTCACGCGTTCCATTCATCTGCAGTATATCCACCTACTGTGGAAATCAATACTGCACCTTCTTGTTTCCCATACATTACAGTGATGACAGTATTGGAAGAGTCACCAAAAGGTCAGGGAGGCGGGGAGGTGGGGAAAAGGAGGGCCATCACTTGACTTCTTTTCCCTGAATTAGTCCATTGTATTCAATGTTTGCATTGATGAACTGACGCAAAACTAAAGTCAATTTTCCACATGAAGAAACGTTCGCAGAGTAGATTTGCTTCTTCATCACCTCGTAACATATCTCTGTGTCAAAACTAAGTTCAAGCCTCCATGACGGCAGGAATCTACCGCGCTGAAGAGCCCTTGAGCAATCTTGAGTATCTGACCCTGTGATCTGACCTCCTGACCGTGGGGAGAGGTGAGCAGAGAAAACAAGCGCTCCTCCGTCAGGGAACAATAGAGAATCACACAAAACAGTGTTAGAATCTCACAGCGCACCAGCCCGTGTGTGCTGTTGCTTGAGGCCTGCTGCCATAAAGAGAGTCAGAGGCGTCACTGGGGTGCAGTCAAACAGCTGGGCCTGCGGTTGGAGCCTCTGCTCGGAGGCTGCAATCAGCTGAGCTCCACTCCGCTTCATCATGTGGTTCACTTTCTGACCTCCCTACTGTACAGTATGCACACGTTCAGAGACAAAGACAAATAAAGATAGGCACTTATGTACACACACACATGAATTCTTTCCCCTGCTTACACAAAGAACTGAAAGCACAGTACCAGCAATTTCCAGTAAAGCTTAGCAAAATGCAGTTTTGACCATTTAAGCCCCAGCTGAGGCTTTATAACGTAACACAACCTGACCAATTGATCCGACCTACTGTTTAGTATTGAACCAAATGGCTGAAAAATAACTGCTTATGCCCTTATTTCTGCAGAATAGTCAACTGAGGAAGTGTTGAGACACCAAAGATTGACTTCGGCCGATGTGACGGCTCGGCACAGCTTGACAGTGTGTGTGGGAGTGTGTGAAGTGAGCACACTGTGGCTTTTTTGGCATTGCGCAGATTATAGAGGAGCAGTTGCACTGCACTTTACCATTGTTCCTTCGCTCTTGCTCCGTGCGACTTCCCTCTGCAGGCGAGCCACGGCCAGCTTTTCCCTAAAGGAGAAGAAGGAAGAGAGAAAATAAGAGTGAGTCAACGGGTGATCGTTGTTTAGTGGGCGACACAGGCAGGATTGACACAAATGCTTCTGCATTTCAGCGGCACTTATATTTTTGACTTTTCTGTTTCTGTTCTCAAAAATGTCATTCTAGTCGAGGGGAAAACAAGCCTCATCTTTGTCTGTCTTCTGCTTAACAGGAGAATCCTCACAAGCCTGCCAGAAAACCAGCAGATACACACACACACACACACACACACACACACACACACACACACGGAGGAGACGGGGTCGTCCGCTTACCACGCAAAACAGAGAGCTTGCAGTTCTGTCCGGACAAAAATAGCTCCGAGGAAACAAAAAGCAGGGCATCCTCGCGCCAGACCTTACACGCTGACACACACACTCATAACAGACTCTCTCACACACACACACACACACACACACACGTGAACCAGGCAAAACAAAGAAATAGACTGTGCACGTCCAATCCGTTTCCCACGTGAGGGCATTCCAGACTTTAATGGGATAAATCTTGGCACACTAGCACGGATAATAAAGAGCCCTGTTTCATGGCCCCTCCTGAGGTATCACAACTGAAAACACTAGTAAGACACTGCTCCGGGACAAACCAGCCTGCATCTGACAGTCAGGGATGAGACTGTTGAAAGCTTGTCATTCTGCAAGTGTCTGAGAGTACAACAGATGTGTTGCGGAGGAAACGTTTGGTCGAATCTTTACAATCAGCTGCTTAAAGACCAGAACATCATTATTTCTAAAGTCAAATTCTGCATTAGCATTCATAAAGATGTAAAGATGGAGCTCTAAATGTCTACACATTGTTTTGACACAAGGGGCACATGATGTCCGCCAATTATCCCCCTTACATACATTGCATATGCATGAATGAATGAATGCATTCATTAGCCAATATTTAAGATACGATGAGACACTTTGTTGCTCACATACTGCTTCCAAAAAACAAATATGAGGTACAAATATTCCAACAAAAAATACAAAAATCGACCACAAAACAGAATAAAAGTGAATAAAGCATGTAGAAAAGATGAAACAGAAAAGTTACAGCAAGCTCCAGTATAGAATCTAGACATCTAGTGTAAGACAGGAAAACTAGGATGTAAGTTTATACGTTTGTTGTCAAAGTATTGTTCCAGACTTTCTGTGCTCACAAGAAGACATCACACACACAAAGCCACCTAATACGGGACCACGGGACCTAATAAAGGAGTGAACACAGCAGACAGCCACAAGTAATCACAATCACCTGCACATTTTTCACATTTCTTCACTGGAGCAGACTCCCAAACCCCTCGTCAACCTCCCCACAACCCCCAAAATAACTCATGACTAACATCTCCTCCGCGCCTTTGACAAGACATCATTGTTTCTGAGCGGCTTACCTGTCTCAGAAAAACCCCTGGTGATTAAGAGGCAGCTGGGGATGTTTGGTTGATGGATGAATCCACCGTCTGGACTGAAGAAAGCGGTCTGAGCTATAACTAACTGCCGGTGGAAGCCATTCCCACCGCCACTCTAATGGGACCAGACTGAATTAGGCAAAAGCCGAGCCTGGCACGCCAATTGTGAAACAACCGGTGCGGTGGTGACAAATCCAAGAGGAAGTCAAGCAAGGCTGCAAGACAAGGGGTGTGTGTTTGGGGGTGTGTTTGGGTGTGCGTGTGCGTGTCTACATTTGGGCTCGTTTGTGTGTTTGTGCGTTCATAAATGTGGGTGTGGGAACATACATTCATTAAAGTCAAGGTGTTGTTCATGTGTTTGTGACCACTCGTAAATATGTCAGTATGTATGCGTGTGTGAAAGTGTATGACGACATGCTCCACACACCTGAGACTGACAAATACACTCATGTTCCAGTTACACAATGTGTCTCTACCTATTACGACACACTGCATGTTTCAAACCATTACACTACCTGGAGAAGAAAAATGGGTAATGGAGGAGGGGAGGGGGGGGTCTCTGGATCGTCTCACTGCAGATATTGTTTTGCTTAGCGGGACCCGCCTGGCATTCCTCCAGTCTGTGTTATGGCTGAGCGTCAGCCCTGTAAGGGGTTAAGTTTCAGGCCACTTATGTACAGGCATGTTCCAGGAGCAACGGAGCATGAGCCAACTGAGCCCGGAGAAAATCATCGCCAAATATAGAGCAATTTGACATTGTGTTAAATATAATTATAGGGACTGGCACAAGCGGCAGTCAAAACAGTATTCTAGTATAAGATGCTCACCAGAGACATTTGCCTCCAGCTGGCGCTGATGTGGAATAATGTGATATTTGAACATATATCAGTGTACGCTATACTTAGAACATTCAACTTTGACATAATCAGTTACAATATTGTCAACAAAATCATACAGTGCTGATGTCTAAATGTCTACCTCTACACCTAATCCATTTTTCCAAAAATCACTCTTAAATATTAAGTCATTTTTTCCAACACAAATATTCCCGGTGCTATATCTCACCAGTGTCTACGTGAGGGTGGGTCCGCTGTATTGGCCGGCCAGCTGTGAGAAGGACTTTGACCAAGTCATTATCTTCATGGTCGTTGTTTCTATTGGTGAAGTAATTCGTGAAACCAACACGACATCACTCTAATAAAGTCTGGGCGAGAGATACATGAGCAGTTAGACTGCTTGGCCAACAGGTTTTCCACATTACATATACTCACTTATTGCAAAGTGGAAGCCCTGTTTATCTATTTGTGCTACGCTGTATGCACACTGTGTATATTTCACACTTGACTGTGACTAAACGGGATGTATTTCAGGCCACAGTCCACGCCTTTATCCCGTACGTCCGAGCATGTGATGAAAGCATAAGCTGACAGTTGACCGTGTATACATTCCTCCTCCTCCTCCGCTGTTTTTCTTCTTCTCTGAGCCCCAACTTAAAGCTTGGCCGAGTGAATTCCAACAGCCAATCATGAGCAGTGTCGACGTGGACCTCCAGCAGGACTCAGTGAACTGGAATCACCTGATAGCACCAGAGGCCTTACCCCCGCCGAGCCTCAGTGGAGCAAGCCAAACCAGCTGACAGGCCCCGATCTCAAACACCCCCAACCCCTCTGTTCCACACACGCACATTGTCTCTGGTGTTACTGTTTCTATGCATCAAACGGTAATGCAGCAAAAGGAAATAGGATGTCACACTTATATGACATTACTGATCGTACTGATTGGACCTTTAAAACAAGGCTACTTCCTTCAAAATGTACACTTTAAAGATACAAGTTAAGGTTGAGCACAATGTTATACATGAACACACAGCAACTTCCTACCCCTGCTTGCATACAAATACAAGTTTCCTTCTCGTATTTTTAGCTGACACCATCTGCTGTCCACCCACACGCACCTCAAAAATCATTTCCCTTCTTTTCAAATGCAAATCCAGCAGCATCAAAAGCTCTCCATCCCCTCCAAGACAGACAGCACAGAGCGATCATGACACCAGCCTTGATGCATTCGCAGCAGCTCAACCCTGTTTCCTCCACACATTCTCCTCGCTCAGACACAAACCCCACTCACACTTCCTCCTCCAGCTCACGTTGAGACAACGCGCCGGCTGTTTGCTTCAGAGCGTTATGGCGACGTCGGCGGCATGCAAAGACACGATCTGTCAGGTCTGAGGGAGGATCAATCACAACGAGAGCATTCGCCAACCTGAGCCGACATGTTGGACCCGTGGGCTTTGAACTGCATTGTGGGAGGCAGACGTTTAGCTGTGTTTTCATCACTGTCATCACGGCTCCTGCATACAGGTGGTTTAATCCATTGTACATTGTTTGCTGTTAAGCACATAATGAAAGAGAAAAAAAGAGCTGTCTCTTGGTTTCCTATTTCCCTGCAGTACTGTACACCATCTTATTATCAAGTGTGGTTAATCTCTCTTCTGTGTATGTTAACAGATGAAACTCCACATAATCCTTCAGCCTGTTCCCTGCAGCAGTTACTCATACTGACATGAATACAAGCATCAGGATGTATAAAAGATGCAAACCAGCTTTCCAATATTGTCATCGTGGCTTTCGGCGAACTAAACATTTCAATCGTTCTGCACCACAAATGTACACAGAGTGGTCGGCAGGGATGCATAAATGTTTGGATGAGAGCAGAGCTGCCATGCATTTATGTATTAGTGTCTGCACTCCTGCTGGGTTAAGAGCCCCGACACGCACGCAATCCCCGTGGCCCACATAGGGCATCCTGTTCAGAGGGACTCTGGCTACATTTTGGCTCCAACTCTGGACCGGTCATTCCCATCCTTAATCCGCCTACTGCTGTGTTATGTAACCTTCTGCACCCATCCAATATTTCACCCCAGCCCTCCAGTGTGGGACAATGAGCTTACCGAGGCGTTTGATAAGTTATAACATCCAGCCCAGCCCGACAGGAAAACAGAGTTACAACTGCCAGGAGGTTGAGATGGGATGAAAAATGGCTTTGTCAACTTGACGCTCTAAAAATGTCAGAGTTTATAGTTTTAGATCAAAAACTGAGCCAATTTATCAGGTTTTGGCACCACATGGATGAGTCCTTGATTTCATTCTTTTGTTAGAATCTGGAAGTTGTGACAGCTCAGGATTGTGCACAAGTTAATTTTTAAACATACATCATGTCCAACCTCACCATCTTGTATTAGTCCCGGTTTTAATATGACATGCAACATCATCAAAGTATTGTTTCTTTAACATTTCAATGATCCTTTCTGTGGTCTAACCCCAAACACAGAGACGGCATCAAAATCAGCCCGCAGTGTAAACACTGCTTCAAGCGTCTGAGGGGTGGGGCTCGCACATCTGTGACCGTTCAATCGGTCCCAATGCATTAGGATGGTCCAATCAATCACCAACAAGATGCCGAACGCCGGCCTGACCTGCGCCTGTTATCACCGCCTCACCCACAGCTGGTTCCTGACCTCCCGCCTACGGCCACGGACCCCGTCTGCACTGGAGGGCAGCGGGAAAAACAGGAGCCACATGTCAGCACCCCACACACCAAACCCGCCCAGCCAGCCAGCCAGGCACAATGAGCTTTACCTCGCCACGGCAGACCATCAATTATTGACGAGGTGAAATGTGATGAGGTTCTGCTGTGAGCAGAGAAACAAAGAACACATGCCTTTCCTTGCTGCCATGTGGCCTTGAAATGTCTTTACTTCATGAAAAGGGACTTTTCTAATCAACATACTTTGTTCTTTGTGCCGAGAAGAAAATTCTTCACATTCTGTACGTTGTTTTTCTAGTATGTCGGATCGCATTTACATGCATATTGAACTATGAAAAATAAAAGGATGTTGATGACAAATATAGTCCTATCACAAGAGTGCTTAAGAAAAAGGCTGTTTTGGACACCAGAATGTGGGTTATCTAAACACCGAGACATAACGTGACACGTATTCATGCTTCCTTCTAATGTATGGAGTCATGTGTTGGCCTTTGTTTGGACAAGTGTGCACCGCACTGAGTAATGCAGTCAAACCAGTTGAGATGATTGCGATTAGCAGGATTTATCCAAAGTCAACAACATGTTGAATGCTCTGGGTTGTTTATCCTTTCCCTCTGTGATAACATCAGAGCTTTAGGAGAGTCTTAATTACACTGCTGCACCATTACTGTATTTTTTCCTGACAAGAGGGACGTGAATGATCTCAGAGCAGACGATTGATGGATGCAATAATAAGATTGCGTGAAAATGATTTGTAAACAGCGTAGGGGAGTTATCTGCAAAATCAGAGTGAGGGCAATGGTTTAAATGCATCATTTTGTCGGCCAAAACCAAACGCGTGCACTGGATCTGCAAACTTCTGAAGCAGCAAAAATCAGACATGAGGAATCCTCCGAGACTCCTGAGCTCTGAGGAATGCACTCGCCAAGGATTACCCCTGCCCTGACTGTCTGTCTGTCTCCCTAAATGTTCTCTCATTCTGCGAACACGACCTGACCTCAATTGTTTCCGAGCCACAGACGCATTCCCGTCCAGACGAAAGGAAACATTGCGGATGAGCAGATGTGCTTTAAAAATGGCCGCCGCACCCGCCCGTCTGTCCGCCCGTCTGTCTGTCTGCCGGGAGGGTTTACTCACCAGTGCTGCTCGTGAAGAAGGAAGACGGAGCTAGACGCCAACACACAAGAGGCACTCATAAACACATGCATGAGCACACATGTACAAACACACCGGCAAAGATATGCGGAGACATGCACACACACACTCACACAATTTTGAATCTTTTATGTCCAAATCATAAAAGAGAGATGACTCCAAACTGAGAGGATGCACTGCTGCTGGACCTGAACAACCACAGATATGATGAAGACAGATATGTTGATGTACTTCACAGAGCAAGTTTCACTCCTCCCAAAGAGCAAAAAAACCTTCAGACACACCTTGTTTTGAAATGCAGCTTATCAAAAGGCATTCCCAGCCACACGCTCAGATTCCAACAGGTAATAATCCTGTGCGTGTGTTTAAGTTGTTCCAGTGATGGTTGTCTCGATTGAATCACACACTCTGACACATAATTGAGTTTAAGTAAAGCTTCTTTCAATCCGGTAGCTACAATTACCTCATGATTTAGGAGTTAGCCTGTGTTTTGTGAGGTGCACTCAGACACGAAGACTGTTTTTCTGATTCGGGAATTCGGCCAAGATCCATTTAAACGTCTCAGCAGATAGATCTGAAGGATCAGAAGGATGATAACAAGTTATCTTTTTTGAAATGAACTAGTTTCAACGACGTGGCGTCTGCGCCAAGATTGTCCGATTGTCCGTTTTGTAAAGATACGAAAGTTGTCTGACACAGCCTCCCCAATTCCGTCGTCGGAAAGGTGTGGAAGGAGGGGGTCTGAGACACTTTAGAGTCATCGATAGATTGCAAAGGTCGTCAGAGAAGCTGATGCACACACTTCTCAAATCTCACCAATATGCTGAGCGCTCAATAAGCCAATTGGTTGATCCAAATTCCTGTCGGTCGGACACAGAAGACTGGAACTGAACGTGTCAACATTATGCCCAAAGGTGCCAACAATGTTCTTGCATGCTATTGTGAAGCTCAATATGAGGTAGTTTAATCAAATCAAACGCTAATTCAGGCGCCTTGACATGCTCAGTAGTAAAAAGGCACACATACACTTTTAGCAAGTCACACGTTTCATCCATTGTTCTGTGTTTTACGCCCTGGCTGGCCTGGTCTGAAGTAATTGGGGAACAGGGACTCATATTTACTACTGTACCATAATACTGGAAGGTTCTGCTGACTCATGGAGACTGTGCAAAGGCGATGGGGTGTTTTACACCGGCTGTCAACACATCGTTTTTAGAGAGGCGGGCAAACAGTAGCCCTTTACAGAGGCAAACAAATGGCCGCTTCACACACACAATAGAAACAAAGGTACGGTAAATAGGAGCACTCGAACCCACGAGTCTGCCATCTCTACACAACCCCGAGTGCAAGTTGCTGGGCAGCTGTTGCAGAAGCACTTATTTTGCGCCGCAGACAGTTTCTTTACAGAAGTCGTGTGTTCAAATGTGTTTGTTGCATCACTAGATTTTGTATTTGCCTTTCATTCCCTCAACAGACTGCTGAACTAACACACATTCCTACTTCCTGATGGGTGAAAATTGAGAGATAAAGGGAAGATATGTTCCCTTCTATGTACTTTCAGTTACAGGAATATTGCCATAGCATTCCCGTTCTGGCACTCTGGCATGCTGGTAATAAAGTAATTTAAGGCTACTGCTCTCATTGTTATTCACGCTAAGCAAGTACGAGTTTGACCAAGTGGCTGAAAGAACTTAAATACAACAAGAGAGGTGTTTGGACAAGAGTTTTACTGCAGGTGAGCTTCTCCAGCAGCCTCCATCCATTTCCTCTCCAGCTGCGCCAACACCTCCAGCCACTGGATGAGGTCCTGCATTTTTCTCCCACTATTATCTGCTGATTTACAGCCAAAATAGTGGAGCTGAAGTTTGTTGACATTCCCCGCCCGGCGCAACCTGAAGTACGACACTGACCCCCGTTCCAACCTCGTAAACGGCTTGCTCCGTTGAAAGCATCGCCGTGACAAGAGAAGAAATATGAAACAGGAGGGAATGCTCACAGTCATTTTGACTGCTTTGATCTAAAATCTTGTGAGATGCGTCTGTGAAAGTGTGTCAGCAGGAAGGCTGTGTGTAGCAAACAAGGACAACACCATATTATCTTGTAAACTGTTGGCATGCAGCACTGTGACCTAGAAAACTAATCCAATTTCTTATTTTCCGAGAACTGAAACTGTCATACAAAGAAACAACATTTAATTCAGTTCTGACCAGAAAACAGGCAGTTTTAAAGCAGTAACTGCAAAAACAGCCCGTCTTCGCACCTTGGTGAACTCCCATGGAGCGAGTTCATCCATTCAGAAACCACAAAAACGCTCCGTCTCTAATGACATCACTTAACAGTCAGCAAGGGTGTCTGGATAAAGCTTTGTCTCCGGGCAAAACAGTCAGTGCATGCAATAAGCCATTGATAGCTAGCAAATAAAAGCCTTTTATTGGTTATAAAATGAGTCGGACCATTAAACTTTATGCTTTTCCTGAGTGACATTACTCCAAGTTTAGCCAACAAGAGACAGAGAAGAGACATCTGATAGTCCCATTTTTCTGGATTCCCTCCTTGTTAACATTCAGTGAAACGCAAAGCGTGAACTTTCAGCTTATGTGCAATGTGTTCTGGCTCTTTGAATCAAAAATGTGCAACCTGGAAAAATGTCAAAATCCTTTATTGAGCTTTTTTTGTTTGCTGTATTTGCAAAAACAGGTCCATACTAGCCTCGCAGAGCTCTGCGGGACTCTTTTTAAAGTTCCCACGTGCTGTTCGTGGGGGAAGATAAATGTAGAGCAGGCTAAGGGGAGGAATGCATTCAAAGCACCCTTAATTGAGCTGGATGGCCTGCAGTCACAGAGGCAGAGCGTCTCAACAAGGCTCGGGCTGGCGAGATCCCGAGATGTGCCTCACACGTACACATCATTAAACCGGCTGCCTTGGCTGACGGCTCTACGGTACCAATGAGCACTGCAGAGACAGTGGGAATTACATGGGAAAGTTGTCTGGAAGGAGCTCCCCCCCCCCTCCCTTCAAAATGAAAGTCCCCTGGCTGTCAATGAAGGGGAAGTGCTCCCATGCTGAGGCCCACTGGGCCGGCCATTGAACAGGGGAACATTCCTCAGTAATTCAGTTTGACCTGGACCCAATATGCTAGCCGAGGGTCACCGCATACAGAGCGCCACATACAGGGAGGAGACGAAAGGAGAGGAGGAAAAGTCGGAGAGATCGGATGTAGAGGAGTGAGAGGCAAAGTGACGGACAAGAGTTTTAAGGGGGTGGAAGGAAACACAAAAGCACACGTCTCAGTATGACCTTAATTAAGTTGACTGGGCTGGTGTTTAGGGTAATGATTATCACTTTAGTAATGCCAACTGGCATCCAAAATATCCCAGTGCACACTTCTTGTGGAAGTTGATGAACTTGCTTGCGAATCACACAGTTTACAATAACACGTAGGCCTCAAATGTACAGCGAATGTGCTTGACTCGTGACATACCTGCTTGAATGTAGGACGCGTGACGTAGCAATGGTTGAATGAGAACATGGCAGCAGGGGGGGGAAAGTAATAATGTGAAGAAATGGTTGCACTGCAGCGTTGTCGGGATGGAGAGAATTACAGTTTTAATTCTATAAAATCAAATCCCTTCACTTGGCAATCCTCTTACGCAGTAATCCCCAGGTAGGTTTCAGAGGCCAGCGGGCTCAAACTGCCCAGAGCAGCGACACATCTGCCCTGGTGGCGGGATGATATCACCGGCTGCTCCTCTGCTCCCAATAGAGGCTTTAAATGGACACTGTCGAAAACAGAAACTGGACCAAATGGCTAAACTGTAGACTTTGGGAAGTACAGTAATGATGATTGCTACTGAACGTACAATCCTAAAACAAGAAAATAATTGAGTCAGCACTACTGAGGACTGGACAGTAGATTACAGTGTTACACTTCATTCAAATAGTGGATGATGGGATGCATTACATTTTTATGAGTTTATGAGTCACATGCTTGTTGATGATACTTGGTGTGTAAGGTCATCATTTGGGACACTTACAATGGCAAGATTGTGAGTTTGACTTCCAGGCTTCCCACTGTAAAACATCTCTTGTTAAAAGGTCCGCCCAATATAAACATTGGCTATCAGGCAGTGTCACATTTGTAAAGTACGAGGAAACACTTCTCAGTGTATTTGCCCTCTCAAAGTAGTGCTATGATGTTGGATGTTATGAGATATTGTATCGTATAACCAGATTCTTGCTCTACTTATGTGTCTACTGTATCCAACATCCATTGGCGTCTCCCATTATAAAGCATCCACTACATGGCGGATGCTATTTTTTGCTCTTGTGTTGGGAAGCACCAGTTCCAAGGGCAAAAAAAAAACTCAAAGAGAGAGAGACAGGGCTTGGCATTTCTCTCTGGCACTTTGACAACACCAGCAAGAGAGTGGTGATTCCTCCCATACTCTCCCATGCTCTCATTTTCATGTTCCCTTGCAGTTCTGTTTTTAGAGATAACAAACCCAGCTAAAAATATCCAGCCAGTGTCCTGCATCCTATATTTGGCATCCTTGCTGCGTTGGTTGCCAGCATCCTAGCCTCTTTTTGTGTACTGTAAATATGGCTGACTATGAGGAAAGACCCCTGACCCGCTTGTGACATTGACATATGGGCACTCTTACTGCAGCACTTCACGCCACATTAATAAGGAGCTGCAGAGAAGCTGATCATAACAGAGCCGCCCCATAATCCATATTCCCCACCACTTAGCTGTATCCACACCCAGTTCAACACCAGTCATTCTAGTGTGGGATTAGTGGGCCGGGTAGAAAAATCTTAATCTGCCTGAGAGAGAGTGTGAGGAAAGAAAAGGAGCAGTGGGAAGAGAAAAACATGCATTCCTGCACATACAAATCCCCGGCAATGCCCGATTGTTTTACCTCTGCTTAAAGGACGGGTATCCGTTTCCTTCTGTTATCATTCAGAATCAAAGAGCTTTACACAGCCCCATCCACATACTGTTGCCACTAGCAACAGGACACGCGATCCCCCCCCCGCAACTGGCTAATCGGGTTTAGAGCAAATCAGAGATAATCCCCTGCACATGTGTACAATGCTGCTATATGAAATATGTCCCCTCCTCTGGGGATTATTAAGAAAATTGCTGCTCCGAACAAAGTAAAGACGACTGAAGGAGGTGCAGCCGTGAGCAAAAAAAAAAAATCTCAAAAGGTGCAAGCAAAAGCTGAGTGTGCATTTATTCTTCTGACAAAAGACAAAGTATGGCACACGTGAAAGGACACCCAGGATCCCCAAAACAAGAACAATCACTCATCAAGACAGTCAAATCTCGCAGTTGCAGAAGAAATAATGCAGGTCTGTCATGTCATGTGTCCGCTTCTTACCCTGGAGGAGATGCAGCATCCTGGTGCATTCAGAGGACACACATGGTAATCCACCAGCACGCTCTCCTCCTGCTCCGCAGCTGCTACCCACTGATCCCGCAGATGATAAAGTTTACGTCCACAATGCAGCACTGCCAGCCTCTACACTGCTCCCTGCCTGCCTCTCGACTTGACTGAAGCTGCCTCTCCTCCCCTTCTCTCTCTCTCCTCTACGTTCCTTCAAGCACTCACAAACCTTGCTTCCCTTTCCTCCTCCTAGTCCTCGCTGCGTCTGTCCTCTCCCCTCCCTGTCTCTCTCAATCTGGCGACATGCATTGACTCTCCCGACGCTGCTTCCCTCTCCTCTCCTCTCCCTTCTCGCTGCATACACCCTCCCTCTGCGCTATGCTTTCTCTCACTAACACACACACACACGCTCAGAGGCTGCTCTTCACTCACACAGAGCGCTGTGTGCCTCCCCCCCCCCCGCCCACCCCGCCTCTGGCTTTATCTCTCTTCAGAATATTTCTCTCCTCAGTCTGTCTCTGCTTCGCTCTCTTTCTCTCTCACTCTGTCAGTCGCTGAGTCTCTCTCCGGCTCTCTCTCTGGCTGCGTCCCTCCTCCGCGGGCTTGCAGGACGTTTAACATGTGTTCAGGGAGACGGCTGCTCCGCTGCCTCTCTCTGAAGGTGGCTCTTTCCTCAGGGGAGGAGAAGCGAGGTTTTGGTGGGGGTTTGTACGGAGGAGGAGGAGGAAGAGGAGGAGGCGTTGTTGGGGGGTGACAACAGTGTTGAGGGGGTTTAACTCCAACAAGGGGACGTGCAGAGGCAAGAGGGAAGCCGGCTTGTGATGTTGTACTAACTGGGATCTTTTAGGACAGAGGCAGAGGAAGGAAAGGTGACAGAAAGGACAGAAGAGGAGACCAGAAGTGCAAAAAGAAAGAACAAGAGTTTTTCCACAATATGTAGGTGTGATGAGTTGTCCAGCTTGAAGGCAAACAGCCTGCCATCATAGAGAGAAACAAGATGTGTGATGTATGAAGTCATTATGAAGGAAAGCTCCTGCACCACCTGGACAATCACTGCATGAAGTGACTGTGCTTACTTGATGGCGTATCAGAAAGATAATAGAAATGACAATGTTGATGTCAGAAACGTGGGTTTAAGATGAAAAGCACTTTGTTGGAGGAATACTGAGGCCCTCATTTAAAAACAGACCCTTGTGGCTCACTTTCGGCCCTTCATTCTTACAAAGGCAACGTTTTAAAACCCAAAGTCTTTCTCCAGTGGATGAAAGAAAGACACTGACAAAGGACGACCGAGGAAGAGATGAAGATCAAGAGAGTGAAGGACACAATCTGAAAGCCAGAGAAAAAAAGAAATGTAAAGCTGAGGGTGAAGTGCTTGGGTCTGCCTGGGCCGAGTGACGGAGCAGGCTCCAGCCCATCTGCCGCAATCACAATCAGTCTCAGCTGAATGGCTGTGACAAACTGCAGCCTGGAACCTACAGCCTCAACCAGGCAGGACGCCTGCAAGGACCGAGGGAGATGAGAGGGGGGGGGGATGAAGAGGCAGAATAGGAGGGGGGCCACTCTCTATTGTCTGCTCCCCAATAGGACCAGTGCGAGAGGGGGCGGGCACCGGAGGGGTGAAAGGGGGAATTAAAAGGGTCCTGGTGACAGCAGTGCTCAGTTAAAGAGGGGAAAGAAAGGCCAGTGCTGACTTAAAGCCGGGGCCATCGCTGCCACTTCACCCCACATTCACTGTCACTAATGTCCTAAATGAACAATGACACTAACCATGTGAGAAAATTTGTTTCCTGAAGGGAGGAGGGGGGGGGGGGGGGGGCTTCACGTTGAGGGAAGGTGGAGCATAAACATGCAGGGATGAGTTCTCACTCGTGTGGTTTGGAGGTAGATTATTTCACGATTGGGAAATCTGGCTTCACCCAACGGAGATCATAAAAAATTGACAGGTCCTGTCAAGTTCCCGTCATCAGACGCCTCGTAAAGCGGGCCGCCACATTCCCATTTGTCATCGTAAAACTCAGGAAAGATTCATGAAGCTTGTTTACTGCGTTTGTGACCGAAATGTCATGCGGAGGCGTAATTGTGTTTATCATAAGCGCAGCTGTCTCGCAGGGAAATCTGAATATAGAGCGACGGGTGATTTGATTCCGAGAGCAGGTGGTCACCAATTAGACACTATTGTGCCGGTTGGGTAAAAAAGACAAATGGACGGCTGAGTCAGCATTAACCCATACATATGCGGCGTAATCAAGAAATATTGAGGGCAGTGTTCCTTTCTAATTTGATCAGGAGCGAGCGGGGATCGTTGAGCGATGGCTCTCGCCTGCAGGGCGACAAATAGACAGCAGAGTTGGGTCAGCCGTGGTGTTTGTGTTTCGACAGTCAAACCTTCCTCTCTCCTCTAATCAGGAAACAACCAGCGTTTGTTTGCTCGGCTTCGTTTTCTCCCATTTTAACTTCGTGATTAGAGCCTTGGTGTGTGTGTTTGTATAGTGCTACAAGTGTGTGTCTGTAGGAACTTGTGTGCACACGGCGTGTGTGTGTTTGTGCATTTACAAGCATATGTAATGTATGGGTTTGTGCATGTATGCAACAATAAATGTGCATGAGTTCATACAGTATGTGCACATATAGGTTCTCACAACCATAATTATGTCCATTTATAACATTGTATACGAGTCTGTATTTGTAATATTCATGCGAGTGTGTGCATGTGTGTGTCGGCCCTGTGTGCTGAGTGATCTGCTGAGCTCATTAAGGCGCTGCTTATTGCTCTGCCAGGGGTGTCAGTGACAGATTCCACTGTTTGGAAACACTCGGCCGCCCACACAGCCAGCCTGGCTCCACCACTGTCACACACACGCACACGCACACACACACACACACACACACACGCACTCGGGCTAGGTTAGCATTCCTCAGGGAGGAAGGGGGGGGGACAGGACGGTGCTGGGACAGTGGCTGGAGCGGCGACGGGTCGATATGGATTCGTAATGGGATGCAGGGTGGTCTGAGGGAAAGGGATGCTCGTAGTTGTGGTTGCGAGCGTGTGTTCGTGCACACGCGAGCGCACACTGGAAACGCGTGAGTGTAAGCACCTTTGAACTGTGGTGAAGAGCAGCCTCGGTTAAAGCGACGCTAGTGGTTGTGGTAGCATGTGTGCAGTGGTGGAAGAAGTATTTAGATTCTTTACTGAAGTGAAAGTAGCAATTCACAAATGTCAAATTACAACTATGGATCCTGTTGCTTTATGTAAATTGTATTTTGGGAGCTTATTGGTGGAAGGCTTTATCACATTTATGTATTTAATTATTTTCAAGTCTTTTAAAGAACAACCTGGCAAATGACTCCAGAATGTTTTTCATAGTGCTGTATTTTTATGTATTATTCAAACTGGACTTGATGGTTCGTATTTCATCACAGTCTAAAACCACTCATTCTGGCCCCTTTCAGCGTGTTCAATTATTGATACACTGACATGTAGGCATCACGTTGATAGTGTAGCTGGTCCAAATGGAGCTAAATTCATTCGCTTTAAGCTCCAGGGTAGTTTAATCTGTTGCAATTAATCATATTTTACGAGCTTATCATATATTTTGTGTCAGATAATATCAGTGGGGCGATTATAATTATAATATTTCATACATTCCCTCAAAAGTAAACCAGTAGAAGTACTTTGTTGTGTGGTTGAATGTACAAACATCCGATCCAGGGCTCCAGCCATCAGCACACACTCTCCTCAAAGACATTTATCCTCTGCAGCTTGATCTCAGATGAGCGACCAGGGGTGACCGGGGGGGGGGTATTACTCGACCGGTCTAGGTGTGTGTTCCGAGAAAGACATTAATCACAGAGGAGGAGAAGTCTCTCCAGCATGCTGAAGACGATTAGCTCGTACGCTGTGTTTAAGCTCAGACAAGCTTCTGAGAACAGCCATTAAATGTCTGACTCTTTTTGGGAAGGGGGGGGGGGGGGGGGGCTTTCTGTATCAAGACGAGCAGAGGAAATGCCGAGCTGTAGACAGGCAGTGTGTTTGTTTACCCAACACAGGCCCGCTCAGCATCTAACACAGCTCAAAACGCCCAGACAGATGCAAATCACATGATGGGTCACGCTGCACGAGTCCCTCCAGAGACGGAGAGCGTGTGTGTCATTTAACTTCTGTGTGGCAACATGAAGAGTGTAATTCAACGAATGCGATAATGCACCTCTGTCATGTTTCATTAGGCAGGGGAGGGGGGGTGGAACGGGGACGGTTGGTCCAGCGATGCATCATTTTCCTATTTGTGAGGAAAAAGCCATCAAGACGGGAACGAGCAGGATTAACGTTCCTGGAGTTAATCTTTAATTAATCTTCAGTAAATCTTTAGAAGAATACTTTCCTTGTGTGATTATGGTAAAGAAATGGGGCTATTATACCATGACTAATGTCAGTGGTATCCTGTACCTCACACTAGTGCTACTGTTAGTAGTCAAATTAACACCACATTTTTACAATCACAAAAGCCTGTTGTTTCCCGTCACAAGGAGGTCTGTGCTTTATCGTTTTTCCATTAGCATTTACTTATTTCACTGCTCACATAATTACTATTTAGTGCCATAAAGCAAACTGAAAAAACACAGTAGATATATGCTAACATCTGTTAGTATCTAAACTCAATGTGGAAGCAGTTTATAGACGTTCAAATGCAATACTCTATTTTTATATTTTATCTGATGGATTTAGGTCGGATAGATTTGAATCGGCAATGGTGGTCGTTTAACAATGGAGACAACAGCTCAACCAATGACCGACAGCCATGGAGGTATAGCTGCTGGAGGTAAATAGTGTGGATGCAACCACTGTGACGTCCACCAGCCAAAACCACACAGGATCCATCAACAATCCAAACCACACAGGATCCATCAACAATCCAAACCACACAGGATCTATCGCTGGTCTTATCTCTACATGAGGATGTTTTCCAAAACTCTCTGCAGCACACAGTCAAAATAACGTCACGCTTTCATGAGCACAAAAGGAGCCACAGCACATTCTCACAACAACGAAGTAGATAAAAAAATCTTTTCATTGCACAAAGGAGAGAGAAACTCAACAGAAGCTAACAGACCTGAATGTTGTGCGAACCCTCGTTCGGCTGACGAAGCCAGAGTGACTGGAAATCAGATAAAAACATGTTATATTCTAAAACAATGCAGAATAAAACTGCTTTTCCTACAGAACAAGACATTCAAATTAGTGCCTAAGAACTCACTTAACAAGAGTGGTAATTAGCTATTATGCAAGACTGAAACAGCCTCAGCTCTTAAACACAGCTAATTGCTTCTAGGAATGCAGATAATACCCCATTCAATCCAAATGCCAAGAATACGTATCACAAGTCCTATAAAACAGTGCGAATGCATGTTGTGAAACCACTAACAGAATGTGATGATTACAACACTATATCTGCAGGGAACGGTTAGATCCATTATGCTAAGTAGGAGTTTTTTTCCAAAATAAGAGTAGTAGACAGCTGCTTAGCTAGGGGGGGGGGGGCGCAGGAATAGCATATCACTGGAAGACTCGTAGTGTGCATGGGAATGCAGCATTAAAATGACCTTGAGGAGCATCAGTAAAAGGCTTCATTAACCCATTCAATTAACCTTTTCCTCTCATAAGCTCCATAAAACTGATGCATGTATTTTGGCCGAGCCTGGACTTTTGCGCATAAATCAGGGCTGGAGCGCTTGGCGTTTACGGGACTCTGGAGACGAGTGCATCCAAAGCCAGACAGACTTGGTGAATCTTCGCCGAGATAAAGCAAGCGTTGGCTTGTGTCACATGGCAGCATCGGTGTCACCTCCTCGACTAATTGCTTCAGGGAGTTCATCATTATAACTCCTCACTGACGGTGAAAATCAACAAGATGCTACTCCATGCTAACACGCAGGCTAGATGGTAGATGTTACTGCATCGCTTATTTTAGAAAAACACAAAGAGAATCTTGAGGAAACCCACCCACTGATTTTCTCTGTTTCCAAATTCCACCAGTGCCTGAAGGTTTCCGATGAAGGTTTCACGGATTGATTTATTTACCCACTGAAGGCTCCTTTGAGATATTTCAGAGTCAGGACTCCCGGGCCGTAAAGTGACCTCTAATGGATGGATTAGGCTAAGTCATTCACTTCAGAGGGCACACAAATATACTTTGAGAGTGTATTAGATCTCTTTGGAGCTTAGCATGATCAAATTATTGCATTAGACCGGTCAACTTATCCAATTAAAGTTGTAAAATGCATGGCTCTCGCCCAAGCGAGACGGCAGACCCTTGGGGCATTGGAGGGTTTGCGGGACGGTATCCGCCTCCTCATCGACGGGGCAGGCCTCGCCACATACTTCAGCTGGGGATTACAGCCTTTCATCTTGCTCAGACTGCCGGCAGCACTCAGGCGTCTTTGAGGCCAGATATGCCTTGTAGTAACATCAGCAAGGTCCAGATTTGTGAAGCTATTTCCCAGCTCCGTGCGCCTGTGGTCTTTTTCTCCCATGAGTATGCACACAAATTTTCCCTGCCGTCCTTTTAGGAGTGCAAGGACATTTTCTTCCATCAGTCCCCCAAACTGACAAATTTAGGGGAACACTCAAAGTGCTTTTAGAGACCTTTTTGAAGTCTTAAACCTCAGTTGAAACAATTGTTGCCATTTGTATTAGTTGCTCTGTGATCTTAAAAGCTTAAACAATTAGGAAATGTTGGAATAAGATTATCCAAATGACTCAAAGGGAGTTGTACTGATGAAGGACAGACATTCAAAATAAACTATAATAAACCACATACAGTCAGCGTTTGATAGTTGCTTTCAAATTCACAATCCAAAATCCAACGTTTAATGTTAAGCAGTTACAGGAAAAAAATGGTCAAGTTTCAATTCAACCCACTCGCAAATTCACTCACACAAAGAAAGTCCTATTAGCTATAATCCCTCAGATAAGCGCTCATCTGATCTGACCTCCACTCTGCCGTCTTCGAAGCACCGTTGCTCTATGAACATGACAAATAGCTTATTGATCAGCAGATGTCGTCCTAATGTCCTTTCGGCTTGGGGCTGCAGCTGCAGCCGCCTGCTTCACGCAACCTGTCCCAAGCCCCTTGGTTCTCCAGCTGAGTTCCCTGCCTCCCCCTCCCCACCTCCCACTCGCTCCACGCGGGGCCCCCTGCCTGCCGGCCACCCTCCTCATCCCTCCCTGTCCTCCAAGGTGTGGAAGGGGTCACAGACAAACGCCATCTGCTCCGGCAGGCAGAAAATGTCAGGTGAGGCTCAGCACAGTTACAAATCAAGAGTGGGATAATATGTGGACGCAGAGATAGAGCGGGAAATCTAATCTACATTGTTTTAATCCACAGGGAAGATTACACAGTCACGGTGCCTTGACACAGCAGCTTGTCAGAAAGAGGTCATGCAAACTAACTCCCAGCCCGTCATGCTATTTAACGCTGCAGAACATCCATATGTCCCTCATACACATGTCTGTCACTCAGCAGAAGTCTGTAATAAACTATTTTCCATCAATTTACAACTGTGTGTCGCCAGCATCTCAGAGCCACCACTAACGATACTGTGAACCTTTAAAAGACATTTCATCGTACTTAATGATCGCAAACAAATGCCGAATAACTGGAAACCCCGGGTCAGCGTCCTACTGTACGCTGCATCGAACGTTGCCAAATTAGGATTTGCTCCATCTGATGTTGACACTGTGCCGCTGAGCTTTTGTTTCCGTCTGTCAAGGACGTGGTCACATTGAATAGAGGGAGCAGGAAAGCCTGGCCAGCGTCCCACTGGGGTTTTGTGCTTCATCGAGCAGCGAGGCTGCGACTGAACGCGAGGGACTGTGTGTGACAATCTGTGTGTGTGCGCGGGGCTTTAGGATGTTGAGGATGCAGCAGATGCTTCTGACAGACAATCACAAACAGAAAACTATCTTTAGTTCATGTATTCATGTTTTAAAAGATCTTTCGTTTTTTCCAACACCGGCAGCCTGTTGATTTGAAATACACTCCAATGTTAGATACTTCATCTTTTAAGGCTCAGAATCTCCCTTTTAATGGGAAAAAACAAAGATGCATGTTCATTTGACACAGCGGCAGCAATAGTTGATACATCATTAGTAACACCAAAATGTAGTCTGGCTTAAAAAGAAGTCATGACTGTCAAATCTGTGTACTTCACCAGCGTGAAACTACCCCATAATATGTCACAATGAGAGACATGAATGCAGTGGGTCACTGGGTCATGAAGTAGGGATGCAGAGAACCAGAGGAATGTAAGGGCTTCTCTTTCTCCCATTGACGGATTGATGGGCCCCATATTCTGAGGGGTGGAGGGAGACATCTATAGCGGCGTGAGATGCTGCTTAATAAGGGGAAGGAGGCGGGTTGTTTTAGTCTCCGTCTATGTTTTAGCTGAACAAAAGCCTTTGTGAAGTCATTTATCACTGTCGACACTGAATTGCCCAACACTGGAAAAGAAATGTGCACAAATCAAAGAGGCACATAAACCTACATCTAAAATTCAAGTCAAACTTTTGGAAGACAGGAAACGATAAGCATTTAACCAAATGTAAAACACGAACTACAGGGCTGATAGTGGTTAAGACAGCCACTCCAATCAACGGGAGCCACTACAAGTTCATGGCTTTGAAACCACTTGGTCCTCTGGCCCAAACGCAGGTCAGTCCCTCCACAGACACTTTGGTCTTTCTAAGTGGCCATTAGGTCACTCCGGGTGTCACCAAAGATGACTCCCCTGTCTTATAAAGAGGGGTGGGGATGACATAGACGGGAGGGTCATTCCTTTACACATCACTTCCTTTATTAAAGGGCTGCCCTGGCCTAGTAAAGGGGATGGTCAGTGGTCATCCATCCCCCCCGAGCCACCCACCCTGAGACCCTTTTACCCCTGTGTCCAACCCCCAGCCCCTCTCTGCTCACTCAGGGGGAAAATTACTTTGAGCCGGGGGAATATATCTCCATTGAGATGGAGAGAGGGTTGTACAAAAGAGGGTGAAGTTTAAAAAATTGTCTCTTCTTTTTCTATGGGGGCAGTGCATCGCTGGAAGGGCTAGAAAGATAGGAGCACGGAGGGGACAAGGTCATTAGATTGGCATCTCCATAAGCTCTTCATTCCCATTGTCTGGGCAAATCTGCTCCAAAGGACCTCCATGAGAAATGCCCCCAGTCAACCCCACACTGGGACCAGAGTCTCCCCTTTGTCTGACACTTTTTAGTGTGCTTCCAGCACAAAAAGCATTTCTCAAGAACAGCGTACAAAGCTTGTCTCGAGCTCAAAACCAAACAACATTGTTCTGCTGCCTGCGGTCGGGAATGGATTGCAGGCAGCTGCTGATGTCCTTCGGCAATAAAACATCTGCCCAAACATCTTAAGAACCTCTTACCTTCGGACATTTCGGCGTTCCTCGTCAAGCTGTTTGAGAAGCTCGTCAATGCATTTGTTGGCGTCCATGTATTCCTGCCAGGGAGAGATGAGAAAAGCCCAAAGTAAACAATGGAGTCAGTGTGCAAGCGCTCACACTGAATACAGGTTAATTGGAAACACAGGCGAAGTCAACCATCATCCTAAACGTCGATGCCGTAAAATCGTGTCTGAACTGTGTATTTCCTCCACTTTGTTTTCATAGATGTGTGAAGAACAGAACAGAAGTAGTTTTTGAAAAGGTGTGATTAATCAGTTTAGTCTCTCTCTCTCTCTGCGTGTAACTCCAGAAGCAGCTCTTGGTAACGGCTGGCCCAGAAGCAAGCCCAGCTGTGTAATGTCAGCTGGGAATAGCCCACACTCACAAAATGTGTGCTACTGAGTTACAGCATGGACGAAATGAGCTAAGGCTAAGAGCAGAATGGAAAAAACAGATGTCAGGATTTCTTGGCCACGGCCTAATGATTTGCCTTTTAGTGGTCCGACTACATAAAGCAGAAGGGGGAAGTCCTAAGAAATAGGACACATAGTACCTCAACCATCTGGGTTTTCAGATATTTGAGGTCTACCTACAGTACATAACACAGCCAGTTGTGACTCGACGCTGTCAGATCAGTGCGATCTAAGTTTCAGACTAATGAATTAGATGTTAGCTTGACAGCTCATGACGCATCTCCTGGGTAAACGGTTATCTCACTGGGACAGATGCTCTTCATTGATTTCTAGATAGTCTGGTCATGCGCTCGCAAAGTCTAATTGAATAATGGGGATTCCCATGAAGAGGTCACAAGTCCTGGAATCTCAGTCTACAAGGAAAAGTAGTATCTGTGAGCCATTTGTTTCTCTGTTTAGACCAGAAAGTACCCATGAGAAGACCTCCTCTCGTATTCTGGTTTTTATATCGCCTACCCCTGAGCATCTAGTTTTCTGTGTTTCTGTTGTAATCTCAGTTCTCTAATTAGTCGACGGCAAAGATGAAGCCCATCCGTGAATCACAAACAGATTCTTTTGAAAAATAACTTTTGAAAACACAAACACTGTGCCTTCAGCAACTTTTCGGAGGACCCCTGTTGTTATACCCTGAAAATGAAACATTAGCATGTGCGCAAATAACAGTTTAGGTCCATATGGAAATGCAACTTTTGGAACAATGAGACGTATCAAAACAATGCATATTTCTGGGGAATTTCTAACAGAACCATATTACCATTTAATGCAATCATGAACAGCAACACAACAAACAGTCTCTCCACAAAATACGATACACGTTTACAGGTCACTGAGTATCTTAAAGCCTTCATCACAGCTGAAGAACTTCTAATTATTTGCCATAGACAGATCCTGACCGCCATATGACCCACCTCTGGGGCCTGACCAGACTTAAAGTACTTCTGCTATCACTGCATGAGCTTTTTTTAACCTGTGGCCTTGAGAGAACACTCGCATTAGGCCAGATGTTACGAAGAACACGCTCTGGTCTAAATACAGTAAGTGCAGTTGTTCAGTGTCCCCGCTCCTCCCAGGGTGCCGCTCTCCCACTGCTGCTTCTCAAGCAATGATCGCACTTAATCTCACATCTGAGACCGCCACTCAAAGACACCCATCGCCACCAGCTCGCCCCCGATGCCAGCAGAACATGGCAGAGGCCCAGGCGTCCTGCCGAGTCGCCAGTCAAGGGCACTCTGGGTGACCAATAGGCAAACAGGGCCGACGCCAAAGCACGACAACAGATCGATGCTGAAAAGCGTGGTGCAACATTTACCAATTCCTGTCAAAGTTTCCGCTATTTAAACAAGAAAGACATCAAGTCCTAATCTCTACATCATCATCACCATTAATTTCGATTTAACGAGTGCGATAAATCTTTCATGTTTGGAAGGCAACCAATTGCAGTGTTAAACAACAGTGCCCCAAAGCCATCTGCTCGTCTCAGAGTGCCACTCACACCCAAGCTGGAAAGCCGTTAGCGCTCAGCTAAAGTTAAATTTACTGTTGGCTCCAACAGCAGTCAATCAATAGCAAAACCACAGCAAGTCATTCTGTTGATGCTTTTTTGAAGTTGTCCTAACGTAGTGGGTGGATGGGATGAAGCTGTGAAATATCAGACCGTGGTGTTCTGCAGTAACAGCAAGCCTCGTGCATTATCAAATACAGAATACAGTCAAAGCCAGCATGCTTCATTCTCACTCTGCCATCTCATCAAGAAAAATGTGTGACTTTTTTTTCTCAAGCAGACAAGAAAAAACAGTCTGGGGGTAAAACGTCCGTCTCTGAAAGACCATTAGCAACACGATCCCATAATGAGTTCGGCTGCCGCACAAAGGGGAACCTTCTTCGTGAGAGCCCCATGTCAGGGGAAATATTTACAGGCCACATCAAACGTGAGGTAAAGCTGCCTGAGTCTGTGTTGTCATCGCGTAGACCTCTCTTAATGACAGGGCACTGAAATAATCCTCAGCGCAGATGAAGGAATGCAGAGAATGCGGCGTGCTTGTTGTCATGAGCGTATTTAAAGCCCAGATTTAAAGCAGGACTCGTATACGTAATGCCGCGTGTTATATCTTCAGCCAGGCATTATTTATGACGGTTTTATGGCGCGAGTGAAAGCTGCACGGTTCCCATGAGGCCCAGGTACTCACGTGTAGACTGAATTTACTGACTTGAGACTTTATCGGAGGTATATTTCTCAGGACCAGTGCTCTCTCGCAACTGCAGTGCAGCCCAACAAGTCCTTACAGTGGTTAAAACGTCCTAACAGCTGTAATCACCTCCAAAGTACACTAAATCATGGAGAGGTTTTTAAAAACTCCTGATAGACTTTCCTTGACAGCAAGAAGAAGTGCACTCTTCAATGCACAATTCAATATGCTAATTCCCATGCTAAGCAACAATATATATATACATATATATTTGCAGTTATGATGTGAGCAGGGGCTAAGCTATGGTTAACCTGGCAGGTAATGTGTTTGCGGAGGTTCCTCTATGACCACAGCTTCTCTGATGTGTATCCGCCCATGTTTACTCATGTGTGTGATAAGGACACACTGCTGCAGACGGCAGAGCCCCCCCCCCCCCCCCCCCCCCCCACCCGCTTCCTGCTCACATCTAGTCCCCTCCAACTGCTCGTGTGCCTTTATGAAATTTTAAAATATGAGCACCGTCCCCCACTGCTTTGGCACTGAGGAGCAGGGATGGGGGGGTGGAGGAGGAAAAAGAAGACGCACTTCTGTTAAAATCCACACAAACAGACTGACTGACTGACACACAAACCAAATGCAATCTGTTTAAGATCAATGGTCCAGATTCTTCAGTAATAAAACATCAGATGCATTATTCATCCACATGAGGCCGACTGGCACGCTTTGCTCCTTCACACATTCTTAAAGATTAAGAGGGATGGAATCACATTCTAGACTATGTCTGGTTCTTATAGAGTTCTCTTTGGAGTTGACTGGAAAAAAACAAATAAACCTTAAGCTAGATAAAACTCTGACCCACTGGTGTCGAGGTCAAGGTGCGGTCCTTGCTATGAGGAGTTCCCTCCACCACCTTGATGTGTCAAAAGATCAGAGGCTGGCGTTACAGATAAGACACCTTGTAGCCCCTGAAGTGAGCTTTGGGGTCAGGACCCTGCCAAAGACAAGGTCACAACCTCGTCCCACTCCATCCTCAACCTATCTCTGCTTGCCACGAATTTTGCACATACCGATGACATGCCAGCGTGGCCTCTGGGACTATAAAACCAACTGCAAACCCTGAGCTGCAGGTTTGACAGAAAGCGGAGCTCCCACATGGGCTCCTGCATGTCAAAGGTTATGCAAATAGAATGTAAGATTCCTCTCTGCGTGTATTTTTATGGCACACTTGAGAATGAATTATGACAGTGACTCTTCAAGGTGTTGGGGATATATCACATCTGATACGACCGTTAGTCTTGGCCCCCTGCCAAAGATACGCCTAGGTTTGCAGCCAAATACTCCTGCCATCCAATACTCCAAAGTTTATGTGCACATTGTTAGCGAAGATGTACACGTAGCAAATTTAATCAGCATCAATGAAAATGTATTCCCGTATGCCAATGTAATTCAAAATGACTGTGATCTTATCGTAGCGAGGTAATGAAATAATCAGCATGACTAATGGTGTCTTGAAACCTGCCTCCGCTTGTAGCAGGTCTCTGCATATCAGCCAGCCTCGGCTAAATTCATTAGTCTTATCAGCATGTTTTGAGGCTCGGTTCAGGTGATCCGTCACTCAGAGGTCTTTACTCACATCCCAAAGACCCGGTGTCATAGTATCAGGCCAGCCATCGAGCTCTCATATCCTCAGAGCCTGATAACTCAGCCGATAGCCCTGCTTTTTATCAGTGCAGAGGGCAGCTACTCAGGTTAATACGTGTGATTTTTCAATTGGGGAAAAGACACGAACATCTGTGTGCCGTCAGCTTGATCTGGGACTTGGTGTCAGGGATTGAGGTAATCTTGGATGTTTTTGTAAAGCAGCAGGCTTGAAAAGAAGGACGACTGTTTCCTGGATCACAATGATTTGATGGATTCATAAAGGAAAATGATGATTGGTTCAAGTTCGCCTAACCCTAACCTTATCCTGAAGATTCCAGTCCAGGCAACATCCACTGATTAAAACTGATCTGCTGGCCATGTCTTGTTTTTTAGATGATGAAGATGCATCTCCTAATCAGTGATAAATACATTTCCTTTCCTGGAGCTGCTCCACCTCCTGTTCGGTTTGCATCAGCAGCATCTTAACACAGATCCGACGGTGAAAAGACAGTGAAGTAAACGATGAGGAAACAAACCGTAGTGCTGGATTCAATACATGCATTAATTCCCCTGAATCTCTTGTGCATGGCGGCAATTTAACACTGGAATGGCGAACTCCACCGTAAACTATAAAAACTACTACATGGAGAGGTAATTGCAGGAAAAATGGGGTGTGAACGTTTACATACTGCCTAAACCTAAACATATCTTAACCAAAGTGTTTTTCCCATAACCACGAACTTTAAATAGATAGTGTTGGCACTGAACATCATCCATGGTTTTGCAGTCTTTTGAAGACTGAACACAAATAATCAAGGCCCTTACTTCCTCAAAATGAATGAACCGTCACTCAATAAATGATGCTGAAACTGAGCCGAGCACTGTACTGCTTAATTGTACCCAGAACCTCAATGACTGTAGAGCTGTGGAGACCAACAGAAGCCTTATTGAGTCCAGGACATCCGTGTAACAAATGCCTCCAGTGAGCAGGATATTCTTCATCTGCCTACCTGCCTCGAATGGAGGAGAGTCGGGGAATATGGATTACTTGAGATACAAAAGGGAGCCTGTTCATCATCTAGGGAGAGTTTCAGCAGTTTGGGTTATCTGATGTTCTTCCTCCAGCAGCACCTACGGCCCGGCCCAGCCCAAACATCAACACCTCGCCACCGTCAGGAATCCAAATCCCCGCAGATTATCTTTCCAAACATTGAGATACGTCCAACGCTCAAATAACCCTCCGTCTGTTTGGGCTCCTCCTCTGCTCTTTGGGTTTGACAGAGTGAGCCATTCATGCCTGTTGGGAACAGTGGCAAAGCTGTTCACCCTGTAAATCTCACAGGGGAGAGTTGAAAAAGTAGCCGAGGAATGAAATACATCGGACCTGACATTGCTATTTGATCACTTCCACAGAGCTACCTGTGTGGACGAGCAGGTACGCGACTGCATGCATGTGCAGTTCTGACTCGTTAAATCAAGATAAGTAGGCAAATATGGGTGTCAGCGTTTCAGAATAAAAGAAATCTATCCCTCTCTCTGTTTCCTTTGTCTCTACAATCTCTCCTCTTTCTCTTATGCTCTCAGCCTCGGTTTTAAATCTGCAAAAACACACATCAGGGAGGAGCGGTCGAGGAATGCTGCTTTTAGGAATAAAAACAAATACACACCCGCCGGTGCCGATGTTTCCAGACAGGATGGGAATCGAGGAAACAGGGAACGTACAGGGGGTAGAAGTCTGCGGTGCGCCCCTGCCCAGAATTTTACAAGCCTGGGGGTTGCTGGGTTTTATTATCATCTGGGGGCCAATATTCAGCCAGGTGTACTTGGAAAGGGAGGGTGATTGGCGATGACAGAAATGAAAAGGAAACCTGGACCTGGCAACCCAGAGGAGCACAGGGAAAATAGAGAGGCTGCTGTAAGGGAGAGAAAAAAGCCAGTGAGGAAAAAAAAGGATCTGAGAGAGGAGAGCAACAAAGAAATGGGAGGACACCGAAAATTGGAAAGAAGATAAATCCTCATCTGTGTTGACAGACTACCGAGGAGAGCCAAAGGGTGTCAACAAACACAGGCCATTGACTTCCCTCTAACTGATGAGCAAAGTAGCCAAAAAGCAGTACAGTGTTCATATTTGATGGTTTAATTCAATTACCTCAATCAACATTATCTGTAAACCTTTCGAGATGATGTCAACGATTTAATCCAAACACCAGTGAGTCACAACCCAGAGGAAAGAGACAAAGAGCAAGGGGGGGATTAGAGTTGGGACAGATCAGAGCAGAGAGTTGATATTAAACAGATGTTGGTTGGTTCACAGGGGGAAGTTGGGCTTCTGTTTATGCAGGCTTTGACAGACAGGCGCCGCACCTAACCGAGCCACACTGCAGCCCAAGCATTTGCGAGAGAGGGCCGATCGAGTAGTGATGACTGTGTTCCTTCACGGGAAATTAGGCACGTTACAGATTGAGTAAAAGGCCCTCAAGGAGGATCCATTCAGCATTATCTGCACCGTACAGCTCACCTCTTCTCATTACAGTTTGATGGTATGCTTTGTGTCATCATGTTGGCCAGTGCTTACTTCACACTACGCTTTAGTAGCTTTGTTCCAGCTCACCGGTTTGTCAGCGGTGCTTTCCACAGGCCCAGGATTACACTCGGATACTGTAAAAATTTAAGCACAGAGCCCTAACTGATGACATCAAGAGAAAACATAAAATCACTACCGACTCTGCCAAAGCTCAGCTGTGAGGACAAGAAAGGATGAAACCCACAAACACAACAAAGTCTGTTCAGCGACAATCTCGTGACTTCGGTGTGTTATACCGAGATATTTATTTGTCAGATTCCCTGACATTTCACGTGCATTAGCTCCAGGCCTCCAGCTTTATCAGAGCTTCTCCGCTGTTTAATCCAGAGGCTGATTTATTGACGGGGGCCTGTCTGTGCGCCGAGTCTGCTGAACCAGGTGCCGGGCAGATGTCGAGGCAAGCGTGGAGGCAAAGCGTTGCATTCCTGCTTGAGAAAAGCATTAATGTCAGCTTGTGATTTTCTTCCTGCCTCGGGATGGGGAGTGGAGATAGCGCCTGCAGACACGCAAGCAACCATAACCGTGGAAATGGTAATGTGACAAGAGGACGCGGTTTGTTTGCGCAGCTGTCATCCCAAACCCACCTGTGCCACTCATGCTTATCAGATCCACATTTTCTATCTGACCTGACAGCGGCGGAGAGCGGATCGAGATACAGTGTGGTGATTTATGTTTTAACACGGGGGAGGTAGAGGAATAATAAGGAGGAAGGTAAAAAGATGGGTTGTGGTGACTTTTGACCTCTCCTGCAGGACTCGGTGCAATGATTATTCCCATGGTCATGAATAATTTCTGTGGCGATGCACAGGGGGTGATCGCCGTGTTTATGCTCATCTTTCTAGGTCGACTGCGGGGGTGTGCAGCAGCCTCGGGGTTAACAAAACAGGCTTGTGGCCAAAAGGCTGCCCGTTTGATTCTGAAGGCTAAAAATGTGCATGGGGGGGGGGGAGGGAATGAGCGATGCACACACTGCCCCAAACAGATTTGTGCCCCTGACCAACACAGTCAATGGAGATGCCCAGTAGCCTACATTACACACTGCAGTAGCCCTGATGAAGATGGTGTAAATCTAGGTAACCCCCACCCCCAAGGCACTGCTGTAAATAAGAATGTCCTTAGTGAATAATACATTTACGTTTTACAATGCCTTCTTTTGTGCATGTTCACTGGAGCTTCCATCTTAAATCGCCCTAAATTGCTGTGTGAACATTTGAGGATCACAGGTAGTGGAATTTATTTTTAAAAGGGTCAGTGTAAACTGATATTATCAGCCATAGCCACATATAGCAAGCCTGCAAAGTAGAGCTATTCATCGGTAAGCCTGTCCCTCTTTCACACAGCCATTTGACCTTTTATTGATATAAAAACATGTGTATTAATGCAGCTTTAAAGTTACAGCTAAACCAAATAACATGCAACCTGAACATGAAATGATGTTTTACTTTCAGCGTGCAACCGCCCTGTAGAGTTTGCAACCGTTTGTGAAACGTGATGCCGCCTCCATTTGAATGTAAAACAGGCTCCTTTATAGCAGACAGACTACAAAGCTCAGTGGAAGTTATTTTGTTCTTATATTTCAGTTCCGATGTCAGGGTCCCGACTTTAGCTGCATCTATTTCATGGGTCAACGTGAACAAAGACCTCTCAGTGCAGCGCACTCCGTCAAGTGATCTGTGAGAGGACTGAGAGCCCAATAATTCAACAGCATAAAATATTTAAATCAACCATCATCGACTTTTGAAAGGCATTATTGAAGCCTATTTCAGGGGGCTTTTTACAGTCAGAGCTCATCCAGGTCGGGAAGGAATTTTAATATGAATCTGGGGCCAACTGCACACTATATTTACACAGTTAATGGTACTAAATCCTTGTTATCATCTCAAGTGGAGTCTTATTTTTAGCAGCCATATTTGTTTTATTTCTTCCAGATGGGAGCTGGGGAAGAATTTGACATGAGTTTCTGTTTAAGCCTCTCAAACGGAGTGACATCAGTGGACTTGAATACTCGCTTGTCACGGGATTGAAACATATTGGATTTCTCTGTGTAAAGAACTTTTGAGGGCCCCCCCCAAAAAAATATGAAACAGCGTGTCAAAGGTCTATCTGATAAATAAATTAAATTTCCATCGTTATCATAACCGAGCGCCCTAACAGGAGCCTCAATTCAGATATTTGTTTGTATAGAAATGTTGCTCTGTGGATTTCATATCCTGAGATGTTTGAGATATTTTAGGATCAGAATGTGATAATTACGCTACTGTGGGAAAATGTCGCAGAGCAAGGACCCGAATTTCCTTTGCTTAGGCCAGCTATTTGCTCTTACAATAACAACAGTGTTCCATCATTATTATTTGTTTACTCAGCTAACCCTCTTTATCTGGGGCAGGCCCCTTTTAGTGAACGCTCTCGCATTCTCTGAACCCTCTGGAAGCCATTTCTCAACCCGGGGCCCTCCAATAGGGCCGATTGAAGTGAGAAGCGGCTTCATTTTGAGGGGTCACAATAGCTCACCGTCAGATGCCCCCTACCCCTGAAAGCATTACCTTCAGCATGCGAGCCGTGGTGTTGTACATGTCCTGTGTGATAGTGGCATTGTGCGGGACACGCTAGGGCCTTCTGCATTGTTCCCCTTGTAGGTCAGAAGATAGATTGACCACATTGGTCCTATTATTTATGGAGATGAACAGACGAGATATTCTCCCCATAGGCTAAAAATGTCTTGTCGGGACAACAGACATGCGGAGATGAAAGATTTTTTCTGTACAAATGATCAACAGATTCAAGGAATATTTCACCCACAAAATTACCATACATCATTCATGTGGACAACATTGTTTTTCTCGCATGCCTCCGTGGTGAACGGAGAATCTGGACGAGTTTTAAACAGTTTTAAATAGTGAGGTTTTAGCAAAGGAAGTAGTGAGCATGCGACTGGATGAATGAGAGTTGTGTGTGTATAACAAATTGCTATTTTCTGTATCTTTGTGTTGCTGGTCAGCAGCCGATACCTGATCACATTGTTGGTGCCATGAGGCCTGAAAGGGACCGACTAAGTCCGTCTGAATGGAAGCCTGATGAGAAAATAAAGAGCTTTCACCATCGCCTCATTCCAGCATCATCTCAGTACTTTCTGCACATAAGAGGTCCATTTACAGTGAAACTTAACCTGAGACCATTCAGATGCTTTCCATGGTCCCAGTGTACACATGCAGGAGGAGTCCAGCCATGCAGGCAGTAGGGGAAGTGGGTCAGGGGGGAAAGGCTTAATAATGCACTAATTCAGCTGGTTCGACTCGAGTCTCATAACCCCCCCTCCTCAAAGCTCAGGCAGGAATGAGACAGAGGAAGGGCAGGAAGACAGAAAATCCAGGAAATGCCTCCCAAAAGAAAGCATGTTTGTATGTGATTGAACTGGTGGGGCTGGGTTGTACTGCAATATTTAACAAAGAGGAAGTATGGACCGCTTTGTTGGGCTGTTAGCACTTCTGACCCATTTCCTGCAAATTGATGACAACCCCAAAGAAATGAACGTAATTAAATAATCATAGGAATCATGTTTGCTCTGCATAATTTCCTGTGGAAATCTCCAGCTCCTCCAGCTGTTGTGCCAGATGGATGTTGAGTTGCAGCTCGATAGCCCGCTGGCTGCCACAGGCTCCCACAATAGCCCCTCAGTGACCACCGTGACCACACACAAAGACAATCGTTGACCACTGACACGTCAGACAATCAGCCCTGAGGGTCAAATGATCCTGTGCAACGCATCCCTCATTCAATCCTGCTCACCTGAGGCTCAGTACGCCTCATAAAACCCCAATCACTCCTCTGATGTCTGGCTACTGAGAGAGGATCCCGGAAAATCATTGAGCGCCACAAGCACATCACCATAAAGTTGAGTTATGGACTCATGAAAGGCATGCAGATCATATTATCTCTTTAGAAAGTGACTGAGACCCAATAATGTGAATGGCTCCAGCCAGCCGGATGACTCGCACAGAGAAATGTTACTACATGCAGATGATATTGATTCTTCTCATGGATCTTTTGTACGAACAGCCGGCCTTTTCATGACAAAGAGCCAAGCATCCAAATCACTTCATCTCAAGAATCAATGAGTGATATTAAAGGCTGGCAATGCAAAACAAAGAAATGTGTATTATGTCATGTAAACGAAGTTTTGATTCTTAAAACACTTTAAATTTGTTGGAAAATGTCTCTGCAATCCTGTTGGCTGGATGAGGACGACGCCAAAGTACTTTTAGCAGCGAGTAATTGGATCTGCAGAAATAGCCAATCTTCCAGCCGCCACATCTTTATAATGGTGCCCCATCAAACAGCTCCTGCATGAATTTCTCTCTAATCGTAGTAATGGCTCTGTTCTGCACCACCTATTGATACTTGGCATTTGAGATAATGTGTGGAAAGTGTTATGATGAGCGCTCCCAAGCCCTGAGATAACACAATTGAATACGATGTGGAAATGCAAATTGCTGGCTTGATTTCTAACCTGCAGCGAGATTAGGAAACTATACTGTGTTAGCAGGGAAAAGATCAACACAGTCACCTATCGGCCCCGGCAGCACCCGACTCCTCAAACAGTGGGAGTGGCATGAAGGTCACTGCCTCCTGACTGTGAGGCGGTGGTGTAAGTGGAGCCGGCAGGCGGATGTGGTGAGTTGGACTCTACTCAACTCCCTCTTGCCGACTTTTTCGCCAACTGGAGACAAGGCTAGCGTCAGCCGCAAACGCTTCTGACAGAGCGCATTAGCCACGTCAGAGAAGATCACGTTCCCTGCAGACAACACCTTATTATAATGCAACACACTGCAGCAGTTTGAGGCAAGGCAGATCTATCAGCGTTGGCTGCGTCCGCTCTGTTGCCGTGTTTGCATATGAGCGGGTTCCAGCGCAGGATATTATGGAGAAACATCGAAGGGATTGCCTCATGCTATGAAAATAACCACTGGACGTTTTCTTTAAAACATGTCAGACAGAATTAAACCCATTTTCTCACGATGAGCAACAAAGACCAGGAGGGTCAGAGGCTACACAAACTCTACCCACCAATAGAACACTGAACATCCAACAAAAAAACAATGACTTGCATCAAGTGGGTAAAATTGCCCTCAGTGCTTTCTGGGAGATGATAAGAGCTCATTATGACACAGAATGAACAAACTTCCACATGGGGCTACAGGCTTCCCCTGAGGGCTCCCACCCTGTGACACATCACACAGCCAGGCAGGTGATCTTTTGTTTGGAGGGGAGATGATGACTCACAATGTGTGCACAATGTGAGAGAGAGAGAACAGGCCAGAGAGAAGCAGAAGGGATAGCAAACAGCGTTTAAAACAAAAAAAGACAAAAATGAAAGACAGCTGTGCTGCAGGCTTTTCCCCAGTGTATAGACAATATACAGGAGCACTATTGTATTGTGTCTAGCTCTGCTGCAGGGAGCTGACAGGGCCTTTAAAGCTGCAGAGCTGTCTGTACTCAGAGGCTGTCATCAATGGAAAAAGCACAGGGGACCAGAGGACGGTTGGTCAGGGCCGGGCCACTGCAGTGACACAACCAGCTGGAGCACCTGGTGTTCACTATGACACACAAAGACACACACAAGCCATGTGAGGTGACCACATGGAAGCACACACTCACCTGGCCTGTTCAGGATGTATATTTGCTCACACATGAACAAGCATTGATAGCGTATTTGAGTTGACATAAATTCACACGTAAGCAGGCGCACACACACACACGGAGGTGAGACACACTTTGTGCTTTGTCATTTTATTTACATTTTTCGTTTACGAAGAAAACTGAAATTTCAAGATAACTTATTTCACTTAATTTTACTTTTATCCTAAACTCTTAATTTCTGAGCAAAACGCCAAAAATGCTGCCAAATCTCATGTTTTTGTAGTTGTGTAGTCACTGCAGTGAGTTGGCATTTCACTTCAGGTTTTACAGACTGACGCCACCCAAACTGCTCTGTTAGAGGAATTGGGCAACAGTGTTTGGGCACATTATGAACCTGTCACATAAACATGTGTGATTTGTAGTTGTTGGAATGGGATGAATATTGAGCAATACGTGAAACCAGATCATTCACCAGCACATGATTAAATCCAAGTCAACCTCAGCCATTTTTGGGTGAATAACTGTGCCGGTGTCTGTCAGCAGTATCTGTAGTTTCCTGTAAGAGCGGCTTCTTTCTCGTTAGTGCGAAACCAACGTTCAACAAAGCAGACACCTCACTCTCTGCTGAGCAACGCAACCTGCCCAGAAACCAATGTTGCACATTCACCGTAGCATGAGTAACAACATGACCTCAATATTTCAGAAGTGTGCTTGTGTGTCTGTTTGGGGTGGAAGCTGTTGAAGCTGCTGAGGCGGCGGTGGTGTTGGGAAATTAATCCATGCAAAGCTCTGAAGCTGAATTTCGGCTGTTGAAAGCCAATAAGGCGGTATCAAAATGAGGGCAGAGTTAATTAATCATCTCGGCTTCCTTTTCATGGCCCTCCCATGACTGTCCCGGGGGCTTGTGCGAGTGTGTGTGTGTGTGTGTGTGTGTGTGTGTGTGTGTGAGAGCCACTGAAAGCAAGGCAGGGAAGCAGGAGGGTGGTGCAGGTTGCAGCTGGGGGATATTAGCATAAAGTAATGTGAGCCAGCAGACTGCTGAGCTCCTGTAGGCCTGATGCAAAGCTCTCAGGGACAAACAGGAAACTACTGACACCGGCTTTGTTCACGGACCACTGACACTAAAGACAGTAAAAACGATTAGTTTCTGATGTTGCGCTGATTAAAAACAATGTCAAACGCTGTCTTTTTTTATAATTCAAGTGGAGAGCAGGGCCGCCCTTCAATCAGTGGTTGGATCCCCGGCTTCAGCTCCGCTAGTCGCATGTCGATGTGTCCTTGAGCAAGACACTTAACCCCAAAACTGCTCCCGTAGCTGTGCCGACGGTGCATGTGATAGGATCTGAATTGTAAGTCTCTTTGGATAAAAGCGTCTGCTAAATGACTGTAATGTAATTTAAATGACCAAATCAATGATTGAATCAAGTTTTAAAAAAATGTTAAAAATGTTTTTTATCCAGAGAATTAATACTTTTGTTTCACAAGAACTTCCTTAAGCCGTCTCTCCACCATCTGTAATTAGTGTTAATGTGTTGCAGCTGTGAGCAGCTCATCTCTTTGTGCATTGTAATGTGGCTCGGCAACGCAAACAAAAAAACAAAAGTGTCACTCGTTCATTCGTCTCCATAACAGACGCTCAGTAAGTTGACATTTCAGACACTTATGAATCATCATTTTGAGACGTCACTGCCAGGTGTGCCGTCGCACGGAACTCATTTTTGCACATCAAATGTGACGTATTTGGTCTCGTTAGTAATCACTCTTCCCGTCTATGATGGCTGTCAGGAGATCCCCTCCTAACATGACTCCAGTGTCTTCTTTGTACCTCTCTTTGTTCCCATAGAGGTTTCTTGCTGAGCAGTGATGGAGACACAGTAAACCAACTGAAGAAAGTGGGTTTAATGCACATTTCTGCAGATTGGCTCTCATAACAGGTTGGGTGGATAGGTATAAAACAACCTGACCTGTGCACCGATGCTTGATAGGCTTTGAGTGCGAACATATCAGAATTGGTATATTTTAATAACGAAAGCTTCCATGGTTCGTTCTATTTTCGGAAAACATGAATATGGGCGGGCGGGTGCTGATCGGCTTTGAGTCCGTTGTTCTTATTCAAGCATAAACTAATTGGGTTAAAGATATTTTCATATTCTGCAAATGGCTTTTCATGATTAATTCCAAATAATTTAGCCTACTAGGGTGCTGATTTTGTTCATTTATATATATATATATATATATATATATATATATATATATATATATATATATATATATATGCAGATTTTTTTCCCCCACCGACCAATTGGTTTGCTACCCCCAAGAACAAGGACTTACATTGAAGTCCATGAAAGAGTTCAGAAGGGATCTCCTCAAGAGGAATGATTGCAGCAATCTCAATGTACATATTGCTTTGAGACATGCTTGAAAAAAAATCCTATCCTTTAATTGTGTCACTTTTGCAGTATTAACACATTACAAACTCAAAACACACTCCGGATTAGCAGATATTATAGAAGTGGGATGGAGCTCATGCTCTGCTGAACACTTCCATAACAGTGTCGGCTTGCAACTCCATTACCACACAATCACTTTGACAAAAAGTGGCAAAAAATGTGAAACACAAGCTGCCCTAAAAGAACTTAATCAATCTAAAATCAAATGGTATGCTTTGGATTATGTACTTATTAGCTAATGGGTCGGAGCATGAAAAACACCCTCTTAAAAAGAGATTTGCTTTGCGATGACTAAAATGGGTGACTAAGACATGAGGAGTGGTGCAGTCCCTCCTCTATTCTTCTGTTGCTACGGGCAGGTTGAAAAGGCTTTTATTTTGGCAGCACAGGCTCAGCCGGCTGAGGACGATAAAGAAAAAGCACTCCTGGACTTTTAAGGTGGTTTGCACGGCAAAAAAAGTCTGCATTCACTTGTGGCCTCGGTGGACATAGCGCTCTCATTCAATCCATAATAAAAGCAATGTAATCAGGAGGGAGTCTTTTGTGGCCCTGACAAAGCTTTATTTAGTTTGAGGCTTTGAGTGCAGCCTCAGTGCGGACAAACATCACAGAAATATGATGGACAGTGCAGAACATCAGCCATAATGCCAACATTCATGGCACAATGCATTACAGCCAACAAGAAAGAGAGAAAGAAAGAAATCAGTCTTGAAGTATTTTTGCTACATAGAACTCTTTCAGGCTGGAAAAAGGCTCAGTGGGTCAGTGTGTGTGTGTGTGTGTGTGTGTGTGTGTGTGTGTGTGTGTGTGTGTGTGTGTGTGTGTGTGTGTGTGTAGGTTTGGGGTTGTTGGGGGGGATTTCTAAACGGAGCACAGGGAGCGATCTGGGCACAAGGAGAAGCGAGCGAGTGAAATAAGATGGAAAAATGCAATCATGCATCCCGGGCCTCTCCAGCTCCTCGTTGTGCCCCCCCCCCCCCCCCTCCCCCCCCCCTCCCTCCACGAGCCATTAGTCACCATCCAGCTCCTGTTAATGTAATTAGATAAAGGATATATGGAGCCTCGGAGCTCGGCCGAGACATTTGTCTGCATAATTGTGTCCATGCGGTGGCAGAGGCTAAGAACCCCAGGATTTCCACAAAACACCTCTGGCTCAATAATTCAGAAGAAGTGGAGGGAAGAGCGAAAGAAGGAAGGAGACTTGGAGAGAGGAGAGGAAATGGAGAAGAGAAAACACCGATAAAATAATCCATTTTCTTTTTATCTTGTGCTGTGTTTCCAAAAGAACACAAATGACTTATTCTAGACAATCCAATAAGACGAAGTACTTAGGATATCATTTCAGCCGTACCCGCTCCAAAAAAATACAAATAAATAAAATAAATTCATGAATCACAGCACTTTAAAGCATCTTCAAACCGAGGTGATATTTTTAGATCCTGCTGTTGCTACACATTCAAATCCCGCTTTCTCCCCCAAGCACACACACTCATATCAACGCATACACACCGCTCATTAGGCAACCTGGTAATAAACTGTCAAATGTCACAATCCATCTCAAGCATATGTGCAGATGGCAGGCAGGTCTCCTGATTCAGGCCGTCTGGAGATGTATCGGAAAACATGAAACAAGCTGGATTCTCGCATGCAATTAGTGGTAGTCGCAGCTTGTCAGCTAGTGACCTACATATGGAACATGGAGAGATCGCTACACTCTGGATGCGCCACACAAGAAGTCCTATATTCCTTTACATTTGACAAGCATGGACACACACCGTGTCAGTCCGAAAAGGCAAAGCCTTCATTTACTTTTCCTATAAATTCCTCTTTAGAATTGGTTTTATATTCGACAATTAATCATTTAGTCGTGTGAAATGCACCAGTTTTGTTGAACCAAAAGTCAAAAGATATTCAATTTACAGAAAAGCAAAGCAGCAAATCCTCACATTTCAGGAGATGGAACCAGATAATTCTCTTTTTTGCTTCGACTTTAACAATAAATCAATTATCCAAAATTGTCAACTATTTGTTTCAGCACAAAAAGGTTAAATATTGCATGCACACACCAAATACAAACTTGTACTTCGCTTGCTTCCTGATGAAAATTAACTTGCCCTTCACCGACCCTCCCCCTCGGCCTGCACCTCTCACCCTGGGCAATTCCTGTCTCCCGTCTGGGGCACTAGCGCTGTAGATGGTTGTGGATTTGGGCGGACTGGAAGGCAGGATGTTAGCCTGATTATCACCCAGTCAGACCTACTTGCAGCTCCAGACAGCCTGCCTCCTGCCCCAGATACCTCCTAGACGGATAGAGGGCTGGAGGGAACCGGAGGGGAAGCGTATGGACCGAGACTCACCGCCAGCAGCTCCAGCAGGGGAACGTTTCGGATCCTCCCGCAGACCGACACGATGCCGTGGTCCAAGAACTGGCTCATCCTGCGTCCGCTTTCCTCGTCTGCTCGCCTTCCTCTTCTTCCGCTTCGTTCGCCTCTTCTGCACTAACTGCCTTGCTGAGTCTCAGCTGCTGCCTGCCACTGTGTGCATGTGTGCGTTTGCATTTGGCAGTCTGCGTGTGTGTGTGTGTGAGTTGGAATGATGATGCAGCAGGCAGCCTTGGCAGCGAAAAGCCTCGTCTGAATTCTCGTCTCTCCTCAGCAAGGCCACATCAGCTCTTGTCAATATTTAACCAGCAAGTCAGCTCGGATTAAATCACCTGGGCAAGACCAATTGTGGTTAGCTGCCCGGGAGAGCGTGCCGGTTTTCATGTGTTTGTGTGTGAAGCAGCGACTGGCTGGTATTTGTGAATGCGTGTAAGGACATTAAACTTTAACACAAGTCAAGAGAAGAGTTTAATTCAGACTCCAGGGCGGCTGTTTCTCCTCTTTCTGAGACTACAGCTCCTGTCCAAAACTCACACTCAGTCATGATGTGGCTTCTGAACACTGGCCGCTTTACTTATACTGCTGCTGCTGCCACTCGGGGAGATCTAAGGTAATGTAAAGACAGACTTGGCAGCGAAAAAGCTTAGAGAAGATGTGTGTGTGTTCATGCAGCTGACTGGCAGAGCGACAGGAGTATCAAACAGTCAATGAAAGGGCTCCTTGACTTTTGCCTCAGGAGTGTTTTCCCCTGTCTCCCTGTGACCGCAGCGCCTCAGTTTGACATCAATTATGTCGTATGACTTGTGAGCTCTGGCAGGAAGAGAGAGGATCCTGATCCAACTACTTTGTACTGGTCAATACACTTTTCACTGGGAAGACGTGCGAGTCAGTGGGGGATACAAGTGGGAGGGCAGTTCTTGTCTTAGTAAAACACTTTCTTACATTTAGTTGGTGATTTGTTTTCCAAGAACTTTCAATGAACAAGCAAGTAGAGACTGACAAGACACAAAGCTTTGGAGCTTCAACGTCTACTATGAGCTGCTTCAGTGGAGATTCAGTCTTAAAGCTCCATCTCCCAACATAAGCAATGTTTTTGAGCCCATGACCTGTGTCGATCACTGTGATTGATGGCAGTTGAGTGACAGGTGGTGCTCCTGCAGATTACTAACTCATCAGTCAGCAGGCGCCTGGGCAAGGAATTTATGACAGTCGCTTCACAAGCTACCGAGGTAACGCAGGTGTAAAGTCAACGCCCAGCCCCGAACGCATTCCAGTAAGTGACTAACTGTTTTCCATCAAAGACCCATGAGAACTTAATTTAATAAGAAAATGACTAAGAAACTATTGTGCAACCAACGTGTGCTTTCACTACTGGTTTGAAGATGAATGGTTGGATTAGAGCTAATGCCACCAGTCATCTGTGCATCAAACCAGTTTAAGCCATTATATAATGGCAGTCAACCATTTTAAGTGGAAGACATAATGAGCATTCTATCAATTAAATGAGCAACTATGTCTATACAATAAGATTTTAATACGCATCCATTGGTGATTTATGAATGCTTCATTTGTCAGAGAGAAGGCCTCATGACACTAATACCCAGATAATGATTTTGGTCTGGGACGGCCAGAAAATTGAATCTGGGTTCCGAATGACTGACTATTTTGGTAATGCGTCCCAAGCAAGCGAGATGGTCCATTTATCAAAGCCTCAATGAGATTAATGGTAAAATAATATAAATAGAATTTAACAAATTAAGAGGAATCATTGTGGATTGGAATAGCTGTGAGACTGAGCCAAGGTCGAAATGACTAAATACTTCATATACTTTGTCAAGTTAGAAACTATTTGCAAATTACAAGGAGCTGAAATTCCAAAGCAGTTGCGTCAATGTCAGTGAGAATGTGCTGAGCAAAAATAAACCGGGTTCCAACCCCCCCCAACCCTTTTAGCTTTAACCTCTAACCCTTTAAAAACAAAGAGGTCACCAGGTGCCAGGAAGCACCACTCCTCTACGTGAACACCTGGTAGGAACTCACCATACAAGCCCGACCAGTGTGTGAGACGATTACCCTGGAAGGCATCTTTTTTTGCCTCTATAATGAGCCTGTCAGTGTCCTCAGGTAACGCGTGTGGTTGCAAGCTGCAAAATGGAGAAATGCTCGTACACATCAACATACGCGAGCAGGCATCCGCTCAATCTCTCACGTCTGCACACAAACTCGGCAGTCATCAATCAACCCGTATCAAAACAAAACGAGTGAGGCCTCGAGCACTTATGTAGAGCCATACATCAAGTGTTCGTCTGTAAAGTGGTTTCTGTATGTATTTAGTCAGTGGTCGGCGCTAATGCGGAAACATATAAATATTTCCCTGGACTTTGTCGGGAGTGATTCTAGGATGTTTGTGGCACTTCCCAGACCACCAACCAACACAGGGTCCTGTGAAGACGCCGAAACGCTTCGTAGAACTGAAGGGAACTGCACAATTGGCTGATAATTCTTTGTGGTTTGTACAAGCGACACCTTAAACATACAAGTAGTCATGTGATCCATTGTTTCGCACAACAGCCAAACATTGATATTGTGTTTCGTCGCTTTAAAAAAATAAAAAAAAACTCAAAAGAATCTACAACAAGCCTGGCTGCCCAAGGTTTTTAGCCGTGGTCTCAGAAAACCAAGCATGAAAGAGCTCTCTCAGATCCCAGCTGAGGGTTTGGCTCTGGGCCTGATGAGGAGGATGTGATCACAGGGTGGCCACTGTGCAGGAGAATAGACAGGACGCGCCACCACCCCACCCTCTACCTCTCACACCCACACCCAGTCTGCCAGGAGACCAGACTCTATCCCGCCCCAGCTGGAAGGTGAGGAGGTGGGCTTCGCTGTGCTGACAGATGCAGCCCCTCCTCATCCTCTGCTATCTGCCTCTCCCCGTTCACTGGGGTCTTAATCTGCACGTCCAATCCTGTTAGCTGCCCTCTGCCAGCTTTGCCTTGTTCAAACCCAAACCTGCAGTTCCAGCATTGGATCCAAAGATGCTGCCTCATCTGCATATGATGAACAAACGTTCCCCAAGATGGAGCTTCCACGCCAGGTGGACAGGGTTAACACCCTGAGATAAGCTCTACTGACTCCTGTGTTTGGATCAGGTTTCAAGATTCTCTGCTGAGACAGACCTCCATTTCAACACAACGAACCCAGAAAATAACTGTCGTTTTTACCAGTCAATTAACTGAAACACACTGTTTTCAAGGTTTGTTCATTTACATGCGTTTGATGTGCGGTTTTAATAATTCATCACCACATTATAAAAACCAAGGAGACATTTACATGAACTACATTTTTTGTTATTGGCTGCTGGTTGTCATAGTAACTCATCAGTTTTCAGTTAAAATTTGCATCCGATTTTATTGGAAACTTGATTATCGAGGATGATTTGAACAACGATGCAGTGATTGGTTAATTGGACTAACAAACTGTTCATCCTCTCCTGTGTGGGGGAATCATTGCTCTTCATTTTGCATCATTGTGTCTTCTCTTTGACTTGACCTCAGGTAACTTTGGTTCCTAATTGAGCTGAACGACTACACTGAACTGTGTGATGAACTTCCACTTGAGCCCAGAGTAAGTCTGAGGACACACTGAATGGTCCCAAGTGTTTGATGCTGTGTGGAGATAAGACTGGCAGGTAGAGAGGACTGTCTTCACCTCGTCCCTGCAGACTTCTCTCAAACTGCCTCTGTATTCCCGTCACTGCGCTCTTTTGAGGGAAACCACAGGGTGAATATAGAGATCGGTGCAAAGCGCTAATGTTTAGGTAACAAGGCATGTGAATCCGACTGCACATGGTAACGGTTTCATCTTTGATCTCCTTTGGAAGAAGAAAGTCCATAATTTGCACAAAGGATGGTCTCATTGGACGAGGGTAAATGGACGTCCAATTATAAGAGCTGACACAAAGCCATGAGCGGGAGGGAACACACACACACAGAGCAGAAACTCAGTGTCCTCACTACAAAGCCTCCTCAATCAGTTTAGAACAGACACAAAAGCTTTTTCTTTTATGTTTCCGATTAAAGTGTCTTTGATTGAGCAGCAAGCGATAACCCCTTAGTCACTACAGATAAAAGTGAACATCAACCTACAGTATGTTCAGCAGGCAAATGGAATTCATGCATTATCATTACTGAGGCATTTAACGTACACGCAACTTGTGCCACGGGTCAGAGACTTCAGCGCACATTAGCAAGCATCAGTGTGTCATTGGCAGGCAGAGAAGAGGGTTCACATGCCAAGCTGAGAATAAGCAGGTCAGCTGCAACGCTTGGCTTCACTATCACCCAGAGGTGGGACGAAGTCATTGTTAAGCACGTCAGAAGTAAATCTCAAGTTTTTGCAGGAAATGAATTGATTCGTGGCACACTTTAAATAACATACTTTTTCATGTTTGGGCTCGGGGGAAGCGAAGTATTTTCATGTCAAAAGGCTCAAGTCCGTGTGAAACTAAATTTCTGACATCATGTTGTGCAAATGACTACTTCTTCACCTCCTTTTTGCCAAAGTGTTGTGTCAAAAAAATGAAAGAGGCATTTAACTTCTCTACACGTGATGCCGAGATCCATAAAATATTGGATAATTGCCCTAATAAAAACACAGGCTAGGTATTAACGGGGTACTGCCAAATCTCATTACGTGGAGGTTGGAAAAACAGACGAGTGGCTCATATCAAGACAGCCTCAACAATTATTAAACCAATTTTACAAGCGAATGGAGGCCGCTTAGTCTTATCCACAGCGTGTGGTTGGATGTGGGGGAAGCCATTGGGTTTCAGACTGGAGTCTAGGGAAAAGCAAACGCTGTAATCGCTCCTGGTCGGGCTCATGAGAGAGGAGACGGTTCCCATGAGACGAGAGGAGGGAAAACGCCACTTCTTCTGCCTCCCAGAGTTTGCTGGGTTCCCACACCCTGCGGCCCCGTGGCTACCCACGCGGCGAGCCCAGGTATGCGTGGTATGTCACCTGCACGCTGAGGGAGCTGTCAGAGTCCCGGCCGGAGGCTGGTACACCCCTGCTGAGAAACTTGATTTAAACACTCAAGATGAAGTGTGAGAGATTGAGTGCTGGGAGAGAAAAGCGGTAGCTGCTCCAAGGAGAGGCTAAATCTTTTTATGCAACCGGCTCCCACCCAAATCGTCCAATCAGCTTTGGCTTCAGAACCACACTTTACACCAGTTGCTCAAGAATCAAGCTGACACACTGAGTGAGCACAGAGTGAGCACTCGTCCCCTGAGCTTTGGCAACTTGCAATGCACATGGCGTGAGAACAGGGCCCGCGCTGAGGACGGCATTGTCGGTGGATTTCTACTATATAATTACACTCAATTAGTTTGCGCTTCTCAGACATAATATCAAACCTCGCCATTTGTCTGCCTGACGATGTGGGAGCCAATCTGAGCATTTCTTCCCATCTAGCTAAAGAGCCTGCTCCCCTGCTAAGTTTTATGTCTCCATTCTGCATTGTAACAACCAGCTGTAATGGGCTGTGTGTGTGTGGGGGGGTGAGACTGAGGAAATCAAACCTTGCCAAGTGGACACCATGCTGGCATACCATCCAATTCATTTGCACTTAAATTTAGCATAAACCAAACTAATTAGTCTGTTGTGGAGCTCGTTTCTTGGACAATTGTATTGTCTTACTTTCAACAGTGGCGAATGGTCCAGTGAAACAAGTTGCAGCCTGATATAACAGCATGGCAGCAAATCAGCACGTAAAAGACTTTATACGAGGAGGAGGCTTGACAAAAGCCAGGGGGATTTAGCTAAACCCAAATACTTTGGGGATAAACAGGAAAGCACAGCTACATGCTGTTTATTCAATACAACTCACAACTATGCAGCAAGCGTTTAATCAGTAATGTGGTGCACTTGATTATTAACCCTCCCCTGCAGAGTGTTTTCAATTTGGCCTTTTGTTATCAATTATCTCTGAGCATGATTGCACTGCTGCACACATTATACACGTTGGCAGGGAAGACAGTGTGGAGGAGAAAACAAGGACATGCTCTCACCAGTTTAGGCATCCTTGGGTTGATGAGTATTACTTCACGGTTTGAGGAAATGCATTTGACATTAGATAGAAGCACGAGTGGCTCTTTTGTAAGATGGAAATGAGACAGTTGCTACAGACAGACCAAGACAAAGCTAAGAAGACAAGGAGATGTGCATTCTTGACACGCGACAGGGCACTCATCATATCCACTCCAACCACCAAGTGTGGTGAGGTGATTACACACTACTTCAGACGTGCCGTTTAGCCAGTTTAGAAGGGCCTTTCATCTCAGGTTAGATTGGCTCTTGCGCCACACTTTCCAACAAGCACAATCTGACAGGCCAGGTGCACATAGGTGTGAAACTAGGCAGAGCTTCAAGCACTCTGCACGCTCTTTTCTCTACATTCCTTCTAATCAAAGCACACGCTAGAAGATGCTGGTTACCACAGATGATACTTCTTACTTTTCATTTTGAATGAAACCGCTGTGCTAGCCTCTACTGTGGAGGACAGAGCGTCTGCCGTGACCTAGATAAAGATGGCTGGCAGCAGCTAGCAACAGCTCACAGACCGTCCGCGGCCATCGGGCTCACCGTGCGCGTCCCTGCATGACGAAGAGAGTCTCATCCGCAGGCGGGCATCAAATGATAAAAATAAATAGGAGGCAGCGAATCAACCCAGCAACACAGCGGTTATGTAATGCAAATGGTGCCCCAGTTACATGCAAGTGCTATTGTATCTGCCGTTACTCTGGGCCGTCCCTGAGCTACATAACCTGATCCAGACTAGATGGTCCAACACGTCCTGCTACAGGAGGCGAGCACTGTAATGAAACGCATCAATAAGATGCCAATACCGCTGACTAAGGGTCCACTTCACTTAAAAACATGCAAGGCCACAAACACACTCTAGATACATCAAACGCACACAAACGACACAATGACATTATGTCAATTACTTATTTGAATGAAGCCTGGAGCTTTGAGCAGCTTTGGCGCAAACACGCGCACACACACACACACACACACACACACACACACACACACACACACACACAGGGAAATTCCCTCAAACCTAGCCTGCATACATGGAGGAAACATATGCTGGCTGAATGCATTATGCATGTGTGAGGTAGTGGTCCTGACTGACATTCAAGCCCCATGCTCACCAAATTACCCAAAGACGATTGATAGAAGCTTTGTACGAAGCTAGGCCATGTAACATGTAATCCATCAAAAGAAGAGCAGACATAAATATTTGACCTGGTCCACAGCTGACATATGGTATTTTGTCTCAAGCTTTGTGTGTCAGGGTGGACTGAAAATCTGTCAGGGGCGTCCCTGGTGTAAAATCTATCTTGTTCATCATCCTAACAGGCCGTGAAACACATGGAACGCCTTGTGAAAGCAACAAAACAAGGCCAAACATTTTTCTGTGTGAAACAGTGTAATCTACCGCAAAAACAGCTGACAACCTTGTGACAAAACGCAGCAGGCAGCCTTCTGTCACAATGCTGGATCACACAGGGTCATCTGTCCAGGTCATACCCCACGTTATGTAAAGCAGACTGGCCGAAAACCGGTTCACAGGTGATTGAGAGCGGAACATGTCGTCTGACAGAATGTCAGAGACAACCTCTTGTGTTTTCTCAGATGCCTGAAAAAATAAATGTATCAGAGGCTCATATCCTCCCAGGAAAAGGAGTGTTTACAGGACTTAGTAGGTTTATCTGTGCCAGGGCCAGCAGGGCCACGAGGGCCAGAGACATCATGTCCCCCATCAGCACTGGAAGGATAAAGACCCAAGTTTGAGTTTAGAGACAAACTCAGTGGCCTCCGTCTGAACTGTGGAGGAAAAAAGGCTCACTTAACCACAAAAATGAAAGCGTGGACAATAACCGGTAAATCCACAAATTGCTATAAATTACTGTTACTTTATAGCATTCACAATGGTCCTGATGTTGATCTCTGTGTCATTGATTCATGATTAAATGACAGGGAATCTGGCTGTTATGGTATGCAGAGGATCTAGCAATCATGAAAGAGATATTTCAGGATATGTGTGCATATATTAAGCAACTACATACATTTTAACTTGAAATAAAACTGGGTAACAAACTTCAATCAAAAGCAGTTTGCACTCTTCATGGTTGCCCATGCCATGGAATTAAAATCTGCACACCGCCAGATCTATGCTGGACCTTCACCAAAATGCTCTGGGCTTCCTCATGTCCCACTATTAAAACAAGCCAGCCCCCTTATGCTCCCGCTGCCCCGAGTGAGAACAAGTCATTGGGAGGAGAAAAAGAGTGAGGACAGAGCGAGGCAAAAGATAAAGCAGAGAGGAGAGGAAGTGTGTGAGAGTTACAAGAAGGACGAACACGAGAAAGTCAAATGAGTTCACAAGAGAGGAGGGAGGCGAGGAGAAGGAAGAAAATGAAAAACAGTGGGGGGAAATGCATGCATGGATAGTCGAGTGGACAAATGTGAGCATGCTGAATCATAAACCCATATCACAAATATGACCTACTTTCTTTTTCCTCACAGTAAATCAGGTCGCTGTGTATCCAATTAAAGCAATTAAAGCCAGAGTGAATCTCATATCAACCAATAACTATTAATGATAGTGATAGCGTTCGGAGAGCCTTTATGAATCACAAAGTCAACAGATAAGAAACGGCACAAAACGCCAAGTAATCGCCGCCTGTGTCACATTAAGTTACTCATTCACAAAGCTAAACCACTGTGGATTAATTATAAAGTAGGCAGTGTCTGATTCAAGTGAGTCGCTCCATCGCTCCTAGATTCACTCTCATGTTGTGGTTTCAGGAAATGATTGACAGTTTTAGGCAGATACATTTTTGATGTTTTGAGGATTGCAGAAGTTATTTTGGGGGATGGGTATTTATGGTTGAGTCCCTTGGTGCGCTCCAGTGAGAAGGTATGACCATAGACTATTGGACGAAAGATGAATATGGGCATTGTATGTAAAGGGGAAAGTAGAAAAAATTTAAACAGTGTGCATGGATAGGTACATATCCATGAACTTTGAAAGAAGCAGATCGGTTCACCAGAGCAGCACTTTAATCACTCGGGCTCTCTTGCATGTCAGCAGTGGGTTAACATAGGTCAGCAGCAAGTCATAAAGTCAGGTCACGTCAATAAAGTATGTTGACATCGTTCGGCTTCATTAAAGCCTCACACTCAGCGACATGTGCACCAAACTGCACCATAAACAACTAAATCCCCCCCGGAAATGCAGCCTTTAACTGTAGATCACTTCATGGGTTTATAGCGTTTAAGAGGGGATTTCTCCTTTCAAGAAAAACATCCTTCTAATTAGTTACACTGAGAGACTGCAATCTAAAACAGTTGCCTTTTAATCTGCAACAAATGTGTCCTTGATGGCTTCAGCGCTTCCTATATCAAAATGCTATTTTAAGACTCTTGATTTATTCTTTCCTGTGCAGTGACTGCACTGTATGCACTGAACTGGAATTAAGCTTCTTCACTACCATGCAGACGCAAAACACAGCAGCCACTATATGTCTGCACTTGACATTCAAAGGAGGCGACTTGCGAGCAGATTCACCTTCATTTAACCCTGAGCCAAGACAAGTTTCCACTCCTGTGATTCGCTGGAGCGGCCCGGCATGAAGATAAGCCTGTCAATCACAGGCAGCCACAGCGTGTTTCACAAACAGTCATGGGAGGCTGTTTTTCCTCTCTGCTGTTGACACATGGATGTACACTTTCATTTTACTCTTAATGCTGGACTCTCAGGGCGCCTGTGGCATTTTTATAAATGTGCATTTTCAAGTAATTCATCTTCACTCATGCGAGGTTTAACAGTGTCTCTCTCTTCTCAACACTCAACACTAAGTGGATCTTTCCTGGGACAAATGTGTCTTAACACAGGAAGAGAAACGTTTTAAATCCCAGCAGATGTGAGTAAACTAAGCACAGCATGGATAGTTAGCATGAGCAGTGTTAGCCAGTATGTATAAAGAGACACAAGAGCACCAGACAAATGCTCAGTGGGAAGTAGTCCAAACAAGCCACAGCAATGACAGCATGGTCCCAAAGACAACCTCATTAAAAACATTTTAAAAAACGCTACAATCTACCGGTTTCTTTTGATAGTGACACAATCTATAGTGGTGGCCAGTGGTTAAATCTCTAACTACATGTCAGTTTCACCTAAATTATTCTCTAGTCCAAGCCATTTTGAGTTGCAAGTTAAAGATTCCCAAACATTTCCTTCTGGAGATTTAAGTCCACAGTGTAGCAACAGATCAAGACAAAATGAGGACATTCCACGAGGTCTGCTTCCTGACTAAGTGACCAATCTTACAAGCTGTGTGTTGGGGATTGACTTACCGGCAGGCCGCTGTCAAGAGACAATCTCTTTAAATGCTCACTCCTCTCCAGGCGTCTGTTCATGGTCCCTCTGCCCCGCGGCGATCCACACACCTGGGAAGCCCTGGAGGGAGGGAAAAAGGGGGCGGAGTGGAGGACAGAGAGAGAAAGTCAACAAGGAACACCTCATTTCCGGTAGGTCACGTTTCCTCTGTTGAACAGGCTTTCACCTTTTAGAGTTCAGAGTCCAAGTGGAGAGCAGCAGTGGCAGCAGTTTCAGATAAAGTTACAGCTGTCTTCTTTTGTAACTATAGAACCTTTCCTCCCTCTTTTTCTCCCATTTCTTACCGTTTCTATTGCAAAGCCTTCCCTTCAAATGCAAGCCCGTACATGAGCGGAAGTGTGAACCTCTCCTCAGGCCTGACAGCACGCTGGGATCACAACGTTCCAGCTCGATCTTACTGCTGGCTCTCGGCGTCACCCAGGCATCCCACCCTCCAACACAACCCCAAAACCCAAGCTCCAGCCCTTTTGTTTTTCTAGGCCTCTCCAAACAGTGCTGGGAACCAGTCCGACCTGGTCTGACTGAGACCACAGCAGAAGATAAACACTTCTCTTCACGCATACTACTCCTTCACAAAGAGCCCGGGCTTTAGAGTCACTGTGGTGGTGCACAGAGTAAGCACACCACTTCCTCATTGGTGAGGACAGGGTCAAAGGTCAGCTGATGGACGCTACGGGGTCAGAGACCCCGTCTGTGCAACACAACTTTTATTACCATGTGCAGGTATGCATGGATAAATCCTGGATGTGCTTAACTAAGATAGGGGCTCCACCTACACACTCATCTTAAAGTACAACATATAAACCTGGTTTTGTACGGCCGATACACCTTTCTTCGCAGGATATTTAGCAGGGGTTTCTCCAATTACTGGCCGATTACACAAACCAGGTACCTCTTTACATGCCGTTTAAGAAATCAAATGACATGTGAAAAACAAGTATTGCCAGGTTACCTAAATGCATTTATGTCTTTCTTTTTTCATTCATAAGTTTGGCAGATTAGTGAAGTTACTTATCAAAGCAAAGGTAAAGTCATTTTAAAGAGTTGAATTTGTTCCTCCATCTAAGTAACAACCTGGACACTGGTTGGCATCATACTGATATCACACTAACAAACACTATGTCCACATATTTAGGACAGCAACATTCTTGCAACCTTGTGTTGGGAGTACAGGACAGTGAATCTTTACATGACAATGAAGATTATCTCAGAGTAAAAACTATAACCAGTATGAAAACGGCATGACATTTTAGAAATGATCATGGCAAACCTCCCAAAATCATCTCATGAACCACATCCTCAGCATCAGATCCACTGGTGCCGTGACCACCTGATTAGTGCCACTGTTGGAAAGGTTCAGAAATGAGGCCGAGTTGTATTCATCCATTCGTTTCCGGTCAGTTGTGTCCACTTAGCTCACAAACCTACTTATGCAACCACACTTCCCAAACAGCGTCCCAACGTGCTTTTTCGCATCTGCTGCAGGCTAAATCTGTTACACCCTGTCTGAAGCTTCAGCAGCGTGACTGCACTTGTCAAACATCCCCACACATCAACATGACAGGTTCCATCCACTGGCAATCTGCTAAGTCCAAACGTATTGACATGAAGCCGCAAACATCGGATCAGCCACTATGTTTTCATCCAGAACGGATGTTATATTTGACACAGTCTCCCTCTGCCCAATTTCTGAACACCCTTGGGTTATGTGGTGTATAAGGAAGTTGCCTAATCAGCGAGGAGGATGTGAATGCACCATCTTTAATGACACAGAAACATCAGACTCCAACCCGTCGCTCGGTCTGGCTTTGTAATGACTAATTGTGCGAGTGTATTGCATCAGATGAAATGCTCTGGTCTATGTTTAGATTGCCTTTCAGTTTGGTTCCTTTCCCCTGGCGATTAGGAGAGGAAGTAAAGCCCACGGCTTCCCTTGGATGCAGCGATAGGGGGGGTATCGGAAATTGAAAGTAAATGATTAAAATGGATGATAGCAGTGTGCCTGATTGCCCGACATAGAAAACACAGTCAACATTTTCCTGAGGGTATAGAATGTGCGAGAGATGAGGTAGCGGATGGATCAGAAGTGATGAAGATGAAGCAAACCCATTAAAAGCCAGATATCAGGGGTATTCAGATCAAAGCCAAGCAAACGCCTGCCTTTTACAGTACAAACAAACCAAATGATGCTTAGTCTTTTTGCTGTCAGTTGCGGTGAAAGGGATTGTTTGAAGTGGGGTAGTACGAGGTACTGATCCACAGTCAGTGTATTACTGCAGTAGAGGGAGTTTGGAGAAACAAACAGGAGTACCAGCACGGTAGCAGAGGAATGTTCTGCTGTGGTCTTATTTTAGCCTAAAAGAATCAATGTGCATTCGGCTCAGACGTTTAAAGAGCATTACACAAATAGCTAAAACTGTAACGGCTGGTGTAAGACCATGGGGTCTTAGCTTTGGTTCGTTGGATTGCACTTCTCACTTGATGATGCTGCAGTAGTTTTCTGTAAGTTTAAATCTGAGGTTCTGTTGGAACTTGATTACATTTATTCCTAAACTATCCAATATGTTTAGAGAACTGGTAATCTACTTCTCATCCATTAAGAGTTCACTGGAACCAGTGTTCTTAGAAGCGTGGGAATCTGATTGGCTGTCAAAAGCTGATTTCACTCAGCCGACAAACAGTGTTCATGTTTCTCGGTTGCTCAAAAGAGAAGAAACAAATGTGATCTTAAATAAGCGGAAACACACTGGTTCAACAAGTACTGGTTTGGTGACTAGCTAGTGATCCAATGATCAAAGTAATGCCATTCAGTATTCCTCAAAAGATGTCTTGTGTTTAGATAAAACTACACATCATATCAATAGGTATGCTGATCAATTTAAATGCTCCTTTGCCTACGTTTATAACAATCCAAGAGCCTTTCGGCAACCCATTGGACTATCCTACCTCTTTCCAAATTCCCTGTGATTTACACCAAAAGCAATTACTGATATGTTAAACCGGTTCGGTGTTGACCTAAGCGGAGTGACACGTGTCAACGCCTATAGTGCACACAGCCCCCAGCCGGCCATCCAGCCAGTCGCCAAGCCAGCCAGTGGGGTGGAAAGGATATAATCAAAGGAGGCCAGGAGGACGCTGACATCTGGGAGTCTTTGTGCTGTAGGCCTAATTAGATGCCAGGGTGAAGGGAGGAGGCGCTGTGGGACAGTGTGTGTGTGTATGTGTGTGTGTGTGTGTGTGTGTGTGTGTGTGTGTGTGTGTGTGTACAACCAGAATGGGGAGGTTGTTTGAGGTGGGAGGGGGAAGGGGGGGGAGACACCCTTTTTTAACATCTGCTCCAGGAACAAGGGAGGACCCAGCTGAGGTCACACAGCCCCAGACAGCTCCCAACTACAACGGGGATAATGTGAGGGGATAACAGCTTAATGATAACACTTAAACCCATTGAGAGATCGCTGTACAGAAAACAGGCTGTGAGCCTCGTGGATAAATGTTGATAATAAGCCCAGATTGGCCATGAATATGGATTGTCATGGCTCAGGTTTGATACTGTTCCTTTGTAAGCCGAGAAGAATTAGGCAGCTGTGCTTTTATTGCAGTCAGTCATTCTCATCTTAACTTGTAGCCGGACTAATCCTCCACATACAGTTAAGGTCTGCTGAAGAAACACTGTTTCTCCGCACTCTGGCTTTTGACTTTGCAGTGTTAGACGGACCACACTCTTCCACAAGCGACAATACTGCCCTTTGTACCCAATACAGTCCGGCATTCACCCACACATATTCTCATTTCACACAAGAGTACAAGTAAGAAATCTTTGTCATGGTAAGTTCAAACACAGATATCAAGCGGGTGAAGTGTGTGGCTTGAACTTTGCCCCCTTTCTCATGAAACAAAACCTTTCATTGAGGAATTATTGCAGCAGAATTTGCAATAAAAGAATGTCCTACATTTGCTTGTTTTCATTGTGAATTGATTTAGTCATGGGTTATACATTAAACTATACAATAAGTGGTGGAGCAAATACATGTAAGCAAATATTTAAATGGCCATCTGGAGGAGAAGAATGGAGGAGGGAGAGCCAAAGATTTTAGAGAAAGAGATTCCAGGCATGCATTGTGCATGAGTTTTCAATTAGTGCTCACATCTATTATAAACCTACTGAAAACAAAAAGGTCTCAGAAAGAAAAGCCTCTTGGCCAAACAGTGACTCGGACCTCTATGATCAATACCCTGCCGACCCAAAAAAAAGAGCAATGCCAGGAAGTGCCAGGGCCTGGAAATGGATGGTGGATGGGATTGGACATTGATTGGTGCAACCCCTTTTGCCCCAGGAACCAATTCATTTAGTCTCCATGCCCTGTGCCTGCCTTGAATGAGGGGGCGACTGAAACGGGGTCAGCGCAGAGGCATCCCCCGCGGTACACAGCCCAGTTCTCTCTCCATTTTTCTTCTGAATGATTCATCCAGATTGCCATGTCCATGGGAGAAGAATGAATGACCGGGATGATTATACGTTTGAGTCTCGCGTTTAATTCGCCTGCTACGCGAGGGGGGGAAGTGGGAGGGGGACGTTGGGGGTGCTATTGCTCTTCATTCATTGAGGAGAAAATTGAAGCATGCAAGTGTCTGATGTGGGGTTTAACGTGCGGAGAGAGAGTTCCATCTGTATTCTAGCAGCACAGATGGTCTATGCTGATCGGATGTTTTGAGTCCCTCTGCTGGCCAGCTTTCCTGGTCCTGCGCTGCATGTGTCCCGATACAGTTGGCACGACCAACTGTAGCCTGGAACGGCCTAACGTGGAATTACTGGGTCTGGGAGCCTCCAACAATAAGCCATATTTTACACTAGTCTGTTGTTTTTATGCTGTCAGCAAACCAATCATTAAGCTCAAGGTCTTTTTCTGAACGTTTCCAGTGTGCACTCACTCGTGGTCTCTGTTTTTAAACCATGCTGGTAATCATAACATTTCAAGTATTTATCACACTGGTGTGAAAATGAGAGGCTTACTGTCAAGGCTAAAACGTCACTTTAACAGTCCCTTTAAAATGAATGTTGATGCTATTTGTTACATTAATCAAGACCAGGCAGAACATGTGCACATAGGTTATATGTTACGATCATACTGCATGAGCTCGTCTGTCTTTCAGGCATTAAAAGCAGATCATTAGGGGAAGTATGGACTCGCACAATCCACATTATTGTCCACAGGTAAAAGTAGAAGCTTTGTGTGCATTACTGGGTGTTTGTACACATGGCTCATGTCTATTTTCCGAAGGACAGCCTATACTGAACAAACAACATATGTCCTTCGAACACAATGAGGAGGAGTACAGCTGTTAAGGGCGGCTTAGAAATGTGTGTATGGTTGCTTTGGACGTGGATGATTATTTCTTATTTTATTTCATCCAGACAAAAATTATCTTCACGAATTCTCAGCACCTTTAAATAGTTTTGTCCGACCAAAAGCATTTAATTCGCCGTTACTCTTAAAAGGCAGGAACAACGTGACTGGGGGAGTAAATCTTCAATATTTAATTTCTGAACAAACGGAGCTCCTCGTTATGTTTTGATAGTCACAAAAGCTGTAAGACATTCAGGAGGACCGTGAGGCATTTCCAAATCATCCGTTGCAATAAGAAGACAGATAAGAGACATCTCATTCTGCATTTTTAATCGACTCCTCTGTGCATATATTCACACTCATCTCCAGATGCTCCAGTTCTGTCTTCTCAAGTGTTCCGGGATTTAAATGGGGTTTTTTTTGGTAAGTGAAACATAATTTGCATGGGACCCTCTGCTATTCTGTCTCTTTGAAGAGTGCATCATATATATATGACTTAACCTACTTGTTCAGGAAAGCTTGTCAAACATGACTGATGCTCCATCCAACCAGCTCACAGAATACTGAAGACTGGTTCTCACTATGCTAAACACCTAAATGACTTCCTAACCAAAAGCATGTCAAACAAGATAAAAGGGTAACAATCTGCTCACAAGAAATTGTGTTCCTCAAACACCTTTAATGATAAAGATTCTGCCAGACAGGACTTGTCTAAGCTGCTTTAATTATTGTTTAGTCAGCAGTACTTAGCAGACAATTTACTGTGGGGGTTTAAACAGGCGGGAGGGGTTGGAGGTCTAGTGGAAAAAAAACAATACAATGTCGTCATCTTGTTCATGAGGGGAGTCCCTACAATTCCCTGTGCTCATCCCACCAGATGCGTAGGATGCTTTAATATACATCCTGGGGAAAAAATGAAGTGAGCTTCCTGCCGAGGGACCCTCCACTGAAGCCCAGCGTGCTTCGGACGGCAGCGTGACTCTCTGCTGAACTCTCTCATGATAGCTACAGGTAGAAAAAAAAATAAAAAGAGCCAGAAAAATATACTCAAAGGCCCAGGGGTGATGCAGCAAGCCAAGAGAGGGCAGAGGAATTTTCCGACCGTTATCAAAATACACAACCATGCCCCCCCCCCCTCACTTTGGTATGCAGGCATCAAGCAATTGGCAGCTCACTAAATACCTGAACACAAGCATTTCATCAGCCGGCTGCTGACAGCTTGAGAAACAGTGCGCTTCCATTTGTTTACTTCTCTGCATGTCTTTTCCTGTGTGCAGAAAAGTTCTGGAAGCAGCTGCCAGTTTAGCGTCAAAAATCAAAGCACAAGATGTATTTTCTCTATTAAATTTAAAGTAGTAGTTTTGATTGTGATGATTTATTTTCCGTCTTATGTTGTAGGTTTAATTTTAGTCTAGAAACGATGCTTTGCTGCAATTAGCTGACTAATTATTAATGTGGCTCCATCCTTTAGGGTGCAGTTATAAGGAAACACTAATTTCGCAGCATCTTTTTGTAATGTTTCAAGCTTTTTAAAGCTCACATTTATTTTGCAAATGTGAAACGTTTTCAGTTGCTTAAAAGGGTTAAAGTTGGGCTAGCTAAAATAAATGAAGCCATACTTATGTTACTCACCAGGGAAACCAGCAGTATTTATTTTTTTTTAAAGAAAAAAAAAGTCTTTTACCAAAATGAACTAAAACTATTCAAACAAATGTTTTGGCACAAGTTCTACTTGACCCATTGCAAGCAATTAGCATTAATTACCCCCAATTTCATCAAGCTCTGCACACTTCTCACACTGAATGGAGGTGAAACGGTTCAGCCTCCCATAAGGTCACAAGACAAACAAGCAGGAATCCAAACTTACTCTGCGTCGGCCGGATCCTCTCCACTCAACAGGTTCGTAGCCAGCTCTCTAGTTCCCAGACTCTCAGAGGTGTTTTGGTTAGGAAGACAACCTGATGATGTGGAATTTCCTTTGATGGCAGCTGAAAACATGCTATCGTAAATCCCCCTGCAAGTGTTGCAGGGGGAAGCCACACACAAACACTATCTGTGCTGGCGCTGCTGGAAGTCTGCATCAACACCCAGAGAGACTTGTAAATAGAAGGGAGTGAGGGAGGCGGGGTGGGGCGGGAGGATAAGGAGAGTGAGGAGAAGTTCCACATTACATCACCAGCAGCTGTTGACAGGCCTGTGTTTATTAACTAACTGCCAGGGCTGGAGGAGTCACACCACATGCCTCACGCTCTCTCACAAACACACACACACACACACACACACCTCCAAACATTAAAAAGACAAGACGTGATCACGTCTGAAACACTTGGATGAGAGACACGGAGCGACGTGCAATTATCAACCATATGCAGACACGTGGATGCACAGTTAAAATACTTCTATGCTCCAAATGTCTGTCAGGATCCAACAGTTCGGTCTGATGGTGTTGCCCGTCATCCGTTTACACTGGCTATGAGACTTGCTGACTAGACTAGAAGAGCTGTTTTCCTGACTCAGACAGCAGTAACTGTAATGGTAGTACTGCGGATCGAGAGCTGCTGCTGCTGCTGCATTCCTCAAGTGTCTCGGCTTGGCAGAGCCAGCAGCCTGTATTTCTCTTCCTCCCCTTCTCAGTCTCTTTCCTTCTCATTTAAATGGAGGCACATGACTCCCAGCTTTACTGCCAAGTAGACTTCTTTATGCCACCCGGGAGCCACCAGCACTCTGCTTTTCATTGGCTTCTCTGCAGGGCACTCTGCAGGGCACTCCTTAGCGCGTTACATTCCTCGCTGCCACCCATCCTCGCAGCCCACAAGAAGTCGAATCAACCTTATCCCAGATGGCATTTTTAGTTCATTTTTCTTCGTTTCATTTTCTTTTCATAGAATGCAGGCATTCCTTTGAAATAAACTTTGAATTCCATGTTTCTAGCCTGCTGCCGGTGTGCGAGAGCCCTTCTGCTACAGCGTCGGCCGCCCACTGTTTGTCATCCCTACCCCACTGTGAACAAATGCTCTGCTTCAGCCCATCTCTGGTGCATTCCTTGTGGTCTCAAATGGAATAATTTCTCGCGTAATTCCAGTCTTGTTTTCGCATTCTTCCCCTCTAAGCTCATTGCATTGCAACATGGTTTGCTCACAGAGACAGTGAGACTGAGTGGGCTGACGACATTGCAAGATTTTGAAGTATGAAGACCAACTATTTCATGAATTGCGTTTTTAGGATGAGATAGAGGGGAAATGAACCCCAGTGTTGAAGAGGTGCTGACCACGAAAACACAAGTGTAAAGAAAATAAAAGCACAATAGTAGCCACGATGTTAAAAAAAACAAATAAGCCAACATTTGGACACGAGTCTTCTTCAGGGTACTGAGGGACAGAAACAGCTGCACGGGCATGAAGGAATAGGACACAGGTGTGCTCAGTCCTTAAACATCCACATATTGATCATATGAGGAGTCAAGTCCTTAAATGCTCCTCCAATGTGTAGGAGTCAGTCATTTTGAAATGTTGGTAAATTATTAGATGTTTTTCTGTTGCGGCTACAGTTGAGACTCTTCCTTTACAAACCAGACTTTCATCATGGGTATTCAATTAGACCATAGCGTCAGGAGCTAATCAGATCAAAAGCAGCACTGCACTATGTTGACAGGCATAACATGTTATGAAGGGTAATATTATTAAGAGTTAGCATTTGATGAAGGAAGTCTTACAATTCCTAAATCGTTAACTTGTGATGCGTTATTTTAATCAAGACTCAAAGGAATGCCTGATCAAATTTAAAAAATGACAATTTTCCATGCAGAAGCCACAGTAAACAATGTCAATAAATGTTAAAAGACAATCAAAGACAGTTACAGCTTTTACTTGTGGTCCTTTGGACACCAACGGTTTCCCTGTTTACTACCTAAAGACAGATACACTACGGATGTCCCCGGATACACTACGGATCAGATCTGGGAGTGGAACCGTCGTCAGTCCGGGACGATCCGGGGGGGGGTCCGTGATGAACCGTAGTAAAACCGTGGCCATCCGTGGTGAACCGTGGCGATCCGTGGCGTATCCGGGACGACGAGCGGCTCGCCGGACGTACAACTAACATCCGGGGTGATCCGTGGCCATCCGGGAATGGAGAGGGGGGCGGCGTTGAACCGTGGTGCATCCTGGGTGAACCGTAGTCAAACCGTAGTCAAACCGTGGCCATACGGGATAAACCGTAGCGCATCCGGGCCATCCGGGACCATCCGGGGTGAACCGTGGTGAATCCGGGGCGATCCGTAGTTGAACCGTGGTCAAGTGTGACCGTGATCATCCGGGGTCATCCGGGGAAACCAGGCTTGAACAGGGGTGATCCGTGGCGGAACCGTAGTAGAACCGTAGTAGAACCGTAGTAGAACCGTAGTAGAACCGTAGTAGAACCGGGAAACATGTTAAATGTGTTTTCATCCTGGAAGATTTCCTTCCCGGATCACCCCGGACCACCGTAGTATATCCGGCTTTCGGTGGGACTGGGGCATAAGAACCATTATGTGTTTTGTGAGTTTGTGCATACGCGTGTTAACACTTTAGCGCTCACTTATTTTTGAAACCTCTATCCTTCCTAAATCACATCCCGTCTTCCTCCTCCACTCGCTCAGATATGCCCTCATCTGTGAGAGAGTGGAGAGTGCAATAAGGGGAGAAAGGTTCATGTTCTGTTGTTTGGCTCCTCTGTCTCTCTTTTCTTTTTCTTTGTCTCTGCCCTATGTTAAGCGTCTTTGGGTATTTAGAAAAGCACTATATCAAATTAAAGTATTATTATAAAGGAATTACACCCCAGGAAACACCTTAGTGAAAACTCTAAAACCATCTAAAACCATAACAACCTGTAAATCTGTCCAACATAAACTAAGCAAAACTGGAGAAACTAAGCTGAGGCCACAGGTGGAGACAGACTACACTGAAGAGTAACCAGGGGTGCTACCGCTCACTCACTTTTACATACATGCATGCATCAGGTGTAGGGACCTCACCACTCGGCGTTTTGGCATCACAAGAAACCTTAGGTCGGGTTCTGGGTCATAAATCTGGTCAGTATTGATGATTTATCAATTTGCACAATCGATTATCTATTGGCAGCTGCAGTTTGGGCCAAAACCTTGCATATTGATGTGCACATGTGTTTGTGGCTAACGATCGCCGAACATACGTCTTGACCTGCGGCACATCCGGATCCATTCCAGGCATGAGGTCCAACTCTTTCGTGTCAAAGGTCAGAGCCCTGCAGAAGCACTGAGTTGACTATTGGAGAGAGGAGAGCCATATATATTCTGCAGCTGTGTGGAGAGGATGCACGGTCAAAGCATTTAGTATGCATGCAACAACTCAAGGAGCTCCAGTCCTTTACATTTCAACCATGCGTACTCTCGGTGGAAGTCACTCTTTCAAGGACAAAAGTCATATCCTTTTTTTATATTGCTCACATAGTGCAGGTTCCCCTTAAAAACATGCTTTTAAACATCTCAAGGTGACCGGGTCAAATATGGAAAGACTTTTGTGAAAACACACCAGGAAACACTTAAATGCTAACAGATGCTTAAATAGATAAACGCCCATTTGACTATCACCCCATCTTCTTCCAGAAGTGTTAGGCCACAACGCCTCCCTTCAGGATGGCTCGCTGCAATTGCGGTTAATACCAGAGCAGTCATAAAGCAGTCAACTCAGCGGATTGCTGCAATACTTACAGCTCCTTCGGTGTACTCGTTTCATGGAAACATTGTCTCCTATCAATGGGACATTTTGAACGTGACTACCACAGACGAGTAATCGAAACACCAGACGATCCCGAAGGTCTACATGTGCTGCAACGCTTTCAAGACTGAAAGAACATAGATAGACATTTATGAGGAAAACAAAGCTGACCTTCTTTTTTGACATGAAAGAGACAAGTACAGTGCAACACGGTAAAGATTTCATCTTCCACAAATCAAAGAGAATTGTGGAGTTTGCGCTGATGTCAGCTTCTTTGAGTCCACAGGGGATCAAGCTAAGAGCCCAGATGTAATGTTTAAAAACACGGGAGACGTCCAGCTTTGACTTCGTCAGCCGTTTTGTGTAGTCAGAGATATATCGTGGTGATAAATTGGGGTTACTCTCCTGATGCTGTTTTGTAGATTCACGTGACGTCTGATAGTATTTTATATTCATTCGAAGTGCCTTTCACTGTAAACAAGGCTGGGCATCCTGCCAAGTCCTTACTGTACAAATTGACTTCATTTCATTGAATTATGCTCTGCGCGTTCCTGATGTGGACTACTTTCCATTTGTCTCGTCCCTGTCCATTCCCCTGGCTGTGTTGCAGGATCAATGGCTGCCCGGAGGAAGCGAGGACCGTATCTTATGGCTGTCTCATGCCATTTCCTCCACTCTCCCTGAGGTGAGAGGATGGGAGAGTCAAACAAATAGGCCTTGTGTCCCCCCCCCCCCCCCGTGTTTGTATGCAGTGCCACGACCAGGCTTCCTGCCAAGTTCTCCTCCTATTCCCCCAGACTGCAAAAGAAAAAGACAAACCCGAGCAAACCACCGTCACCGCTGCCTTCACCTCCACCCCTCCACCCCTCCGCCCCCTACCCTCCACCCCCGCTCCCTCCTGCTTCTCTTTCTCTCTCATCAGAGTGCTGGCGAACACAAAAGGAGGCAGAGAGGCAGAGTCCGGGGTGCAGGTCCCCCATGAACGTGCACAGATTAGGCCGAGGCGATGATGAAGGCGGCCGGGCAGAGGTGAAGGATGAAGGGGAGGATTTGAGGAGAGGAGTAGGAGTGGTTGCTATTTCACGGACAAGACAGCGTGCCCTCTGCCCCTGAGCAGACGCCAGCTGGGACGAGGAGTGGCATCCCTCGCTGTCTCTCCATCGCTCATGCTTTCAATGAAGCATTGTATGAGCTGGAGGAAGGATATGAGGTCCCATTTGGCTGTAAAGAGAGTGTGGCGGCGACAGCTGACGAGATCAGTGGCCTGTAATTAGCTGAAGATGTAGGAAAGTGTCAAACACACACACATCCATAAATGTATCCACATATAGATACACAAATAAATATGTACAGTATAAACACAAGTCCAAACTGCCAAGACTTGCATGCCTGTAGGTAATATTCTAAGCTATCTGTTAGAAATACTTGTGAGGTTTCACACTGACCCAAAGCCTCTCTGGGTGCAGTAAATCTAAAGACGAGAGCCATGTGGTCTGGCCCTGGGGTGGCCCACATATCTAATGAAGAAAAAAACAAAGCCCCGGAGTACTCGGGGGAGAAGTTTGGATGCACAACGGAGACATTCATCCACGGGAGACACAGGTGTGATAAGCCGACTGTGAATAACAGCTCAGTCTCATCACACCTCATAAATCACATCCATGCTGAATGTGGAATGTGCTGAAAAGTTCCCCAATGTGTATTTGGGTTGATATCACACAGAAAACACAGAGCTGCAATGGAGATAAATCCACGGTAATTCAGTTAATGCACATTCGTATTAGTAGAACATATTCACAGGTGGATTTTTGTCTTTTTAACTTTAGACGAAATGGCACACAGCATCACTAATCACAAACGCATCAAACAGCACCAAATGTATTGCCATTCCAGTAACTCTGGAAGACTTTACTGACAACAGCGTTCACTGTATGGTGACTTTTTCTTTGTAATTTAACTCCAACACATAACTCTCCCTAAAACCACAAACTTCTCTCTTCATACAAGTTAAACAAAAGAGATAAAAACGTGTTAATCAGTCTGCTTTAGAGTGTTGAAAGGTGTATTCTTTTGACAGAGCCAGACTCACTTCAGGTCTTTATGCTAAGAGAAAGGCTGATATTGGTCCTCTCACCGCTTTCTTGGAACGAAAGCATATCTCCAAAAATGTTGAACTATTCCCCGAAGCATGGATGGATCTGTGTTATGTTTATGTAAAAATGATCTTGAGTGCAGCTTTAAAGGTAATGAAGCAGATAGGTACATTTAAATCAAAAGCAACACTGACCTCAATCCGTGCTGTTATGTTATTATCCTTTGCTGTCCAACGGGCCTCTTGCTGGGGGACAGTGTGTGTGTGTGTGTGTGTGTGTGTGTGTGTGTGTGTGTGTGTGTGTGTGTGTGTGTGTGTGTGGGGTCCCAACATACAAGTTACCGTGGTGATTAAGCTCCTCTTTCAAACTTGGGTCTCATCTGAGGGTGGCCCTTCTCTTTGAAACAGAGGATCTCGGCTTGTGTCAAACCACCACAAGGGTCTCAGCGCTGGCTCAAAAACCCACCGATGACAGTTGCTGTTAGGAGATGAGAAGAGCCCTCCAGAGCAGAGGACATCGACCTGCGAGACACCGGCTCTCCCACGGGAACCTGTGGGAGCTCCTCGTGGCCCCCCTAAAAACTCCTCCATCACCCTCCCCGAGCTGTCCAGTGAGCCCTTTGATGTCCTGGGATCTGGGCAGCCTTTGGACATGGAGGCCTGTCAGCCTGCAGCGGGAGATAGCTTGGAAAGTTACCCACCAATGGACACACGGCGAAAGACAGACTGGATGTCCATTTATATGTATATTGTCCTTCTAGCTAGATGGACACAGATACACTACGTATAAACAGTTTTGGGAGACAGACAGAGGTTTCACCGGTCTGACCTGTATCATGGTTGACATTAAGGGACAAGGACGCCGTTTGTTCTTTAATCGGCTTTCTCATACCGAGTTACCGAGGCCCTCGTGGGAATCAGCTTCAGCCCGTCTCCGCCTGACTGTGGGATCTAACACACAACTCAATCACAGAGCTGCAAACGCAGGAGTGAATATCAGCTTCTACAAGCTCCCGTTTCAGTACACACGATGAGATGCACCATCTCCATCCGTCACTACACAAACACGTGTGAAAGAATTGAAATTGTTCAGGTTTGTTCATGTTTAAAGTGTAATTTCTTGCAGGTTCTTTGGAAATAAGACAGTTTTCAGTTTCTTATGAATTGATTTTATTGAGAAAACAACATAATGACAAATTTGACATTGTTTTAGTAATAAAATAAGTGGAGTGCATTGCCTTAAAAAGGAGTTGTATAGTGTAATATCTGCCACTACTTTTTCACAAAACAAGAACAAAATGAATACAAAAATGCTTTTAAAGCTAAAAAAATTACGGACCCCATTGTGAAAAGTGCACTTGTTAAATCTCTTTTGTTGCATTGTGCGTTTCAATCTCATGCATCTCTTCCACCCTCTAGTGGTAACTTGCTATAGATGCAGCAGCAGGACACATGATGACAGACTCATCAAATGTGCTCTGGGTGGTTCTGCAGACAGGTGATGAACTCTTTCACCTCTTTGCCCTCAAAGCAGATCTGGTAAACTGCAGAAAACAATGGAAACCTGGGAGAGAAGGTTCAATGTTATACGATGTTTGACGGAGGACACCGTCAGTGAGCTGGTCACAGGAAGACTTTCACACGTCAGCATGTCAAATGAACTAATCAGTGGGTCATGATTTAATCAATCAACAGTATTTTATAGAGGTAAATGGACTCACTTGTTGACCATGTCCTTCTTCTGTAGGAACTTGTAGACCTCAGCGGAGGTCTGTGGGCCCTGCAGCTTCTGCCCGTTGAGCATCTCTGCCTCCAGCTCAACAATAGACTGGAGACAGAAACAGTTTTGATGTTGTTTTCTTGATATATTCTGTTCATACATGTAATGTAAAAGTAGACAAGGGTAGAGTTCATGATGTAATGGGACTCACCTTGGACGTTTTGACAAAGGCCTCTGCCACTTTGCGGTTTCGTCCCCCGTAGCAGGTGGTGATGAGGTCGGCCACGCCGCAGCTTTCCAGGAAAGTGGTGGAGCTCACTTGGCCTTTGCAGAACATCTTGGCGAAGGCAATCATTTCCATCAGACCCAGCCTGATCACCGCCGCCTTGGTGTTGTCGCCAAAACCCAGGCCGTCGCAGAATCCAGCACCTACCGCCACAATATTCTACCATGCAACATTTGGCTTTTGACTAACACGTTGAGGCAAGATTTGAAATCTGGAACCTCTCTGAGGTGTGAGGAATAACCACTTAATATTCACAATGTGTGGCTGTCTTTACCTTAAGAGCTCCACACAGCTCCACTGTGTCACTCTCTTCTACGACAGTGATGCGAAAGTTGGGAGTCTGAAGCAGCTCTTTGAAGATGAGGCCGTTCGCCTCATTTTTTGCCCCTGTATTAGAAGCAGTTTGTCAAGAAGAAAAAGAAACAAACACAATGTCGCTCAGTATTTGTAAAACAGGGAAGTAACGCTGTGTTTTAGTCTTTGTCTGACCGCCACACAGCATCCTCTTCTCTGAAATCACCCTCTGCATGCAAGCAGCGTCAGGAAAATGTTGTGCAGCTGAATGCTGAATTAAAGACAGAGACTAACCAACTGTGGTTTCACAGAACTTCTCGTCTGCCACCTCGCTGGCGATGTTGGCCCCCATAAGGACGCTGACCTCGATCTCTAGTTTCTCTCGGATGATGTCTGAGATTAGCTTCAGTCCATCTGGTCCCTCATCGATACCCTGGATGACAATAACCAATCAGAGACAGCTTCTGACTCACTTAGTGCCACACGTAGTGCTTGGAGAGTGCGGTGGCCTCGAGGTAACGCATGTTTTAAGTGTCACTGTTGTGATAGTCTGTGTGTTGCTCAACTACAAAGTCAGGTGACAATATTTCCCTGTTTCCCCTTTTTTTTGCTGTGAGGGAAGCTGACACGAAGAACAATAACAGGATCTTACTTTGATGAGCGATATCCCAATGGTTCCCTCCGTGATGTGAGGTTTCATCTGATCACACAGTTTGCCGATGAACTGGTGTGGGATTACAAAGACGAGGATCTTTGCTCCTTTGACAGCTTCTGTGATGTCTGGAATAGCAACCTAGAGAGGCACAGTCAGTCTTTAAATAGTGGCAGATTATTACCAGCGTGTGGAACAAATTCTGCTGCTTAAATATATGAAATATATTTGCTGCACGCCTCTCTCTCCCGTTTTCTAGTCTGTCTATCCTATCCATCTAATGAAAAGGCCAAAATATTTATCTTGAAAAAATATATATATTATGTACCAGAATAAACCTCTTGAGATGTACCATCTTATGTTTTTTCTTTATAATAATTAAATAGATTAAACATATATGTTAATAAATAAACGTTACAGAACAAACTAAACCCCAATTATAGCTCCTTGGGAAATATCTCAATATGATGAATTTCTCTTCCTAGACAATGTGCCTGCTCACACACTTTGTATTTCTTGCCATTTACTGCTTCTTTGCTTTTGCTCTTGATAGTTATGTAGCTGAGGTGAGCAGACTCTTGCAGACATATGGGTCAAAGTGTTGTTATCATGGTTTAAGATTGCAGTGAATCGCATCACCTGCTGACACACAAGATGTAATGAAAACTTAATCTTACCACATTTTTGGGCAGCTTGTGACCCGGCAGGTATTTGACATTTTGGTGCTCTGTATTAATGATCTCTGTGAGCTTCTTCCCATCAATCATTTCTTCATAAACCCACATGTTTACTATTGGGTTGAACCGGTTGGATGCTTTGACATTGTGTCCGATTATTTTGGCAATCGAAGAGCCCCTTGAGGGAGTAAAGAATATGAGCAGACGATCACTGGAAGAGCAACATTCATCAGAGAAGAAGAAAAGCCTCATGATCCAATCCAAACACTGCAGAGCCAGACTCGAGTGAATCAGACTTTGGGAAAGTAAAACAGGTCAGAACAGGCTGAAAAGAAAGCATTGTTCAGGTGAAAACACTGGCAGGTCAAACTCCCATAAAGTGTCCAAAGGTCATTATTACTCAGGCATCAAAATAATAGACCTCTTTCTTATCAGAGCAAGTATAAAAGCATGATCGTGATTCATCAGATTGGTGTAAGATATGGGCTGCGGTCAAAAGGGAAGCACAATAGATCCACAGCAGCTCTTTTTAATTTTATAAATAATAGCGTGTAGACATTAGACTTACATATTGGTGGTATATGGGTCTTAATCTGCTAAATTACAAAATCCGCGTTCAGTTAAGCATTGAGTGCATGACATAATAGTTTACACCACTATAAATATAAATAGCGCTATATTTTCTGAAATATGCATTCATGAGAGAGCTGTAAAGTTACCAGTTTCCAGATCCGACGATGCAGACTTTCTTTGCAGGCATTTTGAACGTGGCAAGTCCTTCTGTACGGCTGAACTGTTCTTTTATTCACCGTCTCGAACAACTTCCTCATACGCCCTATGATTTCTACAAACATATCACCCCTCCCCTCCCCACGGATACACCTCTTTCCTTTTCAGCAGTGGGAATAACATAATAACACAGTGCAACAAGTATCACAGCCATTTTAACACTTTTTGGGGGGATAATTTCACACTTATTATACATATATACAATAAACAACTGGTTTTACATTATTAAGATGAATGGATGCATTGAGAGTACAAAGAAGAAAGTCAAACCGGTCATTTATTATTAAGCATTGATTTAGCCAACCGACATCAAGCCAGACAACATATTTAATGAGACTTCCGGTTACGATGTTTTTCAAAACAAAGCAACAACAGTAATAATATCCGCTCCTGTTTACTACACACAGCTTAAACAAACAAATGCATTCATAAATGCATACATAATCAGACAACGTACTACTATATGTTAAAATATGTCAACATGTATGTGCAAAGTATCTATTTCAAATATGCAATTGTTCATTTGTTTTCTTATTTATTTATTCATTTTATACAGTTTAATGTTAACATATTGGGGGGAATACGATATGGTGTATTTATCTGGCTATTGTTTTTTCTATTTTAATGTTATTGTGAATCGATACACGGAAGCTTGCGCTCGTGAGCCAGTCACATGACTGGTTTCCTGCCAAAGCAGTAAATACTAGGCGAGCTAGCAGGCACTGCAGGTTATCTGGCTACTCCCTGTATTAGCAGCATATACAATGTTTTATCAAACGTTATTTAACTTATCCGGCTAACAGTTCAGCGTGTGTTGGGTGTGTGGTGTGTTTCGATAAGGGATGAACCGTCAGCTTCAATTTGTGCCATAAGGAAGGCTCGTCCACTTGATCAAATCTGTGGTGACTTAGCTTGGCTAGCTAGCTTCACAGGTTAGCTTAACGCTAGCAAGCTGAGTTAGCGTCTAACGGAGGCTCCGTTGCTAGTGACTATGCAAGGGGAAGCCACGGCTGTACGAATCCCAGAAAATGAAGGCAAGCTGGATGTATTGCCCCAGACCAGGACCCCAAGCTCGGGGCGAGCAAGTGCCAAAAGCTGGCAGTACAGGTGTGTGGCTGTTACCTGCTAACGCTCATAATTAACGTTACATTTAAGCGACTTTACTGATCTAAGGTACTTTGTTTACCTGGCCGGTTGTGACATACAACGTTAGATATTGATTTTTAAGTAAGTGTTTTGACTGTCCATTAATTGACCGATTTGCTCTTAAGTTTATGATCAACTTGCCTTCTAACCAGACTGGTAATAGTGAATTCATTCTGCCTTTTGAGCAAATCTGTGACAAGGCAATGCTCCATGATTAATTAGTGCATACACCTGTGTGTGTTCATGGGCGTGTACTCGGTCAAAGCTTTTTAACAAGTGTTCTTTGTCTCCTTGATAACCTCTCATGCCAGTGACCACATGGAGAATATCGATGGCTACTTGATGAAATACACCAACCTTGTAACAGGGTGGCAATACAGGTGAGTTCCATACCTTTTCAATGTAATCAAGAAACTCTCTTATCAGCATTCACCAGCCGCTTTCAGCCAAGTTCCTCGTTGTAATCCAGTCTAATCCAATCCAATCCAAGTAATGCCGTGGTGGTTTGTACGGCAGACTGTCATAGTGACTGTTTGTTTTCAGGTTCTTTGTCTTAAACAATGAGGCTGGCTTGCTGGAGTACTTTGTCAACGAGCAGTCGCGGCCCCAGAAGCCCCGCGGCATGCTCCCCCTGGCAGGGGCCGTCATCTCCCCCAGCGACGAGGACTCCCACACCTTCACTGTCAACGCCATCAGCGGGGAGCAGTACAAGCTCAGGGGTGGGTACCTAGATACACACACTGACGTCTTGACATGTATGTTTAACAGTCGTATGTCAGACAATACATCATCTTAGCTTGTTGTTTCAGCCTTTTACTGTTCGGTTGTGTTCTCCTCTCTGAGTTCCTACGAACTGAGCTGTTCCTTATTATTGCTTGTCAGCTTCTTTTGTTCCTCCCGGCCTACTGTCATCACCATCCATCAAGCTCATACGATATTGATCTGGATGTTTTTCCATTATCCGCTGCTGGTGATGCAGAAGCACACGGGAATCGATCATCGTAGTAGAGTAACCGTAAGAGGCTTTTGCTTTTCTTTCGTGTGTGTTTCTCAGCCACCGATGCCAAAGAGAGACAGCACTGGGTGAGTCGACTGCAGATCTGCACACAGCACCACACGGAGGCCATGGGCAAGGTAAGATGTTCTTGATATTAGACATGATGGCGCCTGCATGCAGATATAGATATTATGTACTGTGTTGAGACGAAATGTTAGTCAATGCAAGCATGTTGTTGATCAGTGTATAACATTCCTTTATTGTTTGCAGCTGTTTAAATCAAACATAAAAAAGTGACTCTGCCAGAGAGCGGATGTGAGCTGGACAGTCTTTGGTTTCCTGTTTTCCTTCCTCATGTGCCAAAGAAGCAATCGAGCAAAGCCAGCGCCAGAGCAAGAATCTGGAGCGCTGTGAAATATTAATGTTCATCTAAAAATGCATCTGGTTTTACCTTGTCCGTAAGCACAGTAATCACTCGTATTGATCTACAGACGACTATGCAGCCCACATTCTATTTTAATGCTCTTGAGATACACAGAACTCCTCAAAGCTCTTTCTTTTTCTCTCAGAATCTATCTGTAAAAGTTGTACATTTCTATTTGAAAATGACGAGATGAACATTCTGCACTTCACAGAGTAATCCTCCACCCAAGTCCCGGAGCTACTCTATGGCGTCTCAAGGCAGCGGCAGCTCTCCCATGTCGTTACGCCGGCCCAGCCAAAACCCCACCACCTTATTCGGCTGGTCGCAGGTCAACAAGGGCTCGTCGCTCTACTCCAGCAAGAGGTCCCTGCTGCCAGACCACCTGATGGACGCCAGAGAGGTACAGCCAGCCAGAGACTCACAAGTGTTGTTGATAGGAACAGCTCAGAATCTAATCCTGCACGCTTGTTAACATATCATTGACATCTCAGGACCAACAATTAACTAGGGTGCTATGGGCTAATGCACTCAAACAGCTAAGAATATTTAAAATGAATTGCTTTGAAGATATGTGAAAGATGTCTCAATGGTCTTTATGTTGGAGATTAAGAAAAGAATGAATTTAAAAGCTATAGTTTACGTCATCACACTTCCTGCAATGGACACAAGCAAAAACTTTATTATAATTATATGCTTGATGTTCCTGCAAGACATACAGTGGTCAATGTAAAATACTTGAGACTTGGTTTTAAAGTAGGGCTTTTGTTGATTTAGATTTGTCTTCACTTTGACCTATTGGTGTGGTGCACATTGTCCACAAGGGGGCGCTGCTGTCTCTCCCTGGACATCGGTGTACTCCAGATCAATCATGCATTTTGTGATCCATGGATTGTTGTTCTTCTCAGCTCCCTTCAAACAATACTCGTCCTATTTACTAACCACAACATGGCAGTACTTTAAATGGTTGAGCTGAACTACCGTAGCTCACAATTTGAGAAGTGCTGATTCAAAAGAAAATAATATGATCCATTTAGTTTCTCAATTTCCGAGCATACAGTAAGGGAGAAGGCTCAGGGCTATTAGCAACTTTGATTTTTATTTATGTTATCGTCTCAACATGGATGTTGTGCGTAGATTAAAAAAAGGAAGCCATGTTAAGAGATTTCAATTAATTTAAACACATTTAACAACAGTCCTACTCATATTTTTTGCCTTCTATAAAATGAAACGCTCCTTGATCCCCTTCCAGATGATGACCCAGGCCCAGGGCCAACACAGAGACCTAATCCAGAGCATCGAGGGTCTGCCTCCAGCCCCCGGCTTCTCCCCTCTAGACCAGGATCTGCTGATGCTCAAGGCCACTTCCATGGCCACCATGAACTGCCTCAACGAGTGCCTGCACATCCTGCACCTGCAGCAGGTGGCCAGGCAGAGAGGCTCCCTGGGAGGTCAGTGGAGGGGGGGGGTTGTTGTGCATATTGTGAATCTGAATCTGGTGTCTTCTCAAGGTCTGTTTGTATGCTTGGAGGGTATTCTGACATTGCAGTCAAGGGAACAAAAGTAAATGCATGCCAAGCGAGCATTTCTGCCTCACACTCTGCAGATGAAGTGTTTTTGTCTGCTAAATAAGCCGCCTCTGGGCTCTACGTTTTCTGTGAACTGAGGCTACATGCGGTCCACAACAAATCATAGTCTTGTATATGCAAGCCTGCCCCCAATCTAACAGTTAGCGTTGGCCGGACAGTGGAATTATTTTGCATTATTGATGGGGAACCGTGCCTATTCTTACCACCTGTCTCCAAGGTAATGAGATCTCTGATGGTTAAAATGCATCGGCAACGCTTTGAGGACAGAATTCAGTTCTAAATCAGCTTCATGTCAAAAAAAAACATTCCAGTTTTAGAGAGAACTCAATGTGAAGTGTCCAAGTCGCTGATATCTCAACACTTTCTATTCAGGACAATTTGAAATGGGGAAAAACAACCAGCTAATGCCCCACTTTTTCAAAGCAGATCTCATTACTCGATGTATATTTCATTAGGCCAGAGTCATCGCAGCAGCCAATCAGATAAAATTGTCCAACGACGCACAAGGTGAATTTGAATGAGATCTGCCCACCTTTAAACATACATAAAAAAATGCCCTCGCCATACGTGGAGGGTTTATCCAATCAGAGAACAGGGACGTATCCTGATACCTGGTTTGTCAGAGGGGTTGGGTTACACGCTCTTGGTCTAGGACAGCGTCTGAGGAGTAGCCATCTGTCCAGTCAGCAGCCAGGTGGTTGTTTAGAGCTACGCCTGTGTGTGCGCAGCTGTGAGTGTCAGGGGGACTTGGGAGGGAGGGGGGGACAGTACCATGAGTACCTCTGAACCTGCCGCCTTGCACTCCCCGTCCCCGGCAGGACCCACCATTGAGTGGTTGGAGCCCAAGCTGCCAGACATCCTGAAGAACGGCAGCAGCTCCCTGGGCAGCTTCGCGACAGGGGAGGGCCTGCTGGAGGGGAGCGGTCTGGAGCTCGGCAGCCCCGACTCCTGCAGCTTCTCTGGGGTAAGACCAAGCGAATGACGCCCCCTCTCAAAGGAAAAGTTGTACCAACCTGTTGGTTATCAGGAAGTTGACTTGACATAGTTTATTTCCCTTTCTAAATCAGCTATAAACTATCCAGTTTTAAATGGTCGAGCAGTTTTGCAGTCTCCCACAACACAAACAACCATTGTCTTTCGACCTTTGCTGTCAATCAAGCAGGTTGTTGAATTGATCACATTCCCCTCCCTCTCTCAGGAACAGGAAGACATCGATGCGGAGGATGAGGCCGAGGACTCGTCCACCGATAAGGAGGAGGACCTGGGTGCTGTGGAGGAGGAGCGCAGCGTCATCTTACACCTGCTGTCCCAGCTGAAGCTGGGTATGGACCTCACGCGGGTAGGTCGAGTTCCACGTACAGCCACTCGCCCCCCTCCACCACAAACTCCTCCCACACTTTGTTTTGTGTTTGAGCAGGTTTTCTGTGTCCTTATGAGTTTATGGATTATGTTGGTCATTTCAGACCGATAGTCCCACAGTGACGGGTATGAGAGGTGTTTGTACATAATGTACTATAGTGGGCTGTGATCTATAACCCTGAGGCATACAATTGTTCATTCACCTCCCATAGGATTTAAAACGGTTTGTAACACATCGTGTAGTCTATAAAACAATAAGGGCTCAATAAATTGTTTAGTTTGTTTTATTTCTTAATTTGGGACTTCTTCATTTTCTTGGTCCGACCAAATGTTTATCTATTTGTCCCAGTAAAAACCATGCATCTATACATTTTGAATAGTTCAATAGTCCTTCAACTAAACACTAAAATACAGACGTAGAACAAGTTCAAAGACGGTAAGTTGTGAGTAGTTTTATGTTTAGTGAAGTGGAATGAGAGCAGTGCTGTCTCTCATGTAAACATGATGCTGAATCCTGTGAAGATGATCTTTAACTGTACAGTGGTACGGTGTAGACAGACACTGTTTTAAGATTAAAGCGTTGAGTTTGTTTGAATGGAAAAGTGTTTAGTGACCCTGAATAAGTAAATGTTAGATCAGGTTGTTGGGTCTGTTTTTCAATACTCTCATTTGTAAAGACCTTACAGGCTGAAGTAAGCGCTTCTTGCTTTCTAATTACTCCTCCTGGACACACTTAAAAACAGTCCTGGGTAGACATTCTATCATCCAGTGTCAGTTTGTTCTAGTATTTGGATAGCCTCCTCTTGGGTTGCTGATTCATCAGTTATCTGGTGGATCCATTGGCTGACCTCTGATGGAGATCTAGACACTTTGTCCCAGGGTCATGTCCAGTAACCGTCACACTTGATGCATCAAACAGAAGAAAAAGGCGCTGGAACATGAGCTTTAGTTGGTTATTATCCTGTGACCTGTGTTGTTCCAACTAATAAATAAATCGTGACCAAATTGACTGTGATTCTCCTTCCAGGTGGTCCTCCCCACCTTCATCCTAGAGAAGCGCTCTCTGCTGGAGATGTACGCTGACTTCATGTCACATCCGGACCTCTTTGTGACCATCACCGACGGCAGCAGCCCGGAGGACCGCATGGTCCGCTTTGTGGAGTACTACCTCACGTCCTTCCACGAGGGACGAAAGGGGACCATTGCCAAGAAGCCCTACAACCCCATCATCGGCGAGACCTTCCACTGCTCCTGGAAGGTACCCAAGAGACCAGAGGCCTCCCAGGAGCCTTCAGAGGAAAGCCCCGACCCGGCCGCCCCCCAGGACCCCTACCAAGTGCGCTTTGTGGCGGAGCAGGTGTCCCACCACCCCCCCGTGTCTGGCTTCTACGCTGAATGCCAGGAGAGGCAGATGTGTGTGAACACGCATGTGTGGACCAAGAGCAAGTTCATGGGAATGTCTATCGGTGTGTCCATGATAGGGGAAGGTGAGCCGGCAATGTGTTTGTGTTCTATTTGCATTTGATTCATCAGAAAGTAAGCGGCAAGAAAATGTAGTTACTGTGTCTGTCCTCTGCTCGTCTTTCCAGGTTGTCTTTATTTGCTGGAGCACGATGAAGAGTACACTTTCACGCTGCCTTGTGCGTATGCACGCTCCATCCTCACCGTTCCCTGGGTGGAACTGGGCGGCAAAGTCAACATCAGCTGCGCTAAATCTGGCTACTCGGCGGTCATCACTTTCCAGACTAAACCATTTTACGGTGGCAAATTACACAAGTGAGTCCCTCCCGGGTAGCAAGTTAATATCTATGTTGTTTGTTTGTTCTGTTCTGCATCCTGCTCAATATCTCTGAAGTAACGCCTACATCTGAAAATTTTTGTGAATCCACATCATACTTTTCCTTTAAGCAGGCTTTTAAAATATTGTAAACAATATGAAATGTATTAATTGTATTGCTCTGCCTACATATAGGGTCACAGGGGAGGTGAAGCACAACACCACCAATGCGGTGGTGTGTCGTGTGCAGGGCGAGTGGAACGGGGTTCTGGAGTTCAGCTACACCAGCGGAGAGACGAGAGTGGTGGACGTCACCAAGCTGCCTGTTACCAAGAAGAGCGTTCGGCCCATTGAGAAGCAGGGACCAACTGAATCCAGGTCCGAACACTGCAGGGCTTATTTTCATGCCTTTTTTATTCATATGGTGAAGTCTATCCTAAAAATGTTGTTTATTGGAGAGAGAAATACAACTCCAAATCCTTGTGCTCTCATAGAACAGGAAGCTAATCAGTTGCATCCCTCTATGACGTCTCACTCACTTCACTGCATTTCAGGCGCCTGTGGCAGCATGTCACTGAGGCCTTGCGGCAGAAGGATATTGAAAAAGCCACGGAGCACAAGAGGATTCTGGAGGAGAGGCAGAGGACGGAGGAGAGGCACCGGGCTGAGACCGAAACCACTTGGAGGACCAGATACTTTGACAGAGAGGTGAGCAAGTTGACGACAATAGAATCACTACTTCGGTGCTCCTTGATGTATTTGACCATCATGAGGCATAGATGACTTTGTTGGAGTAAACGATGAATAGTAATAATATGTTGACTGTAGTCTCTTCTTCTCCACCAGGGTGAAGGCTGGGTCTATCACAAACCACTTTGGAAAACCTCTGCATCCAAATCCTAGTTTCTTCAGTCTATCTTTGATGTAGATATTGTAGATTCAGGAGTGAGTGTGTGTGGGCACACACATGGTTATGAAATGAGAGCATGACCTGCACTGACGTACAGATGAATGCAGCATGGGGAGACGGAGGACCGAGACGGCATGACTTAAGGTGTTCTCATGATTTTCACCAAGCCTCGAAGTACAAGCTGTTGTGCTGCTGATCGGTTGTTTTTTATGTCAATGAACACCTATTGTTGTACAGGTATAATGGTACTCTATTTACACAGCCTTAAGATGGCCTGATCAACCTGGATATGCTTCTTTTCTTCTGCTTCTTTTCAAGCTGTGGGATCACGTGACTTTTGACTTCCAACATAAAGAAAAGCTAAATAATTGGAATACTGCCTGATTAATGTAATGCTGTGAAAACGTAGTAAATTGGATTTGGTGTATTGGAATGTAAAGTTGCAGTATAAGATCTCCATCTATGTTTAAATGACTGTACACTCTATAACAACCAGTAAATATTCATGACTAACAAAGTAAAACCAACATGTTTAGGTACTAGCTGTGTGAGAGTATCTGCTTCATCAGGACGGTAAACTTGTGCTTTCATCAGATGTGACTGAGAGCACAAAGAGAAACTGACATTTTAAATGTAAAGGAAGCAAAACAATAATTGTGTTCATGTAGAAACCCATCACAGCCAGAAGATGATTGAGAAAATACCTTAAAGCCACTGTCATGGAGTCCGTTTAAAGGCACACGATCCTCTGATCTCCAGGAGCAGCTGATCCTCTACAGTCTTTATGCTAAGCTATCTGCTTTCTGGCTGTAGCTCCATATTGAAGAGACGAATGTGAGAGTGGTATAGATCTTATCACTCTCAGCGAGAAAGTGAAAAGGCGCAATTCCCAAAATGTGGATTTATTAATTTAAAGGGGAACCGCTGCATTTTTATAATGCCCTGTCATAAAGTCTGTAGCTTTGCGACTAGGAATGTCACGATACCAGAAATGTAAGGACACCGGTGAAATATGACAATACTCCATCCGATACCACAGTAAAAACTAAACGTGCTTCAACGTACTTATTTCAGTTTGCACTCTGATTTCTTTCCGATTTAAGTTCTTAAGTTTCTCGCCAAAAACTACATTTTACGAGATTACATTTGAGGGCACCATGATACCGTTATAATTGACCTCCCAGTACTCATTTTCACCGTATATTGAACTCATACTGTAACTCAATGCACCCTCCGTACATTAGCTGTTAGCTCCATTAACTAGCTCTCCTCCTGCTGATTTCATCACCTTTGTAGCGTATCGGGTACATTTTCCATCGTCCCTGTGACGACGAGACCCCATTAGTCTGGAGCCCTGATCCCTGGTACCTGGTACCTGGTACCTGTGGTACTTTAGAACAACGAGTACCGCCCCGTTTTCAGACTTTCAGCATCGACTTGGTGCCAAAGTATCGGTTCTCGTGACATCCCGAACCCTCGTTTCTATCTCCAAGCCCAAGTGGAAATCACCCCAATGACATCACCAGGGTTATTGTTCCAGACTTGACCAAAGAGACGTTAAAGAACTGGTCACAGGCTGAGGTACTCCCTGTGACCAGTACACTGATGTCCTTGATGTGTAAAATTGGTGGAATGACTTGTTCACATTATAATTTGAATATTGATTGGTATCTGGTAAATTGTGTGCCTTTAGATATACTTATTGAAATAAAGTCATGCAGTTTATCTCATGTATTCAATTGTTTAATGCTATATTGACGAAGACGTTGCTGGACTGGGATGCCATCGACTAGCTGACGAATAACTAAATTTAAAATAATAATCCCATGTGAATGCGTCTAAAGACTGCTACCCCCATTGTTCTGGTCTCTTCTCTTCACTCCTGTGGTTTCTGCAGCGGATGAGAAATTCCTACATGCATGACGAATTATCTTCATCTCAATGAAAGTACTACTCCTGTGTCTGCATTACTTAAGTTTATAAATGTCTGTGGTAAAAGCTTTTAACCAAATTTGCTTGTTTTGTAATGCAAATAAATATTTTCTTTGAATGCGTAATTATCCACAATCTTTGTGCTTTAATTGCTCCTTTTTTTTCTTTCTTTTTTAGAGACACTTTTTGTATAGACGTTAACATTTCTCATTCCATTCTTGTTTTTGTTTTATTTTAATTTGGAAGTAATTCCTACCTTACATGTGATAAACCTGACTTTGTCCCCATCCCCCCTTACTTCACATTCTCAAAGCGTCCCAGTATCAAGTAGGACACGTTTCTATACAGAAAGAGACCCCCCCCCCCCCCCCCCCTCCACGTCTTGGTGCCTTATGCAAACTCTTTGAGTCTTCCAACTTTCATCAGTTATTGACCTGACTGAAGCAACGCTGTATGTTTTCTGTGTGTTTTCTTTTTAGAATCAGTGCTTCATGTTTTGGGAGAAGTCAGCAGCACTTTTCTTCAAGGGTTTGACATGTTCTTGGATTCTACTGGTAGTCTTGCTGACCTATGAAATGCACTGACATTGAAGGGAACCTGATGTTGTAGAAAAATGGACATGTGTGGAGAATAATCTAATAAATTGCGTATCAGTCGTATACTGTGTTAAAAGTTTTGTTCTCCACCAAGTTAACCCTGTTTTCCTCCTGGTTCCTCTACTCTAATGAAATATTTTTACTGATGTCATAAAGTAAATTGGAAAGGCTGAATCAGTGGACGTCTTTATGAAACATGAGGCAAACTGCAGTTCTAGTAGAAACATCTAAAGAATGGGACCAACAGGAAAGAACTGCTCGTACTTGTTTTTCTTACCACTGAACTAGGAAACTAAAGTCTGAACGTCACCAAAGGTCACGAGATCAAAGTGAATGTCAGAACAGAGGCTCTGCAGGTTTGGTAGCATATTGCATATCACTCGGTGACTTCACAGTGGATCTTATTCAATTAGAAAAAGTCTTTGTGTTGTGTTTGTCTGCTTTTTGTGGATTTTAAAAGGTAGAAACTATAAAGAATACTGTCCCAGGGACGGCAGAGACACTTTGGACTCGTGCTAAATGAAAACGAAAATTCAGACAGCTAACAGCGTCACCTGAAGGGCCAGAAAATAAGCTTTCCAACACTGTTTTATATGTGGCATAACTACAAACTGAATCTGTGGATGCTTGTTTGAAACCTTCACCAACACGAGGAAACCAAACCGCGCGCTAGAAAGGCCTGAATAGGATCTAAAACAGGTTGTTGTGAACAGAATGGGATCCACCGATCTGATCATTATCATTATCATTATGATGTGTTCAAGGTGAAATCACAGGAAGCACCACCACCAGCAGAGGGAGCCAGAGAGGCTGATAGTGAAAAGACTGATGCCCCAAATGAAAATGAACCAATGCTCGATACAAGTTGCTAATTACATTTCTGTTGACTTTGTCTTATTTTCTTGTTACATCAGTTACTGTGGCTTGTTTTGATAGAAGCTGCTGACAATAGTCTACTTTTTAGATTGGAAACTCATGAGAACAACTTGCATTGTGGATTGCACGTTTTGTCAAAGCAGTAGAGATAAAAATAGGCAACCAGGGATCTCAGGTTACCGACAGAGGGCCACGCAGACCCCAATGATGTAACAGCATCTCCAGTCTTACCAAAGATGATCAAAACAGAAAGACCTCTCACTCTGTAGCTTTTTCTTGTTACAGCAATGCCATCACAGCCTATCAAATTCTTGATTACATGTGACATGTTGAATAGAGATATTCAGTTGTTGTGATGTATTAAAAAGCAGCCAATTGCCACATTATCACTGGTCATCAAAATCTTCTGTCATTGCCGAGGCTGTTGTTTTAACTAATTAAATAACTTGTTTCAGCAAAGATGCAAATATTTGTATGCAAGGAACGTAATTAGATAATTAACATTTCAGGATAAAGTCATGGTGATGAACCAGCACAGTATATTTTCCACCGCGTGACACACCCTCCGTGATAAACGATCTTCGGCCACACACGCCCAGCCTCAGCACCAGCGCATCCTTTCTCCACGGGGCTTTCCCCCCCTCCGTCCGCACCAACATTACAAGAAACCATGAGAGGGATGAGGCCTTCGTGATAAGGACAAACACAACCGGACCTCGTTCTTCCCGTCTCGAGCTCGTTTCTCGCGGTTCGTTATGTCTTTGGGCCTGCTCCCCCTCTCGCCATGCCCGTCGCTGAACGCTCCCTGCTGCCGCTGCCGCTGCTGCTCTTTCTGCCGTCGTTGCTTTTGATTTCGTGCCTGGATGGGGCGGTGAGAGCAGCGGAGGAGGGCGGCGGCCTGCCCTCCTCCTCGTCCGGGGACAATGGCCTCGCAGTCGCGGTCGGAGACCCGTCTGCCACGGAACCCACCGCCCCGGGGCGATTTCTCAGCCCCTCCGCTGTGACAGAAGGTAAACAAAAACGAGCTCTCCATCAGCCGGTCATTGTTAGAGAAAATGGAAATGAGCTGCAACAGAGGAAACAGTGTGACTCATAACTGAATCAGGTAGCAGTGCATCTCATACAACGTTTGTTTTTGTACTGAAGAGGAGAACTGGTTTAATCTTTTTGTGATTTCTTTAGATTATACTGGACATTAAAATTAGCTCTGCTGCAGTTGTCAGTGATTTATGGCTACAGACACAATTTAAATTGTGCAACAATGCAACATTTCATTTAATCTTACTTTTCAGTGGCATAATAATGGATATACTTGCAGATTTGAAGGAAAAAGTTACTCAAACATTAACCATTTTATGCAGAAACATGTATTGGATTGTTTTGTAGCCATATGCTTAACTGGAGAAAAAGTTGTGGCTCCTATTATACGTTATTAAAGGAAAAGCTGTCTTCATTAACACTAAATGACACCATTAGTCTGAAGAATGATCAGCTCTTTCTATTGATAAGCTATTGGATGTAATTCAGAGGCAGTCTGGCCAACAGGCTAATAGGATTAAGATGTATAATGTGGAGGTTTGGGGGATTAGGGGTTTTATCTTTTTGGACTGAGCAGGTGATGCATTAATGGAGAGCACGGTAATCCTGCGCTGCTCTGCTGATACAGTACCTGAGCCTGTGCTCATTGACGGCCTCTGTTTACAGCTGGTCTGGGCATGGATGGAGGGTTTACACACTGTCAAAAAAACTAAAACAAATTACACTGGAATGCTTTCTAGGAACTCCAGCGGCCACATTCAGATTTACAGAGCACTACATCTTATGAGTCATTAAGCTCAATACATCCATCAACTACACCGCTAAAGATTACTATTCATTACAACAAAATAAAACACCAGTGAGGATTAGAAATCTCCATTCTAAGAGTAATTTATTAGTTTTTATCCGCACTAGATTAGACTACACTAGAGAGCAAAATGCATTTTTCTCAACATTAGAAAAGACGAAAACGTTCCCGCAACAAAACATTGATACTGAAAATTAGAAACTTGCTAAATATCAGAAAGCTACATCCTCCGGAGTACATCTGTATGTGTTGGAAGGGAAGACATGTCTAACGTGGCACTTGGTTATGATGTATTTTTCATTCTCCCACAGACTCAGCTGTGCCTGCCTCATCACTTTTTCATGGTGAGAGAAAGGTTACCGAGTACTGCTGAGAGGCAGTGGTTGAGGCTGGTCTGCATACAGATAGAACACATGCAGAGACACATGTATTACCACAAACAAATACTTTATTACTCTAGCCGTTATACTGATAGCTTACCACAACCAATCTATAAATATAGTTAGTTAGATTTCACAGAAAGTTGCTCAAGCAAAAGCCACAAAAAGGACATCATGGGTGTAAATCAAAACACATTTTCTCTCCAGAGCCCCAGTTTGCCCTGAAGGTCCTTGTGAGGGACCTGGTGACCCGTCAGCCGCTCCCGGGTGCTTCAGTATACGTTTACGTAAACCACACCCTGAGGAGCTCTGCCCGGACGGGGGAGAGAGGCGAGGTTCTGCTCTGGGTAGCGTACAGTCCTGGAGTCAGTCTGACTCTGCTGGGCAACATGGAGGGCTACGTCCCCAGCCCCCTGCCCTGGAGCACCACCAAGAGACCGAGTGAGTAACGCCTTCTCTGACATGAGAGCACAGACTGTGGCTGTTAACATACACTCTGCGGAAATGCTGAACTCTGCATCCTGACCAGCTCCAGGGTCACAGCTGACCCTGACCTCTCCTCGAAGGGACGCAAGTAAAGAGGATTAGCCAACACGGATCGATCGGCGCATAAAGGGGGAAAAAATGGCATTTAGCAGATACTCACTAAATTTAAAAGCCTCTGCTTTGCTCTATTTCTTTTACACATGTACTATTTTAGCCATGTAAATGTTATGGGGTCTATTAAAAAAGGTTAAAATGCTAAAACTGAGGGAAATGCTTGTGCTTTATAATAGTCTGTGCAACCATTTGTGAGCACAATATTCACACTACTGCATTATTCACGGTCATTACAGATTAATGAAGTGTCTGCGACAACACACAACTTGTCACTGAGGTTTGTTCCCGATGAAGCAATTCATGTTCCCAGTGTACAGTCAAGTGTAACCGAACGCCGTCATTGTATCGACCGTCTCTACAGCAGCATGACGAGTCGAGGTGTCTGACTCAAGCGTGGGGGAAACATATCCCTGCCTCAGCAAACTGCCTTTGTCCTGCACCCAATCAAAGGCAGAGGGGGGGTGGGGGCTCTTTAGCCACACCGATCTCATGTTTGTGTAAAGAAAAAAGGGGCTCTGGGTCTGACTCTATTGTTTGTGTTCACACTTCCTCTTACTGGCCTGTATCAGACAGAATAGAAACAAAGATGGAGCAGGTGTGAGGGATAACAATCAGACGGATGATGAAAGAGCGTCATCTGTCGAGACCTGCTTTGCTCTGCATTATCACAGCCGCCTCCCTTTTGTGCCGCCGAGCCAGACAACAGGAACCCTAAAAGGAGGATTGAGGAAGTATTGCCACCTGCTGGTGGTATGACAGGCCTACAAGTCACCAACAACAGCTGCTACGTTTAAAAAACAAAGGAGAACGAGAGAAGCTTGACATCTCTCCTCAGTTATGATCCCTGGTTACATATTAAATCACGTAGAAAGGGAACGTGTATATTTAAAATTAAAAAGAAGATGCTAAAAGTGTTTGTGTTTTGTTTGTCATCCTGCAGTTTTCTCTGCTGTGACGTTGCTGCTGCTCCCTCACAGTCAGGGGAACATCTGGCTGTTTGAAGACTCGGTACTCATCACCGGGAAGTTACCTGGTAGGTTTACACACTTCTTACAGGTCACAAACAATCCTCCTTCATCTCAATGAGCACAGCAGAACTTTCATTTGTAGAAGAACACATCCTTGAAAAATAGAAAAACAAATCCAAATACATATACATAAGTGTAATCATTAGTCATAAGTGTAAGTGCCATCTTGTTTTTACAGATCGCTCGTTCCAACCCAAGGTTAAGTTCCCCAAGAACCTTCTCACAATGTCTGAGAAGAGCAACGTGTCCTCGGTGACGGCGTACCTGACTGTACCACAGCACCACCTAGCGAAGGACTGTGCCAACTGCACTCCGGGCATCATCAGCAAACAATCATGTAAGCTTTAAATAAGCCACCATTCCTTTCTCAAGATACACTCATTTACAAACGGTATTTTAAACACTTGAAGATTTTTGTTTGTGTTCAGTGTTCAGAAGCATCGAGCTGAAGGCGGTGGCAGCCGTCAGTGTCCTGCTGTACTCTGGTGGTGAGGAGCTCCAGGTTCGAGGGCCCATTCAAATCAGCCTACCCCTGGGACACAGCACGCACCTCAGGGCCTCCGATACTGTGCCAGCCTGGGCCTTTAACCTGAAGACAGGTACAGTAAGAATCAGAGATTACAGAGAAGCCACCGCATCACAGTATTTACACACGCAGAGTGAGGTTAATAGAGAGATCTAGCATTTGGAAGAAACAACAAAGTATCTCAGTATTGTAAGCTGATTTGAGTTGTTCACGGATATACTGCGATGTACAATAACAACAGGAGCCTGGCAGAATCAGGGTCTGGGGATAGTGAAAACCGTTGGAGATGAGCTGATTTGGACCTACACAGCTCCCCATCTGGGCTACTGGATCGCTGCCCCCTTTCCCTCATCAAACGGTACATAACTCATCTACCGTCAGTAACTCATGTATATACAAAATATACAATGTCTATCTTTAAATTTGACCATTTAGATTACCTGGGATATGGAGGCTCCTTTGATTTCATATCCCACCACACCTACCTGCTGATGGGAATACTGGGAGCGACGCTGGCTGTAGTGATTGGATTCCTTTCCTTGTTGCTGTGTCACTGCCGGTAAGAACGCTGCTCAGAAATGTTATTGTCAGGTTCAATTTACAGCAGATACAACACATTTTACATTTCTTAGATTATATTTAGTAAGACTTAATTAATTATTTTCAGAAAGTATTTTTCTTGTAGGTCAAAAATACAGGCTTTAAATAAATAAATGGAAAACAACCCTATGAAATGTCCCATTAAATTCTGTTTCTTCCATTTAGGAGAGGTGCTTATCGAGAGCCCAGGAGGAGGAGGAGAGCACGTTTTTCCAAACTCAGCGTGGTGAAAAAAGACCAAACCACCTCCACCCACATGGAAGAGGGTTTGTTGTTCCGTTCTGGCGACAACAGCCTCGCTTCCTGCAGTGTCCAGTGTGAACCCTCGTCTACGCCGAGGCACAAAGCCAACTACAACATCTATGTGGAGGATCCAGGGAGTCGCCCGGCGGCTCCTCTTTATGAGAACATTGCTCTGGATCGGCTCAAAGGCTCCCAGCCGCCGTCTCACTACATCAACAGTGAAGAGGTCGCTCGGCTTCGGGAGAGGTCAGAGCAGAACCGGGCTAACATGAACTCTGACAGCTTCTTTCAAGATAAGATGGTTCATATTTACAACCAGCCAGTGGCTATTATTCAGGCACCAGAGCTTTTCAGTGCTCAGGAGCTGTCGGGCTGTAAGTCTGCTACTTTCCCCCGCAAAGGAGTTGAGTATGATCCTCACTCACAGCCTGCAAATAAAGACGGATACACCAAGACACTACCCAAAGTCCCCCACCACCACTCCCAAGGTGGAAGCAGCCCACAGCAGAGCAGCCAAGATGAGCCCCAGCCTCTGGAGACTCCTCCTCAAGGCCAAGGCCCCAACACCGTTGTGTGGGGGCGCTACAGTAACCTCCTGGAATCCTCCGTCTCAGTGCCCGGGACTCTTAACGAGGCTGCTGGTATGCAGGCCTTCAGCAGTGGGCATGGTGTACCCAGTGAGCTGCAGGGGGTTTCAGAGCGCACCTTGCTGGAGCTCACCCGGGGCAAGTGTCACCCCAGGGCCTGGTTCGTCTCCTTAGACGGCAAGCCGGCCGCCTCAGTTCGCCACTCCATTATTGGGCTCCAGAGCCGCCACCGTCCGCTGAGCAGCAACGACACCAGCCTGGACTCAGGGGTGGACATGAACGAGCCCCAGCAGAATATTCGCGAGACGGAGCGCGACAGGCGATCGATCAGGGCCTCCTCCCTGCCGCACCACAGCAGAGGGGGGCGTTATGGTGAAGACCAGGACCTGAGCAGTAGTGAGAGCGGCACAACGGCCACCTGTACGCCAGAGGACCCTTCCCTGAGAAACATTTTAGACGGGAGCAGTGGGGCCATTCCCAACATTCCTGAAGAGCGAGACGGGATGGATACATCCAGTGCTCAGGAGGACAGCGAGTCGAGGGGAACACCGCCTCCACGGCGCCTGAGGAAGGTGAGGGAGAAGGGAAAGACAGAAAAGAGGAGTGCCAAGCACGTCCGTGAGGGGAGACCTCTGACCAAGAGAAGTTAAAGCATGGCGCGTTGCAAACATAAAGACGAGCATTTTACATCAGTGCTTAATTTGAATGACCCATTAACCGTTTAACCTATTTTCATCACATGGTGTCATCAGTGCCGAGTCGTCCGAAATACGTTTTTACCACTTGTGCTCACGCAGGCATTGTTGTTGTCGAGTCATGTGATTGTACAACTTTGCCAAAGAATTCATACAGCTCAAGAAATAACGCAGCATCTGTGTCGTGTTGAAGCACCATGTAGCTGCTGTTAGACAAGATTGTGCACCATCATCATCACGAATCTGAAGATCACCAGCGAGATTCATTACAGCACAATGTCCGTGAGAACACGATATCCTATAGTCCCCAGTACTGGCATTATAGAGGGTGCCTTCTTACTGCCTGTAATCATTGAATATGATCACACGAGGTACGGTATTTGTCTACATTTAGTCAAATCTGGTGAGTTTGCAGGATGGACACAGATACAGGTCTATGTGTAGTGCACTTATCCTCACCACTAATGCCTGCTGTAAATTCAATTAGATATAGAAGCATTCTCCCGGTTTGCAGAACTGACATCTCGTTTTGACCATTCTGCCTCATTTTAGTTAAAAAGATACTCTGGGGTTCATGAAAATACTCAATTATGAAAAATGTATGACATTATATTGGACTTGTCGACTTTCCGCCTTTCACCGACTCCGATGGACTTTGGAGTAAAACACTGTACATTGAAAAGCTAAGCTGCCATTTCAAAGTTATCACACCTGATATTCAAGGTTACGCCTATAATTATGTTAGAATGCATGAAAATGAATGTTTCCTTGCGCGTATGAAAGTGTTTAGCTTTTTAACGACGAGCTAACTTTACGTCTTCGTAGCTGTTAGATTATTCGGGGAGTGAATGGTTTATTTCATCGTCTAGTCTCGGAAGGAGACGTTGTGTTGTGCTGCCAACTGTAACTAATGTAAAGAACTATTACAACAATAACACCCCAGGACTTCTACACTATGATTATTATCACAATGAAACTAATTGACATGGCGGCTTTTGTCTCGAGTCAAATAAAGCACACTACACTTTAACATGTGCCCATTTGTTACACTGGCACACAGCATTCGCAGACACCTATTACATTTTCAGAGTGTAAATACCGACATCATTGGCCGTACTTAATAAAAGTTTGGCAAAACATTCACCACGGACACCACAAAGCAGTTTTACTAGCAATATTACCCATGAATTAAAATGGAACTTTGCAGCAACAGTTTTGCCATATTTAGTCTTCCATCATATTGTAAATGTGTTCCCTGATGAGTTCGCTTTGTATTTATAAGGCTCAATTATGTAGCTACATTCATGTGTTCTTTTGTATGTATATAGTAAAGCAACATTTTATGTATTATGTGGCTGTGATTTTACTTATTTTGTGTTTTTCTTTCATCTAAAAGCAACATTCTGAACGGTGGATCAGAGTGCAGCAGTGAATGGTTGAATGATTACATTTTTCTAAAGTGAAGAGTGAACAACAAGCCTGAGCTTCGTCATTTTACATGTAGCAACAAGTTGAGCACTTAATCATCCAGTACGCTTCCTCCCGCTAGTCATCGGCTTGAACACACAGCGTACCACAGCTTCAAACCCACTGCCACTCCTGTTTTAAATGGATCTCGCTGAATGTATTTGTATTGATTTGAATGTGTTCTATAGTGTGCTCCTCTTGTGTCTCGCCATTGAAACTCATGGACTTTTGTTTCTTCCTAAACGGGCACCTCTTGTGTTCACCTCTGTAATGATGGTAGTGGTATTAGTCTCGCCTTTTTGTGCACAAAATTAATAAACTTACTTGATACCCATTATTGTTCAGAAGCTTTTTTTTTATTATTTTTCAACATATTTAAAATAAACATGCCAATCACCATACTGTGATTGAAAGTGACAATGTTGAATGTTGTACTGCCACTTGCTTACTTGAAACATTTGCCAGTGACAGGGCAGAGCCGGCAGCTGTGACAAAGAACTCCCAGGTGCGTGTCTGGCTTCTCTCTCTCAGAGGCAGTGAAGAGCTTTGCTGCGTTTCTCACCTGCTCTTCTAGTAACTTCAGAGAGCTGAAGTCCTCCCTGCACAGAGGGCACTTCACTGTTTCTTTCCTGTCTGACGGTCTCTGATGATCCGCCCACACCTTCATGCAAGAGATGTGGACATTATTGCCACAACTGAACCTGGGAGAGACAAGGACGGCACATGAGAGAAAATCTGTCTGCACAATGCTGAAAACAAACATTTTCCACTTCATTTCCAAACATCCTCTTCTGTGAATACCGAATTTTACAACATCCGAAAATCTGTGCTGGTGGTTTCCGCTCAACATTCTGTATGTCAACAGTTGGATGTGCTGTATAGGGACTGATAATAATTGATGGGGTCATGTTCTGGCCAGTAGTGCAACACAAGTTGAGTAGAACATCTTACATCATCCTAAAACATGACTGTACTGAAACTATATCAGTGTGAAACCGTGACCCCAGACAGCCGCCTACATACCTGCAGTAAGACGCAGGCTGTTTCTTCTCCAGCAGCACTTCTTGACAGATAGGACACACATCCTGGGCTTGGATCACTTTCCGGCAGACATTTCCAGCCTCCTGTCCAGTGACTGGTTGGCTCGGAGTCCCAGAAGCAGCAGATGGCTCATTTTCCGTCCGGTGGTCTTTGGTTTGGTGTAAACCATGGAGCACCTCCAAGATCTGTCTCTCCACAAGTCCAAGCTGAAAGGAATCTAGAGCAGGTATTTTTAACATTGCATGTCAACAAGAGCACATGTACGAGGGCGGGTCAATTCATTCAAACAGCAAAAGTGTTAAACATGAAAATAGCACACAGCATATTGATTTATCTATAAAAACAGGATTGAGAAGTCCATATTAAACAGGTTGAGAAGGAATTGTTAAATGTTAAAAAAGTGCAATTTATCTAAACAACTTACATTCATGTTCTCTGGGTAGTCTGAATTTCCGCAGTAAAACCCTGTAATAAATATTTACAAGTTCATATGATGAAAAGTGAAAACAACACTAACAGTTCTTTGCACTACAGGCACAATTTGACCAGTGGTCAAAAAGTTCTGAAAAGTACCAATTCCAGTTATTAGGTACTGCAAAAATTGAAGAAAAAAAATACATGGTTTTCTCTGACAAATGTTCTTTCACACTGCAACACATTTCAGGGATAAGTTTTCTTCTTGAACTGTTTAACATGCAACCTAGTCATATGAATAAATAAATGGCAGTGTTCACCTCACAATGTTGCACATGCCACAAAAAAAAAAAGATTATTAGCCAAAACCTTTGGGTGTGTTAATCTTTGTGTGCGTGTGTGTGTGTGTGTGTGTGTGTGTGTGTGTGTGTGTGTGTGTGTGTGTGTGTGTGTGTGTGTGTGTGTGTGTGTGTGTGTGTGTGTGTGTGTGTGTGTGTGTGTGTGTGTGTGTGTTATTGATACCAGCAGATGTGTTTGCATGGCTTCTTTGAGGATAAATGCCTGAAGACCAGCTGCAAGTCACCGCACTGCCGTTAACGTTACTTTGCAGAGCCAGGTACACACAGCGCCGTGGCCACGGTAACCGGGTAACCGGGAGGTTTCCAGAGAGCGTTTGACCTGCAGAGGGAGCCGTTGCTAAATAATAGAATCCCTCTTGCTGATTGGTCAGTTTTGTGCTTCCAGATTATCAGCAGTTATGTAGCACAAATGATATATATTTTTAATAGTATATGCATCTCTGCAATCAGTCTGCAATCCTTTAGGTCCGAGACTCTTTCTGTGAGCGTGTTGACCTAATAGGATTATTATGTATTTTTTCCTCCCATGTAAATCAACTTTTGTCAATGCATATTCCCCATTTGCAATAGTACTCATAACCATAACAGCCACAGATACTAAAAGAAAATCACAAAAAACAACAATACCTATGCAGGCACATTGAGGAACAGGTTGCAGCATAATGCAATAAAGGTAATTCATTAATTAAATTCATGATTTACAGACTCTAAAGCTCAACACCCAGGATATTAAGGTTTACTTTACATCGTATATTATATATCATACATAATATGAATGATATAGTATTATGGTCATCAATTGCATCAGTGGTTTTTAATACCCATTACACTGTAGGGATGTCCCTCTATCTGCCTCCACAAAAAGCAAGCATGTGATGTCATCCCCAGCCCCAGCCAGCTCTTATCAGGACAGCTCAGTGTCGCCTCTGACTCTGCTGCGAAACACACGCTGAAGGACTACTCCTGAAGAAATCTCTGAAACAGTGTTTTTTTCTCTTCCTGCAAAGGTTCAACTCTCAGACTGAAGGAATACTCTTCAAGGCTAACACTGTGTTTTTATTCTGTTTTTCTGCTCCTGTAAAGGTAGGTTTCTTCAATAGTTTCAGCATGTAGATTTTGATTGATGTTTAAGCACCGTGGTCATGAAAACAGGTCAAATGTTCGAATGTCACATTGAATTGTGAAATGTTATACTTCAGGATATACAGTATGTTGCAGGCCACATGGCAAACACATGTTTGTAGAAGGCTATTTAGTGTGTAGTAGACGAGTCAAACCTCTTTGACATTTAAACATCAAGGGTGTGAAATTGGATTTCCTACCTAATAAACGGTACTTTACATGCAGTGTGAACATTTTTGGTAACTTTACTTTGAGTTATTAAGTGTATTTGTATGCAATTAGAGAGATAAACTGTGTCTTGGGTGTGTTCAAGAAGATATTCATCTTACAAAGCAGTCAGGGGAGTTGGAAATCAATAAAGTGTGTTGGTCTGTGTCTATGAACTGTTCTTTATTCCAAATGAGTAGCAGGATTTGGGAGAAAGTGTGTCAAACTCTCTTGTGTAGCATGACTGAGAGGACAAAGTTGTGAAGATGTTGGCTTTGTGAAGGATACATGGGGATTTACTGTGAAGTTAGATTAAAGAATGATAATGATATGACAGAAATGTGACTTATCGTTTAGACTCCTCAGTGACTGTGAAGTAGATACGATCTTTCCACTGACATATTATTTTGAAACTAAACATGTAAAGCTAATTTGTACATATTAAACGTATCCATGAATGTCTGCCACTTTGTGGAAACCCTCCTTTGGTGGAAAGTCTTTCTCTGTTTGAGGGATCGCATTGCTTCTTAGAACTCAAATTGATTGGGATCATTTTAAGGTTAAGTTATGTTGTGATTCGTGTATTTTCACTGTATTTTACTGGTGTTTTCTTGTTGAGTTGTGTTCAGTTGTATAAAGGCCTATAGGGATGGATGTTGCTAACTAGATTGGGCTATGAATCACCTTTTCATAACATAGAAAACATCCAGTCTATATATATATATATATATATAAACAGTATCATGATAGATCATGATAGAATAAAACTATTGATCATTATTTGATTATATGCAGCAACTTCACATCTTCTAGACATACAGTAATTTAACATTTAGTTTTCTGATGAAAGCATCAGTATATAGCTTTTACTTAATTTGCCACATTTATGTCTTTTGGCCAAACCTTGGTTAAAATTGCTCGACGTGCATAATAAGTATGCAGGAAGGAAGCTGTGAGGAACAGAGGAAGCAAAAGGACAAATCTGTAACCCTAACGTCCAAAAATGGAGACCTCTCTTTCAAAATGTAAAACATGGCTTTGCAGACAAACTTTTAACATGTAAGTGTCTATTGTTACAAAGTCTGTAACAGTCTATGCTCTCCTTTTCTCAGTTACAAACGTACCTCAGACTACCCACGGTGACCAGAGCACAGATGGATCTAAACTGCTTCACGTGTCTGCTGGTCCTGTGCGCCCTCAATAAGGTATCGCTGTTGTATCTGATCCGTGCAGTGGTTCCCCTGAAATATGCTGTTTTTTGTGAAATTAGAGCAATATGATCCCAGTACTAAATATCCTGTTTTTAGAATATTTACAACCATAACTAAAGTTGTAAAGCCTTCTTTTTATTTCTCTTTAAATTTCTCGTTAAAGGGACACTCCAGCGATTTTGATATTGTGCCTCCATAAAGTTGAGGGACTATTGAGAGACAGATTAAAAGAAGAATGGAGAAAATTGCAGCAACAGAGGCTGAAATGTACTACTATTTAGGTCCTGATATGGGTCAAACTTAATACTACACTTCCCATAATTCAACTTGATAGTAATTGTAGCTCCCCCAGAGCCCTTGAAGACATTATTCTACTTGTGACATTGTCATTGCATTAAAATGATCTATATCATGTGTTTTAGCGCTGACTTGACACTCTGATTTTGTATATAATCTCTCTAAAGCTGCTTGTGGTGGCGAGCCCTGAAGATGAATACCAGGAGCATCTGAACCATCGGGGTGAACATGAGTCGACGCGGAACCAAATCGCCACGGCCCAGTACGAATGTTTCCAGAGGATTGTGAAAGAATCACAGCGTAAAACCAAAACAATAGGTGAAAAGGACTGTCTGAAAAACATCTTTTGATGTTACTATAATTCATATTAAGTCACTGTAACATTTCACTGTGTGTCCGTTGTTGTCAGCAGGGCCAGTGTGCAACGCGACGTGGGATGGGTGGCTGTGCTGGGACGAAACTGAAGCCGGACAAACGGAGCAGAGCTGTCCGGACTACTTTAAAAATTTTGATCCTCATGGTAAATTTTGTTGTTAACCCTTACTCATTTTACAAACCTTTAATATTGTTGTGTAATGTTGAGTTGAGTCTATAAAATTGGACATTTACTAGCTTGGAGCCTAAAAACACTCCTATATATCTGCAGTGAATACTTATTTTGAGAGCAGTTTCCCTGTTTTTAAAAGCTTAATTATAGTTTTTAGATGATGAAGCTCTTCGGCGAGCTTTCTGATCATGAGTTAGATGTGACGTTTGACACCACTATTATGTCTGTACGTTAGCTTAGCATAAAGACCAGCATAAAAACTGGAGATCGGTAAACAATCAAAGTATTCATCTCCTCTAATTAGCTCACTAATTAGCATGCTGTAGCTCATTTCTGTATTCCGTGAACAGATATGTAAAATCGTGGTTGCAAATTTGTTGACAGCGATTGCATCCAAAGTGTGCTCAGAGACAGGCGAGTGGGGACGCCACCCAGAGAGCAACAGGACGTGGACAAACTTCACAAACTGCCAAGCCAACACAATGCATCATGGGACAGTAAGGAGGAATAAAGACAATATAAATATGTAAAGCACCTTTGACTGTGGAGTTGCATTCATTTTGTTTTCTTGCAGGTGGCAATGACTCACTTCTACTTGGTCATGATTGGTCACGGCCTGTCGCTGGTGTCACTTCTCATATCATTAGGAATATTCTTCCATTTTAAGTAAGTGTAGAAGCTTTCTTTATGTCGAAGCTACGCTCATGAAAAGTCATGTCTAATCTGAAATGTCTTCTCTTGTAGGAGTCTGAGCTGTCAGAGGATAACGCTCCATAAAAACCTCTTCTTCTCATTCGTGCTGAACTCCATCATCACCGTTGTCTGGCTTACAACAGTGGTGAAGAAACAGGGACACACATACAACGATTCTGTGAGTGATTCGACTCTACACGTTGAAACCAAACATCGCTCAACATTTTCAGCGTCGGTGAAATCATGACGGCTCGTTTTCTCATGTAGGCGAGCTGCAAGCTGCTCATGTTCATCCACCTGTATCTGTTGAGCTGCAACTACTTCTGGATGCTGTGCGAGGGCATCTACCTGCACACTCTGATTGTTGTGGCAGTGTTTGCAGAAAAACAACATTTCATGTGGTATTATCTGCTGGGCTGGGGTAAGTAAAGCCATATGTCAATATTTCACTAGGCACATTTCACTCTCTCACACTGAAATGTCATAAAAGTTCTAATGTGGTTTTGCAGGTTTTCCACTCGTGCCAACGTTGATACATTCAATAGCACGTCAGTGCTACTACAACGACAAGTGAGTCTTCTTGATCTAAAGGTATCATTGTACCTAAATCACGTGTCTCCATACTGTATAGTATGATGATCTGATTTATGCATTCACAGATGTTGGGTCAGCTCAGATACTTCCTTGCTGTACATTATCCACGGACCCATCTGCGCCGCATTGGTGGTAAGCACCAAGCCCTCGTGGGAAATCCAGATTTACTTACTAGACACTTGTCACTTGTGCAGCCGTCCTTACTTCTTGCTTGTTGTATGGTCATCATGAAAGTGTTGAAAATGATCGTCACCATGTTAAACTTTCCTTTGTTGTTGCGTCAAATGCACAATAATGCCTTTTGGATTCCAGGTGAATCTTTTCTTCCTGCTGAACATCGTTCGGGTTCTCATCACCAAGCTGAGGGTGACGCACCAGGCCGAGTCCAGCCTCTACATGAGGGCCGTGAGAGCCACCCTCATCCTCATCCCCTTGCTTGGCATCCAGTTTGTCCTGCTCCCCTACAAGCCCCAGGATCACTGGGTCTCTGAAATCTACCTGTACATCATGGAAATCCTCATGCACTACCAGGTCAGTGCATACAAGGAGTGTTCCACAGTCAAAAAGCATTTGTATCATCCAAATGAAGTCACTAGTGCATGCTATTAAAAGTGCTGCTGTAGGAACCGACTGTGAAAGGGCAATATCCTCAATCATTTTGTGGTTTAAAATTTCAAATATTTCAAGAATAAGAGCATGAACATGTGACACAGTAAGCAGCTGTTTGAGTTTAGGGGATTTCCTATCTTGTGTAATTTCTCAAGAAACTTTTCTTTCTCATGCAGGGTCTCTTGGTTTCTACAATATTCTGCTTCTTCAACGGGGAGGTGAGTAATGAGCACTAACAACATTTCATGTTTCAAACTTAGATTTTGAATTGGCTGCCCATTTAATTCTCCCTATGAGATTAGGCCACCAATTACTGAGTTCTCAAGATAGGGACAGAAAGGGACCAAGGGACAGTTTCAGAGTTCACAAGGCTTTTAATGGTAACATTGGACCTGTTCACGCTTGGCAATGAAAAGCATATGGTTCACAGGACACAGGGAGAGGATTTTCGAAATTTTGAGGTTATGAGTCCCCCAAACCCATCAAGAAACCAAGAAGGCATTTAAATCCGTAAGCCACTTCGCCACCCTCCACACATCCCCTTTGTGTCTCTTCCTGCAGGTCCAGAGTGTTCTGCGGAGACACTGGAACCAGCAGCGAATGCAGTTCACCGGCACATTTGCCAACGCCGAGTTCTTCCGCTCGGCCTCGTACGCGGCGTCGTCGCTCACAGAAGTCCACCGCTGCTACAGCATCGAAAGCCACACCGAGCACATCAACGGCAAGAGATACTCAGACATATTCAGATCGGACAGCCCGTTCGTGTGAAGGTGGTGCTTCAGGCTCACTGTTTCTTTGACTTCTTACAAGATGTTATGAAGATTGATTTCTTCTGGGAGTTTTACTGCTGTTCATGGCAACTGAGTACAAACCTTTCCCTTTCACATAAACTCACATATTTCTTTTTTGACTTTTTCTCACGAATATTACCACAACAGAAGGAGCTTGAGACCAAAGCCACGGTTTCTTCATCATTATTTACATCCCACTAATGGAAAGGACACAAAGAAGACACGAAGAAGACCCTGTGATTCAACCGGCCTCGCCGGCCTCAAAGCATTAACACCAGGAATAAATGCTTTTTGCATCACGTGGAATAAACTTGGACAAGAAGCTGTTCTGTTGAGCTGACATGCAAAGAGAGAGATTTTTTTCTGGGCATTTTGAGGATGTTGATGCAATTTAGAAATGGGCAGTTATTGATTGAGGGTGTTGTGGAAAGGATATGCACAAAAACCCTGTCGAAATACTTCTCAAATCTGAAAAAGCTGAAACAACAGTCGCTGGGAATCGCAAAGAAAGTGTTGTTCTCTCTGACTAGAGAGGCAACTGTTATGCCTTCAAGAAAGTAAAAGAGCAAAGTACCAAGATTCCTGTTGTTAGTACTATAACTAGACTTGTAGAGTATAAAAAAGTGAAAACACTCACTAAAAACAAGAAATAAACAGATAGCTTGCTTTGCTAAACGTCATTCCTGCTTTGACTTTTGAATTAAAGGCGTGCAACTCAGAATATAGGGAGAGTTTTCTATTTATGTATTATTTCCTTTAGCTAAGTTAAAAACAAATAAAGAGGTTCACAATAAAATGTTGTCAGAAACATACGCTTACATCGTCTCATGCGGTCATAGCTACAGTCAATGCTCCGTAAGGCTCACCATTTTTCTTTCTTTACAACTGATTTTTCCAAAATGCTGTAGAGATTATTGTGAGATAATCACAGTGAAAATACGACTGAAAAGCATGTTTCTGTACATTTTATTTGTGTATGAATTAAGTATTTCAAGGCACAAAATATGAAGCCTTTAGTGTACTTTGTATATTTTTCCAGTCAACTAACACATCATTGTATATTACTTTTGTTAAAATGTTTTTAGATTAATTATGTAAAGATGTTCGTGTCCAGGAAACAATTTCAGCAGGAACTGACTCATGTTGATTCACTGATAAGATGAAGTTTGTCACCTCCAGTTAGAAATACAAGTTAGAGTGAAGTTCCTGACAAGTGAAGAGCTGCTGGTTTCAGCCTTCCAAAAAAAGGAAACAATAATAAAAGGGGGGAAATTATATATATATAGCTTTCAACCAATATTATTAGGTGATGTAAAAGTGTAAAATTGGTCTTATATAGATGTAGACCATAGAATATAGTCAAAAGTCCTGCAAAAAGTTAGTAAGTGACTCTTGAGATTAGAATCTTTTACCACAGATGGACATAATTTGATTTAAAACATAGATGTGTGTGTGTTCTCATTGCACAACATTAGTTTAGTCACAGTCTGAATCTCTTTGTTTGTATTGAAATATAAATGTTGTAAATAAAGGCAGGCTGTTTTAAACTGACATTCAGGAGAAAAAAGAGTTACTGTATCTGTGTTTCTTTCCTCAATGTCTCTTCTATTGTTCTCCTCAAAGACGGAAAGAAAAGAAAGAAAGAAAATATGCCCCCCCCCCCCACATATTTAATTAAGGGTGGAATTCCCTTGTCTCACCGTAGAAAACGTTTCCCTCTTAGATGAGTATTGTTTCCAGACAAAGCAGGGCGTGCTGTCTGTTCCTCATCCAAAAATGTACGTGACCAGGTGTAATTAGGAAGTCCCAAAGGAAAAGGGCGATATCTATTCTTTCAGTGCATCGTTCTTTAAATGAACAGAGATGCTGTTAACTTTACATGCCACTTCTCCTTCTTCCGTCTGCAAACACATGATGATCAGAAACATGTGTGCTTGACGGTTTATCATTGCAAGTGATCTACGAGCTACTTGCGTGCCTTTCACTGTGATGACCTCAATCCATGAAGGATTTTGTGGGTTTGCATGGCGCATCGCAGTAACACTAAACATCTGACACAACTTGCATCCTGTTGCATCAACATGAGAGAGTATCCTGTGTGGTATCTGATGGCACAGGCTTCCTTTAAAACAGAGATCAAAAATACTGTCAACTTAAAGCGTGCACACAGAGATCTCAGTGAAGATGTTTTTAATGTTTACCTATCCCAACATCGATCCCACCTCCCTTTATTTACCTCAGTGGAAATCAGACCAGTGGATGCATTGCAGGCTTCCTGTTTCTAAGAATACATTGCCATTGAACTCTTGATCCGTTGGCTCTTGTGTTCTGGTAGCAAACACTTCCTCAGTCTCATGACTAACACTTGTTTACTGGCTTAACTTCCGCACACTTCCACTGAAGTTTGAAGCATTTAGCCGATGTTTTGAATTTCTAGTGTGCGACATTCGGGGTATTTGTCAGGGACATTTCCACAGAACTTGACTGAATGGAGACATAATACATCAGGTTTCCTCGTGGTGCTGCAGAAATGTTTTGAAAACAATCACGTAAATCTGCTCCACATTTAGCTTTAATTTGGCCGACGCACTATTCTGGAGTAATTTCCCCTGGATGAGAAACAAACCATTATGACCTTATGTAAAACACAGTGACTTGATGTTTCATCCGACCTTAGTACATTTCTGCGGACCTCAGATTGTCCTCATAGCAGGAACAAATACACTGCATGAATTTAGCTGGGAAGTTACCTGTACGGGCTAAACATTAGATGCTGGTAGGTACAACGGGCAGAGAAATGCTTCAGGGACTCTGCAGAGGGACAGATAAAGACAAAGATCTATCTGTGAAGAGTGACATGCATGTATCATTAACATGGAAGTCTCCAAAAAAACTCAAGCTTGCTACTGTTCGATCATTCATTCATACCTAAAATTCAATTCATGCATGTAATGTCACAGAACAACCTGCTGGAAAAAAAAACTGGAGCTCAGACGAGTTTGTGGGACATTCAAATAGATTGTTCCTTCCCTAGAGAGGGGCATTTCCTATTTGTCAGGAGTATGAGTGCATCCTTGGAAAAAATCCTTGATACGCAAGATATGATGCACTTTACCTTCCCAGCAACAGTGACAATGGTATGTTAGGAATGCAAAGAGTAAAAGAAGTAGAGCCAAACATCATTAGAGGTGAAGCCAGAAAATGTTGGTGATTTCTGGGAAGTGCAGCGAAGAATCTCCACATCAGAAACAAAAGATATTTCGCATTTCAGCTTTACAAATTGATCAGAAACATAAGCTGAAAAAACTGGCAAACTTTTTCTCTTTCGAAAGGAAAAATTAAACAATGAGTTGCTGCCGTTTCCAATAACTCCACTTCATTAGAAACCTACGCTGTATGCAGAGTTATCAGCTGAAACCGAACTCATAACACAACGCTCTGCCATTCACGCACACACATACCATACTTATATCTGGCTCATAGCTTGATCTGACCACTTGTGCATGCTGGGGATGTCTCACTCTTGAGAACAATGGAATGAGTTCTTGGCTGTGCTCGAGGGCGTGGAGGGCATACAGTACAGGGGTTGGGGTGAGCAATGTGGCCCGGCCGTATGGATGTGACCCGCGTTTGGGTGGGGCCTGCAGGAAGTCTGCTGCTTTCAGCCCGCTGCTGCAGGGTCAGGAATTATCTGAGCAGCTCATCACGGAGTGATGTCAACACTCGTTGTCGGGTAGCGACGCTGTTTGGTGTTTCTGGAGGGACGTCATGATCAAAAGTGTGAATACATCATGTGGAGAGTTTATTTCCAGAGTTCTAGCTATTGGTGTTGTACTCTTACTACTTGTTTGTGTGTTCTTTGGAGCTGTGGGCCTCAATAAATGTCATCACCTTTTACCCTAGCTGCATCGAAATAGAAAGAAAACCCTGCCTGATATCTATTATTTTAGAGATTTAAATATGTTTTATGTCTCATGTTGTAGTCATTTCTGGTGTTCAGGTTGCACCACATTCCCAGATCTCAGCATTTAAATGGTTGAGTACAATATTATTACAATAGTACGAATAAAACATTGGTCAAAACCTATGAAAATACAATGCAAGATTTCATAAACAATAATTATCATTGAAAGAGCTGATGCATAGTCTCATAATCTGGTGCATGCCAGATGAGCTCTGGTGTTTTTTCTCATTCGGCTCATTTAGGCTCGTATGAAAGCTGAACCCTGGTGGGGACCAACGAACCGGACCAAGACCGCCTGAAGAGGTGGACCACAACTAAAAGTCAACGGTACAGGTATGAAAGTGACCTTACTGATGGGTGGGAAACAAAGGGCACAATGATGAAGGTTATTTGCTTTGCAAGCGATTTTGTTTTGATTTAGATTTTTTGATTATTTTAGCAGCAGAACATGTAAAACATCCCGCCCTTCAAACGTCAGACATTTGGAATCGCTTCAAAACATCTCAAACAATAAGCTTATTACAGTTTTAAAGAGCCCAATTCCTTCGGCCCAGGGCGGCGGGCCAGTGTCCACTTGTAACGAGGCGCGTCGCCGCTCTCGTCTTCAGCATCGTCCTGCCAACAGGAACTCCCTCACTCCTCTCCCAGTTTCCTGCCATTGTTCTCCCCCCCCCTGCCACCAGGCACACGCTCCGCCCAGGATCTGGGAAAAGGTGGGATGTTAAAGCGGCCCATTTCCCTTTCGATCAGCTTCGACCTCAGCTGGGTGGAGGAGGGGTGTGTGTCAGTGTGTGTGTGTGTGTGTGTGTGTGTGTGTGTGTGTGTGTGTGTGTGTGTGTGTGTGTGTGTGTGTGTGTGTGAATAGCGAGGCAGCACCCGTCTGACTGACTTTCTGTGTGTGAATTTCACTTAATTTCACTTTTTTATATCATGTTATCATGTAGGAGTATCTTTTGAATAATGTATTGTCCCGATTACAACCAAGCTCCCGTGCTGCATCAGAGAGCGTTTATCCCCTGAGCTTTTATATTCTTTATTGAATAAAATGGTGTATCTTAAGAATAAAATGCCTGGGGGGAATAAACCCCCTGTACAGGGAAAATAGAAAGAAGCTGGTTGAGCTATTGTGACTGAGTAGCAGCTGGCGTGTTTGATTAGGGAGGGTGAGGGTCAGGTGTGCATGGAAAATGGGCCATAAAAGTCAAAAATCTATATGTAAAATGTGAAAATGTTCCATCCAGAAATGCTAGAAATCCTCTAAATATGTACAATAAACTAATCAGTCTGTAGTTTTCCATGCAAAACCTATGATAGAGGCTAATAATATTCTTAGAGAATCTGACAACATACTCCCACTATAACCAGCAGACGTCATCACTTTGATGTCAGTGAAAACTCTTAATACTTTCCCTTAATTGTGTGCTTTTGTTTCAGCCTGGCGTTTTCATGCCACCGAGAATAATTTAGGCCAACAGTTTGATCCCTTCTCATGTTCCTTTCCCAGTGTTCTCTAAGTGTTCTGGAGGGGCGGCAGTGAGGTGGGGTTGGAAGGTGCACAGGAAGGAAAAGGTGTAGCTGGGAAATCTCATCGAGGCTCCTCGGCGAACAAGAGACACCCCATTCAGGATCTGGGCGTCGCTGCCAAGTCGTCTCAGGGTCGCAGACTCCAGCGGTCCACGTTTGGAGGAAGCAGGCACAAACGCGTCTCGTGCAACACACTCTGTTTTTGTTGACGCAGACTACATCAGAAGAAAGATTTTAAATGATACGTGCAAGCAAGAGGAGGAGATGAAAGATGAGCGAGAGGATAATGTGGCTCATGTATACACTAATCACTTTGGTGACCCCCTGACATTGTGCACCATCATCAGGTCTACATTTTTATTTGTTCAATTTCTTGGTTTATGACCAAATACCTAAAACTATGACCGCTATACTATAGAATTGCAATTGTATTTCAAGGCAGATCTATTAATTTCACAGGTATATTTACACATATATATTTATTTATTTAATGTTGACTTCAATGGCATTCCAAACTATACGGCTAAACTAAGATGGCATGACTGACTGAAGTGTTTTACAGGACGAAAGCAAGATAAATCCACTAGTAACAATAAAACAAGGTTAAAACAGGTTTAATACTAAATTGAGTATGGTTAACTAAAAACACAAAACTCATTAGAATACATGAGGATGTTCAGTAAGGTAGGGAGGGCGATAAAAGTGATATGGATGAATGATTAAACCTGACAATAAATATGAAAATGTAACAACAATAGTGTGGTTTCTCTTTCTCTGGCTGTGACCTTCTGTAGTCATCTGGAATTCTGTGGTTTTTCTTCTTTATTTTCTTTGAAGTAGTGAACAATGAACATATTATTGAACTCATTTAAATGGACCTGACTTCCAGGAAAAAAAGTGTGGTGAAGGTTTGAATTTCAAACACAGTTTTCGATGTATAAATTGACTTGAGCAACACTGGAAAACAAACAGTCTCAGAACCAACACTTCTACCTGCTTAAATTTTCCATGCTCAGAATGAAAATAGCAGCCCCGGCTAAAAATGACCACCTCAACAGATGTGGAGAGCCCAGGCTGCAGGAAACGGTGAGAGTGTCACGTCTTTCACCGAGCGCAGAGAAGAGAGGTCGACCCAGAAACATGTGCTGTCTGAACTTTGGCTCTTTTTCTTCCTGTAAGGACGCCTTCTCTCTCCCTCTATCTCATTTGATCATACACCCATATGCATGCAGCCTTTTTCAAGCTGAAACTAGGCAGTAAACCAGTGTAAGTGTAAGTGTAATAAGCACTAATGCAGGGTGGGTTCACCATAAATCCATGTCTGTTTGTATTTAGACACAGGTTTATTGTTGTGCAACCACCTGGTGTTTCATCTCAAAGCCCGTCTAATGAAGGAACTTTTTCTCCTGGGATGTTTAAAAGACTGTATAGAAAGTCTTTGTCTCCCCCGAGTGGTGAGATGGTTTAGTGTCATTTCTGAGCTCATTCAAACTCATTTTCTTGAGGGGGAACTGATTTATTCAACTTTCTAGGCTTTGGTTTGTGGGAAGAGCACAGTCATTCCAGAGAAAGACATTTATTCCACATCCATATTCAACAACAAACAAATCATTTGTAATTTACAGTCATATGTTGCATTTACAGTTGGGGTTTTAAAAGGAGATACAAAGGTTTTCTGTTGAAAGAGTAAATGAGTTCCTGCACAGAACTTAATAATTTAGGTTCAAGCATGATTTTTATTTTTTTAATCCATTAAAATGAAGAACTACAGTCATTGCTATATTAACTCTTGCCCTAATCAGGCCTCTGGACGTGCATTTACTGGGGGAAAAAAAGCTGAATGAAAAGGTTTGATTGCTTGTATTTGCTAAAACAGTTCCAATGTGATCTGCTCTGAGACTACATCTCGTTCAGCTTTAATATTATTGGCTGTTTTTCCAGTTTATGCAACTTAACAATCCATCTAAACTCCACTTAGATTTCATGCTAGCACCTCAGACTTTATTTTTCCACCCATATGCATTTCCCTGTAGAGGTCTGGTGCTCCAGATTGTACATTTATTGACAAGGTGAATAAATTACGTCAGCGTCCTGCCGGTCACACAGCAGTTACACTGTACTTCAACAGCTTTTGGGATCCATGTGTCGAAGAATCTAACCTCCATCGACTTGTACGCTCACAGAAAGACGAGTCCATATACTCTAATTTAATGGTGATGATGTTACTTGTGTTGTTTTATGAGAAGCACACAGGGCCGATGTCCAGGCCGAACTCCTGATCAGGTTTTCCAATGTCCATGGGGGCCACGTCCACGACAGGCAGCCTAGCAGAAGTTTGAGTCCTGTACTCAAGCACCGTCTTGCCCCACTCTCCGTTTGATTTCTGAGGGACGAGAAAGACAGATGATTCAGTAAAAGTATTTTCCAATAAGTCTTTTATGAAATTGAGAGTCCTGTAATGACTCACCGTGCAGCCGTCCTCGAGGACGGTGTACCGGAGGCGCAGGTTTCCTTGCGCTCTCAGCTCCTGGCCGTTGGAACCTCTGAGGAGCAGTGCTTTCTTCAGGTTGGTGTTCCTCTCGTCTTTATACGCCACGCTGTTCCTGCAGTGGTAGGTGATGTTCTGGTGTGACTCTTTGGACAAAAGCTGCAACAGCTTCATCTGAACCGCCACGGCGTTCGGCTGCTCCTCAGTATTTCCATAGCGGAACTGAAATTGGATGACAGTTTGACATGATTACACCCAAGGCAGGCTGGATTCTACTAAACACATCTAATTTGGAATTAAAGAATTCGAAGCCAGGAAATGCATATTTTTTGATTTCTTACTTTAGTTCCACCGTTCATGTCTGCTTCAAACCAGACGGGTTTGTTGGCGCTGGGACTGGATTTCGTCCACCAGGCTTTGTGGGGAATGTTGGCCGGGTTGGCGGAGATGCAGGTTTCACCATTTTCCATATTACAGTAGACCTTGATGGCATCTTTTGTGTTTCCTTGATTTGGATCAATCCAGTACTCACCTGTATCAAATGTGCGTTACATTAATACATTTGCGGTACTGGTCTAAACAGACCTGAAAATAATTTGTTAATGCAGAAAACAGGAGCCTCACCGCTCTTTTTCTGAGGGTAGCACTGTTTGATGTCCTGGCAGGTTTTCGCTGGGTTCACCTTGCTACCATCAGGACTGCGGAGGTTTTGCAGATGTCCGCTGAGGGTCTTCAGCGTGGCGTGGACTCCGGTGTCTGCACGCAGGATGGCCGACTTCCTATTGGGAAGGGCTTCATCTTTATTGATCTCTGGAAGAGAAGGAGGATCGGCAGCCATATCGTCCTCGACGAACTCCACGGCTTCTGGCACGTGGCCGTTCCCGTCGTAATCGTAAAGGGCAGCGAAGAAGTCATCCGAAGCCGTGGTGGGAGGTCCAGGGGGGCCTGGAGGGCCGGACAGACCCGCATTACCAGGTGGACCCTGACAAGGAAAATTATGAAGATGAAGTATGTTTTCAACTTCATTTTTGTCATTCTAGCGGTGGGAACTAACACTTTATGATCTCAACAATGAAACTTGAAATTGAAACCGAGAGGTTGATTCCTAATTAATACAAATGATTGCAGCCACTGAACTTGTCTCATAAGTTGATTGTTTGTAATATAAAAAAACTGAACGTAATCTTGTGTCACCTGTGCCCCGATGTCCCCACTGGAACCTCTGCTTCCAGGAGCGCCCATTGGTCCGGGCTGACCGATGTTTCCTTCCTTTCCTGGAGGACCCGCCACTCCTGGAGGACCCTGTATGATAAAAGAGTGAGTCATTTACACTGTTTAATAACAAGACAGAGCTTCAAATGTGACTGCATGGTGCTGTTATACACTCACCCTCGGCCCAGCTGGTCCAACAATACCTGTCGCTCCTGCATCCCCTGTGGCTCCCTGAAATAAAGAAGAATGACATTTCATCGTCTGAAACATTCAGTATTATTGTGCTTCAGTATCAATGTTTATCTGAACTAACTACTAACTACACTAGTATGTGAACTATCTAAAGGACTAGAAGTATTTTAAACATTTTGCTTACAGTTGTTCCTGGAAAACCTTGGAGCCCGGTGAAACCTCTGTGTCCTTTCTGACCCCTCTCTCCTTGTTCTCCAGCAGCTCCTTTCTCTCCCTGTGGTCCTTGAGGGCCCTAAAGTTAGACACAGCATTAAAAACAATGTTTTACACTTAAAGTTTTAAGTTGATGCTTTTGGGTATCAATTATGTCAAACATTCTCATGTCATGCTTACCACTTTCCCCCGTACTCCAGCTGCTCCTTGGGGTCCAGAGGAGCCTATGGCACCCTAAACTCAAAACAAACAAAGAGCGATGACAGAGCCGACTTTGCAATTGTGTTAGCATCGACAGAGCTATTGATATGATATGGAGCATATTATTATTTGTGAAACTCACATTCTCGCCTCTTTGTCCTGGACCGCCTGTCATTCCCACAGGACCCTCAGTTCCTGGAGACCCTGGAGTACCAGCCAGACCCTCTGAGCCAGCATTACCCCTGTCTCCCTGGAAAGACACACACATGCCAGCGGTTAGTACACACAGCTGTATGCATGGTAGCATTAGCACATCCTGTCCACTAAAAGTCTTACCCTGCTCCCTACGAGACCGTCCTTCCCAGGAGGCCCGTCTGCTCCAGCGATACCCTGAAAAAACACAGATAATGACATGATAAAGTACAGAAGAGTGACTTAAAAGCTGAGTTGTCAGCAAAGAAACAACTATATTATCAAACCTGTGAAGATATTTTCAACTGTCATACAGTGGTTCATGTTTCCAAGAAATAAGTAGCACTGACTGTGAGGGACTCCATATAAAAACATCAGCTAAACACTTAATAATAAAAGCTGTGTAATGACTGAGATGGACTCGACTAACCTCAGGGCCGGCATCTCCTCTTGACCCGGTGGCTCCTGGTAAACCGACTCCACCAGCAGGCCCTGTGCCGCCCTGAACTCCGGTAGCTCCGGGTTTTCCGGGTGGACCCTGAGGAATAAAGAAATACAATGTTTTCATCAGTGTGCAGCTAAAACAAAGAACAGCAAACACTGTCAGAAGGAATACATACAGCAGGACCTGGCAGTCCCAGCATGCCCGCCTCTCCTCTCAGTCCAGGCTGACCCACGATCCCTCGCTGTCCTGTGGCACCATTAGGTCCTGAAGGCCCATCAGGACCCTGGCAGAGAAACACAAGAGCAGACAAGCAATTGAAACATCTCAGCATTTATTTGTGTATAGCCGCTGGAAGATCAGCACAGCCTGAACATAAAGATGATCATCTTACCCCAGGGCCGTCCTCTCCAGAGTCTCCCTTCTCTCCAGGGCTGCCCGGTGCACCTGAAGCTCCACTCTCTCCTTGACGTCCTTGACCTCCGTTCTCCCCGATAATCCCAGCAGGTCCAGATTTTCCTGGAGCTCCAATAGGCCCGTCTGCTCCAACAGCACCCTAAAACACACACACATGATCTGCCCTCAATCCAGAGTTACGAAAAACAAGTGTGACTTAATGAATCCACTACAGGTATGAGATTGAAACATATTTTATAACCAATTAACTCACATGAGAACCAACTGGTCCAACTCCTCCAGGCAGCCCAGGAAAACCAGAAGAGCCCTGTGGGAAGAACACACTCCCAATAAGATGCACTTTGATGATAATAACATAAGACAGTTGATACACCAAACTACAGTTATAAATAAAGGAAATTAAATATATAGCCTAACTCACTGTTGCCCCCTGTGTTCCTCTGCCTCCTTTCAGTCCAGTCACACCAACAGGCCCCTAGAAACACATACGAGTAGCATGTAGTTAAGTTGTTTGACCATTTTTTAAAATGTTTTTTTTGGTCAATGTGTTTACCTGTCCTCCTGATTTCCCAGCAATTCCCTGTGGTCCAGGTGATCCTCCCTCTCCCTTCAGACCTGCCTCACCCGTGTCACCTTTGACCCCAGGTTGACCATCAGGACCCTGGAACAGAAACAGGAAATTAATCAAGCCTTTATTGGTTTATTCAGCTGTATATTTCGGACATGACTGCCTTGCTTTAGCGGGCTACTTACAGCAAGTCCAGGGAAGCCAACGGCACCAGTAGGACCATTTTCACCAGTAGAACCCTGTTAATATCATCACACAAATGCACACTTTATCAAAAAGAAATGGAAGTACAGTCATTCAAAGAAAATTTCTCTTCAATTTAATGTCAGTTGTAAAATAAAGGCTTGTACTGACAGCGATTCCTCTTGTGCCTCGGCGTCCTGCAGGTCCTGATGGGCCGGTTTCACCCTGAAACAAAGGAACAAGTTAAGTCAGGATCATATTACATGTGCGTTTCATTTAAAACTGGAACCATAAGTAATTTGACAGATTTAAGTTTTTAAATAGATGCTTTAGGTTCTAGGTCGTACAACATCCTGGCTCATTTAAAAAGAAGACTTTAAATATCTCTGTTGTTTTGCACCAAGACACTCATTATTATTATTATGCTTTTTCCCTGTCACATATTGTCAATTTTGTGTAATGTTTGTTGTAATTTCTTTTTCTTTTAAGAAACGTGATAATTTGGCTAATTACATGACCATTTCCAGATTTAACATACAGTACATGTTACATGTTCTGAGCTCACCTTCTCTCCATTGGGTCCACCAGAACCAACAGGTCCAACAGAACCAGGAAGCCCCTTTAAATATAATGATAACATATATTAGAATATCACATTACACGTAAGAAAACTCAATTGTAAGATTGTCAGCCAGTGACAGCCATGAGAAAAACAATTTTGCCACAAACTTTGGGCTTGTTCTGCTAAGAGATGTGCGGTGTAGTTTGAGTCCTGACATCATGTTGAGACGACTCACCCGTGCACCGTCAGCTCCGGCTTTCCCCTCCAGTCCGCCCTCTCCAGCAGAGCCCTGTTAGAAGAAATCAACCATATCAGTGCCTCAGGTTCATCTTCCTCTGCTGCGGGTCATGTTAGTGGAGAAAATGGTATCTCTAATATTTGACTTACTGCACCTCCCTTCGGGCCCGAAGGTCCGGATGTGCCTCTCTCTCCTGACATCCCCTGAAGTCCTGGACCTCCCGCCTCTCCAACAGTACCCTTTGAACCAATGCTGCCCTAGAATGTGCGAAACATATCTCAGGTAGAGCTTATTGCAAACAAGATTTACAGCAAGTAAAAACTGCAAGTTCTGCATGTGTCAGTGTCTTTAAGGTTACAATACCTTTGGCCCATCTGGTCCTGCTCCACCTGGACTACCTTTGGTTCCCTGCAGCCCATTGGTCCCGATTCCCCCTCTCTCTCCTGGAGGGCCTCTTTCTCCCTGCGAGAACAACCAGGGGATACAGTCATGCAACAATTCCTCATTGCACTAAATGAGTGATTGAAGACATTTATTTGTGGAAACTGAATGAGAGCTACACCTTTAAATCAGGTGAGAGAACAGTAATGGACTCACCCTTGAACCTGTACCTCCACCAGCACCAGCTTCTCCAGCGAGACCCTGGGGATAAAAACGCATTATGTTTAATGCAATATGATAGGAAGAGCTACTCAATCAAAATGTATTTCACTATAATCTCTGAAAAAAACGCTGAGAGAGAAAACGTCCAAGTTCTTCTTTTTTTTTTGTCTTACCTCAACACCTGGTTTTCCTGACTCTCCAGGTGGTCCTGGCAGTCCTGGCAAACCCTAAAAAAACACCAAACGTTTTTTGCTTTAATGCTAATAACAATATTTGAAAAAGAATTGCATACTCAATATGCTGAATATAAATTAATATTTGTTTTATGATTTTAGGATGCAGTGTACCTGGAAACCATGCAGTCCCTGTGGTCCCTGCTCTCCCCTCTTTCCTGTAAGACCCTGGAGAAAAGCAAAGAGAATATAAATCATCTAAACATCATGTTATCAAATCATTGATGATAAACAGTTGGATGCTTACAGCTGGACCAGCTGGACCAGCAGCGCCTTCCTCTCCGTCTTTTCCATTCACCCCCTAGAAGACAGACACAGTATCTATCAGGATATTACTGATGTATTTATGATTTAGTATGGAGTATGAATACACTATAGTATATCAATAGTGAAAGTAACTTGCCCTTTGACCTGGAGGCCCGGAGCTGCCAGCCTCTCCAATCTTCCCAGCATCACCCTGAAAGTCAGGAGCCACAGAAGTCATCATCTGTTGCTGCACAAAATATCTGATTACTTATGTTGAATATGCAACATGTACTGACAGCGAAGCCTTTCGGTCCCAGCAGGCCCATCGGTCCAGATGACCCTCGGCCCCCCGTAGAACCAGCTGGGCCTTGTTTACCATCGTCTCCTGCTGAGCCCTGGATAAACCGAACAAAACGTTAATACACGCCGTCTTCCATTCACACTTTGGTGAGTGATGAAAATGAAAGGTTTGGCGCACCATTGGTCCTTGCTTTCCCTCTGATCCCTGGGCGCCAAGAAGTCCTGTCAGACCCTGTGAAATCAGACACACAGTTACAGACCAAATGTCTCTGAAGCTGCATCTCATTCTCTAAAGTTATTATTCTATACATCTTGTACAGTAATCTAGACAGAGAGCAATATTCCTGATATTTTCTATTTCTTTTTGCATAGATTTAATGCTTTCATTCATGTTTTCAACTGTTGAGTGTGTTGACAGACAAATTTAATTTAAAAGCAGGCTGAAAGTTTGTTGCATCTGTAACCACGCCAGTGATGTCACGGTGTACTGACACACCCAGGAGTACATTTCTACATCACTGCAGCGAGGTCAAAGGTTAAAACACTCGCGGTCAGCAAATACAAGATTTTCTCCAGAAGTTGCTCTCCTGTCTAGACACAGGAAGTTTATTGTACAAAAACACTGCAACTATTGGCAATAAATGATATGTCTGCTGTACCCGAGCTCCTGTTACACCTGGCTCTCCATTACGTCCTGGATCTCCAGATAAACCTTTGGCGGCAGTCGACCCTGACAGTCCTCTCTCACCCTGGGCTCCCTGTTTGTTTCAAAAGCATGGAAACACACGTCATGGTCTAGAATAATCATAACTAACAAGTAATTGAATGCTGCCAGTGCATTTTAAGTCCACTCACGTTTTGTCCTGGTAAACCATCTGCACCTGGGAAACCTCTATTTCCTGGAGCTCCCTAGAAACAAATGAACAATTGTTTCCAGATTGGGAGTTTGCGACATTTCAGACCCTGAGATCGAGAAATTTCCTCTGCTTAAAGGATTTTAAATGTAGTTTTCTTAAACATGAAGTAAAAGTTGACTAACTGTCTCTCCTTGAGCTCCTAGAGGCCCGATGAATCCAGCATCACCTCGAGGTCCACGCTTCCCATCCTCTCCCAACGGGCCCAAAGAACCTGGAACACCATGGTCGCCCTAACCCAGCAATCAATAATCAGCAAATCAATTATCAGACTCAGTCAGCCAAAATAACATTAAAAATGAACTTTTCTCAGCTTACTCTTTCTCCCTTGAATCCAACTTCTCCTTTGAATCCAAGCAGTCCAGCTTCGCCCTGTAGAAGAGGATCAGATAACCTGGAGGTCAGGACATTAAAGCTCCTGGTGCATTCTGTTATATGAACCACAAAGTTACAAACAGAGACGGAAATGGAGAAGGAGGCAGACTTCAGGGATTCATCAAATACAGTTAGATGCAATAGGAGCTTGTACCAGTTGGCCTTTTGGTCCTTGTGTTCCTGTAGTTCCCTGGGGGCCGGGGGGACCGGGTTGCCCCAACAGCCCTGCTGGACCCTGGACACCTGCTAGACCCTGAAGAGGAGAAGGAGCAGAGACAGATTTGAGTTAAAAACAGATTTACAGACAAAGATGTGCTCCATAACTTATGGTGTTATACTTACTGCAGAGCCGCGGCTACCTGAAGCTCCGTCAGGTCCCGAGGCACCCTGTTAAAAACAAAATATTAACTCATAATTATTCACCTAAAGCCAAATACAGTCCAAACATATGTGCTCACTTTCACAGTTTAAAAATGAAATGTCAACAAAAGACAGAATGATGAAATTGTAACAGACCTGCTGTCCTAGCGGCCCAGCTGGTCCCACGTGACCTCCATCCCCTCTGGGACCCTGCTGTCCTGAACTTCCTCTGACCCCTGTTGGTCCTGCTTCTCCCTGCACCCCGGGACCGATTCAGGTCACATTCAAGAAGCTTGTTATTGAAATTTAAGAGCTCAGATTTTGGCAGACTAAGGTCTCATTTTCTAACGAGTAAGCTAAATAACATACAGATAAAAATGGATTCATGTTATAGAAAACTTTTAGAAAAATGTTCTGCCAGTAGAGCATCTCACCTTCATTCCTGCGTTACCAGGAAATCCTGAAACTCCGGGGATTCCTATTGGACCCTGTAGTGAAAGGAAATGTTTAGAACATTCTGTCATAAGCATTTCAGTTTGTGAACTATTTCTTGAAAGTACATTAATACAGTTAGTAGATATAATTCCTCACCAGAGGACCGGATTTGCCAACATGGCCACTTTCGCCACGTTTTCCCTAAAAGAGAAAGGAAATGTTTCAACCCTGCAACTCCATTTTACATTTTTCCGAAACGAATAAAGATGTTTTGTGTTTCTTACCAGAGGACCAGTTGGTCCAGCTCTGCCTCTTTCTCCCTGCATGCCCGCTGGTCCCTGAAACAAAACACTGGCTCAGCATCTGTGTGACTGACAGCTGTATGAGATGCTCTGTGATCTGTTCTCTGCATGTGTTGCCTACCTGTAGGCCTGCAGCACCCATCACACCCGGAGTACCGGATTTACCCTGCAAGACACAAAGACACAGACACAATGCAGGATTGAAATGTGCACTTTTGTAAAAACCAACTAACTCCGTCCAATCATTTAATTTGGCCCAAATGACTGGGTGCAATGCATCCTGGTACATGTAGGCAAATTCATACCTTAGTTCCAACTGCTCCAGACTCTCCTTTTGGCCCAGCAAGACCGCCAATTCCCTGTTGCAGAGATTAAAATTAACAAGGTAATAAGTAAGTGATGTTTCTTACATTAAAGCATGACAAGTGAGGCTTTAATCAGGGAGCATGCATTGCTGGGTAACAGTTATATTTTGTGTGCGCCTACCTTGTGACCTTTCAATCCTGGATGACCTGGAAGTCCTGCGAATCCTCTTCCACCCTGCATTGAAACAAATGATCAACACACTCTGCGCAAAGAAGCAAGATTATGTCTACAGATCATAATCAGTGTTGATTGCTCTTTGGTTCGATTTTAATAAAGTGTTTTGTGTTGCTTGTTTATGATGAGGACTGGGAGACGGACTTACCACAGATCCTGGAAATCCTGATCCTCCTGTAGAACCAGCAGCTCCAGCTTCTCCCTGAGCAGGAAAAGTAAAAAGTTATTACTCATGAATAATTACTGATAATACTAACAGTATATTCTGCATTTTCACGAGGACGCATGTATGTTTGACTCACATCACGTCCAGTTTTCCCAGAAGGCCCGTCTGGTCCTCGATGACCTGGCTCACCCTGTTCCACACAAGGAATCAGGAACAGTTCAATTTAGATCTAGTACTGCTGGTTTAGAGACACGTTTAGATTTGCTCCTCATAGATACTTGATGTGGAAATGAGCATCAAATATACAATATAACATGAAGAGGCAGAAATGTTCCTACCATTGGTCCTGGGTCTCCAGCCTCTCCTGGATATCCCTGACCCCCTTGTGGACCCTAAACAAAGGGGATTAAGATAGTAACTTATGACACAAGAAAATATATAGTGTTCATACATCAAGTTTCATGACAACAGGCAAAAATGAAGTATTTTAATCTTTGCTTGGAGGAAAAAATGGCGTACTTCATGTCCAGACGACCCTGGAGGTCCTCGTGGTCCTGCTTCACCCTGAAATAACCACATTGCATACACTGTGGGTTCAATTCAACATACCTCCAAACTTTGTGTTTATGTAAAATATGTAATTTACTTTCACACAGCTTTGCAGCACTCACCCTTGTTCCTGACACCATGCCAGACACACCAGACTTCTCCCCGAAACCTGCAGCCATCTGTGACACCAGGTTGCCCTTTTTGGGAAGAATATATTTTAAGAGAAATGTAAAGGAATGTTCAAACTTTTTTTCTATGAATTAAGAAGATTTCTAAATTGACTCTGAGACAAACTCACCCCAGGGTGGGTAGGGTGGCCTGGAGGTCCCGCCTGTCCCGGATTTCCTGGCACACCGGGCTCTCCGTCAAATCCTTGAGGCCCTTCCAATCCCTGCAGGGTGAATAACGAAACATCATTAATTAGAGACAACACGTTCCCCTTCAAGAAGAAGTTTCCATGAGAAGATTAGCTTCTAGATCACAGCGTTAAAAGTATTCATCCAGACTGACCCGTCTGCCTTTAAAGCCTCTTAGTCCAGTCTTTCCCTGAGTTCCTGGAGGACCCTGAACAAGAAACACACGTGTAAGAGAAACTTATTTTACACAGAGAGATTTGCTGTCTGCAGACTGCTTATATAAATATATAATATATATAATAATAATAATATATATATAAATATATTTCATGATGAACTAATATCATTTAAAAATAGGCCCATTAATCTTTACACAGATACAGGTTCATTTCTTTGGCTTTCCTAGAAAGCATGTTGACAGATATTACTGCAGTTATAATAATATCCTTCAGTTTCTAATCATAAGCACTATTATGACATTCTGGTGCCATCTAGTGTCAAAGAGGATATTACAAAGGAGAGGTCATATATTCTTAATCATTATACTATCAGTTAAAAACAAAAACAATAGAGAGAGTAAAAGCAGGAAAAACCCACCGAGGGTCCTGAAGGTCCAGGGAGCCCCACCACCTGAGAGTACAAAGAAAACGGTGTTTGTAACAAAACACACTGAACATTTATGTGTAAAAATAAATTGCATGTACACACGTGTGAGATTACTTACATATGGGATATCACCGGGTTCACCTTTCTGTCCCTATAAAGGAAACATATTTACAACTTGTTTAAATTTAAAGAACAACAGTCAATTTGATATTTGTGCTAAATATTGATCTATGTCGGAATTAACCATGACTGACCTTGAAGCCCATAATGTCTTGGGAAAAACACATAAAAAAAGAAAGTTACTTAAATTTTTACTCATCAACTTTGTCTGAGAAGAGATATACTGTTCTTAATCTAAAAAGTCAAATTCGTTATATGTGCAACCGTTGCTGATTCTGATTGGTCTCACCTATTGCCCTGCTGGCGCTGGCGAAGCTGTCACACACGGGGCAGCACTCTCCCTCAGGTGTGGACACCTTCTCGCAGTTTGGCAGCAGTTCACACTGCACCTCGTCGCAGATGGCGACACCGTTTTCACAAACACACACACTACAAGGCTCTGGTTTCCAGATGTTGTTGTGCTGGTAGACCTCTCCATCGACCGTGCAGTTTTCCCCTTTCTTCTCATCTACAGCTGGAACAGAGGACAGATGTGTTAAAAGAAGCACATACTAAACACCCAATAATATGACAGGATTATAAATAACTTTACCTTTTGTGGGGTCTGAACTGGGAGCTGATGTTGGAGCTGCAGTCAAGCACACGGGGCAACACTCGCCCTCTGGGGTTACAGTTTTCTGACAGTCGCCGAGGTCCTCGCAAATCACGTCTTCACACACGGCGGTCCCCATATCACACACACAGATCCGACACGGCTCTGGGTTCCACATGTCATTGTGGGCGTAGACTTTTCCATTTTCTGTGCAGGTGTCTTTATGAAGCAGAAATCATAGAGGAATTAAATTTGCATCTGGAAGTGGTTTTGAATTTCACAGTGCAAGAAATGCATGGTGCCCTTGTGACTTGAAATCCAACAGTCAAGTTCAAGATTGTATGCTTTTTCACTTTCCTGCCAAGAGTTACGAGAAGAGTGACACCATGCTCATGTCTAGTTAGAGTGGTATTGATCTTCTCATCTAACTCTTGGCAATAAAAGCATGAAAACAAACGACAACATACTCAACATACATGCTCAATTTCCATGCCGGTTTTTCTAAAAGAGTAAAAGTAGTTCTGTTTATTAAAGCCTCTATGAGTACATTTTTTTTGTTGATTTTAGCATCCAAAATATTCTGATAGCACAAGTTTGTTGTCATGTAGTCTTTAAAATCGCGCACATAGGGGCTTTAAAGAGAGAAACACTATGTAAATACTTTTGGTGCTGAATTTAAAAGCAACTCACAAGATGCGTAAAGATGTGTCAATTACCATCATCAAAAGTGCATATAAAGTGCAATGAACAACACGGCATTGAACATGGAGAAGGATGTTAAAATTTCCCAGAGGAACACACCTTATTTGGTTAATAAGTTACTTGCTCAACTTCCTTTTGTGTCGCAGTAAATTGCAACCAATGTTTTTGCGGCACAAAAGTAGGTTGAGAAAAACGTGTTCCTTTTGCAAACAGACAGTACAGTCAAAGGGAAACTCCGAAGGCAACATTTAAGACACAGATGGGAGGATTGTCCGACTGCTGGACTTGAGTAAAGTCAAACACTGCAAGGAAACAGCAAGGATGCATCCGCAGTTACCAGTTTCTATGTCAGTGACAGGCCGCTGTGCTGCAGCCAAGCACACGGGGCAGCACTCGCCCTCGGGGGTCTCCGGGGTCTTGCAGTCACCTACATCCTCACACACCAAGTCCTCACAAACCACCGTCCCCATATCACAAACGCAGACTCGACACGGCTCTGGGTTCCATATCTGATTGTTGGAGTAGACTTTGCCATCCTCTGTACAGGAATCTTTATGAAAAAAGGACAGCAACGGACATCAGAACCCAAGGTCGCTCTTTCTCAGCTGATAGTTGGTGTAAAACTTCAGTATGCATGCTATTTATAGGTTTTCAGTCTTTATCCAAGAGATAAGCATCAGCCTCAAAATGCACAGCGATCATTCCAGAAGATAATAAAAGTCTCTTCTATTTTAAAACCACAGAAAAATCCACATAAATAAAGCAAATTTGTAAATATGGATATTGATGCACCATGCACCAAAATAAATGTGTGCAATTTTCCTTGACTATAGTGCACTAATTATTGCATCAAGCCTAGTCCATCAATTAAAACGTTTCACTCTAATTATTTTTAATATTTGGCCAATCTCTGACACATGCATAGATCTGTTATTGCTTAAAAAACAACAACTTGTAAACACAATAAGGGGAAAGCTGGTTTCCTCAGCTTGACTTGTGGCGTCTGTGGTGAAGGCAAGCAGCCGAAGTAACACTCGGACCACAGAAGACCAGCCTCACCTTGGCTTCAACTGGACCACATGACAAAGGCCTACTGGTGTTGTATTTTTGTTCATTATAACACCCACTGTTTCCACCTAGCCATGCTTCCTGTTTAAACTCATGAAGTACAACTTGTAGTGCAGAGCTCTCTGAAAGCAGAACAGATATTTCTAACCTCAACAGACAAAGTTTATTATTTCTGATTATTTCCGTCACCAGAAGAACATTACTTCTAAGTAAAAACTCTACTTTGCGTCTAAATGTCTGTTTGTAAAGGTGAACTATTATTCTGGCTAATTAGATCACAGGTTGAACTGATATGTTCCACTCCAAAACCCCTCCAGCAGTTGGGCACAATTTGGCACACAAAACAGCCTCCTAACCAAGAAACAATATCACATGGCTTAACTTATACCAACACCTCAAAGCTAAAGAAAGTAAATTAAAATTTAGCAGAGCCTCTCCTCTGAACCTGCTGCTGATTAAATGTTCCCACAACACCTGAACACTGACCAATCAGATCACTAGAAACAGTGAGTCGTCACTCCTACAGGAGCCTGACAGAGACAAAGGAGTTTACAGTAAAGTGACAAATAATAAAGAGCATTACATAGCACTGATCAAAGCTTTCAGTTTATAACAAACAGAGACATAGTTTACCCGACTAACAAGAATAACACGAGGGCTATTGTACCTGTACTTCCCCCCTCTGGCCAGTAGGCTGCACCCACTACTAAGCAATGCAATAAAAGTCAGTTGCACGTATGAATTGATTCATTCATGTTGCAGGCAGAGAAAAACACATAAAGTTCACTGAAAGCCAATAAACTAACATGGAGCCTCGTAATTATGACCCACCAGTCATAAAGGAAATTCCACAGATTCTATGCATCAGAGTCAGTTTATAGTCATGAGGAGCTCCACTCAGCCTGTGAATAAAACTGTTTTATGAGGTCTGAAAGCTATTGTAAGGTATAATGAAAGAACGTTACTGAGTTGCATTGTGGGAAGTGTAGTATCCAGCTGTTTTTTGGAATTGCTGCATTAATTTGACCTTCTTCTTTTTCATCTGTCTCTCACAAGTCACCGAACTTATAATGTTAATATTGAATATATAGCATGAACCAATGCCTCATATATTCCACAGTATTTATAGCCAAAGCTAGTCTGCCATGCTCGCCTCACAAACAACAATATTACCACAAAGATTAATAAAAAGCAACAGATAATTCATGACTGATCCCTCCACTATATCGTTGGAGTTTCCCTTTATGCTCCAGTTTTTCACTTGCATAACTACATCAGTCTGAAAACCAGACTTTAAACGGCATATTGACAACATTATATGACATGCTTTTGATTTGCATATTTATAACATGTTGGCTGTTGCCAAAAGTAGATGATGTATTTTAGATACATTTACCAGTGGGGTAAAGCTGACAGAAAACCAAAAATATAGTTCCAAACTATGTATTAATGTAAGAATTCAATGACAGACACTTTCAGGCAAATTGACACTGAGCTGCACTTGAGCAAGGCATTCATAAGAAGTCAGTGACTAGACTGTGGTTGGACTTGACAGCTCCGGGCTGTAAATGTCTCTGTAAATGTGTCTGTATGCAATTATGTAATCATCTTTGAACCAGCAAATGTCTCTTAACTGTGAATATGAAACAAGATGAAACCTATAGTCTTCATGGTTGCACATTATGGTTCATAAAATCTATCTACATGTCATCTTGGGCTTTGGAACACTGATCAACATTTTTCATCATTTTCTGACATTTTATAGACCAAACAACTAATCTCTTGATTAATACAATTATTTAGAAATAAAATTATTGTTAGTTACAGTATTAAAACAATTAAAAGAAAATGAAATGATTTTTTTTTGGAGTGTATTTTTATTACCCCTGCAGGTCAAAGGTCAAAGTCCTGAACCTTTTTGTCCACCAGTCTTTAAAAAAATAAAGAAAAGTATCAGGAAAAAGTGCAAAACTGGAAAAAGAAGAAGCGAAAAAAAAGCAAATATGGCCACCTGCTGCGAGCGTATTTTAATCCAGGCAGTTTAGTGAAGTCCTAAGTACTAATTATGTGGTGGAGCCTCTCCCCGCGAGGGAGGCTGCTTTTCAAAAGCAGGAGTTATTTCAGAGGAAACCACCGTGGCTGTATTATACGTTTGGCTTGGGTAGAACTTGTGGTTTTGTCTTTTTTTGGGAGAGCACAGAGGTGCCACACCCGGAGAACTCCTGCTATGAAACCTGCTGCACCCTGAGGAGGAGCTCACAGGCTGCAGCATGACAAGACTGCAACTAAAGTAATCATTGAGCTGGAGGTTTATTCAGCAGGTTGTTCAGGCCACAGAGGTCTCATTAGACGTTTTAGTTTTCTAAAATACTGATGAATTGAAAGAAAAGGCATTTATTTCATCGAGCTTTGCAAAAAAAGTTGTATTCTTTATACTAAAGTTTTGCAGAAAGTTCAGAAAGGTTCAAACCTGCAGACTCCTGTGATCAAAACTCTACTTTTTAGGCATTTAAATGTGATTATGGGTCGGATATACAGCATGAGACCAATTATCATGGCTAACTGTGGGCTTCTTTCAAAGTGGAAACTGTCCGTGCAGCTTTCTGACATTGTGGTTTGCAGACGCCAACACTTCCTCAACTCAGGTTTATTATTAAACAATATTCAACCCACATAAACTGCACCTTAGGCCAGTGGTTCCCAAACTGGGGATTAGGACTCCTCAAGTCAGTCCACAAGATGATTAATATGTAATTTCCATCATCTTTATCTTAATTGTTTTGCAGCCAGGTAACTAAGAAAGTCACTCACTAGTTAAAATCAACATTAAATCCAGAATTGAGTCTTAAAATCAGCCTTAAAACCAGTATAAAATGTGTGGAGAGAGATCCAAATAAACTCAAGCCTGCTGATGGCGGTTGCTCCCATTTAAAGTCTCAAACAATTCACATCCACTGAGCCAAGAAGAGCACACTAAAATGTTAAATGGCCAGTCGACGTCGTGGCAAACTGACTGCCAGTGTCATAAATCTCAGACTTCAACTATTTATTCACAACAACAACAGCTGAGAAACCAAACAAACATCTGAATTCAGCTTGAAATGACACTCGAGCTGCACTCGATTCCTGAGTTCTTGAAGATAATACTGAAGTTGAAACAGTTTTAATTCTGATCCTCATCATGTTGCTTATTGGCTCTTAAACTGGTGGTTTGGAGGTGATTCACTGGAGCAACAAGTAGAAAACAAATATTTCTGCAACACATGTTTTGCTTATTTTTCATTGGTTCCTTGTTGCTTAATGTATGTACAGTATGGTTTGATTAACCACTCTGTTGAGCTGGTTACAACCAACAAATGACAGGTGACATGTGCTAATACAATAGCTTCATTTTAAAAGGTAACAAGGCCATAAAGACAAATGTTTTAATTTATACAATATAGGTAATATATTGATATTAAAGGAATAGTTCCGGGAAACAGTTGTCATGTCTGTACGGTAAATAAGAAGACAACAGCTGGTTAGCTTAGCATGAAGACCATAAGGAGACCATGGAGACTGGAAGAGTTCAAATTATCTTTGAGGTAAAAGCAAACAATGCAAACCTTCAACTCCAATAAAGAACAAAAACCTTCTTCTTCTTCTTCTTGCAGTTTTAGAACACAGCAGTGTTTGTCATATTTAGTTTTCACTGATGTTTCACCTTTTTTATTGCTAGAATTAACCTTTTCCTCAGAGGTTTTGGCCTGAGACGGACAGAAACAGCTTCTGCACATCATGACCTGTAAAAATAAACATCTAAAAGTAAAGTCTTTCTTTCTCCTCGTTCAGCTTCAGTGGAGGTGAACTCGGATGGAAGCGAGGGAGGCATATTTCATATCCAGCATCCTCTCTCTCTGGGTGTGTCTTGTCTGCCTTTGGCCCGAAGTCTGACCAAAATTAGTGGCCTGCTTTTGTCCATCCCATCTGCAAGGCCACATCATTATAGCCGTGGCACTCAAAACCCCATCATTCAGCCTCGACCTTGCACTGAAATAGTACTGCAGCCTGTAGGGGGGGAGATATTTTTGACCCAGGATCACATTCACTGGGACATTTTATTTTAGACAGTTTTTTTCCACATGTCCATCTTTAAGATCTTGATTTGGAGATTTTTTTCTCGGCAACGTGAAGTCGATTTAGTCTCAATATCAGGCGTTAATGTCACTTTTCTTCCAAGAGATCAGAGCTTGTTATCATTCGCTCCATCTCTTATGCATTCCTGAAAGCTTTGCAGCTTTCACAAGATATGTTTCTGTCTTAGTCATCACTTCTAATTAAGCCTTTCTGGCCTGGGTTGTGGGTGTGATTTTAACCTTCGGTTCCTAAACCACGGGGCCAATGTGGTCCTGTTGCTGGGAGGCAGAGCAGCCCAGTTTAACTTAGAACGTAAAACACAAAAATATGCACGAAATGGGAAACCTCCCAAACCACTTCCTCATAAAACAAGAGCATAATGGGAAAGACAACACACAACTGTCACATTCATGAAAAAAATACAGAGGTAAATGTTTTCACAGGGCTTGGTTGCACAATCATGAATCATTGGAGGACAGCAAATCAGGAGGAAACATTGAGGACACGTTATATATTCAGCATTTGTAGCATTGAACGTGTGGTGAGTTAGGCCAGAAGAAATCTATCCAGAGTGATTTTATAAACATAAAATATATATATTATCAGGGGACAGATGTCCATTTTTGCATGAACCTGTCAGCAACTGCAACATATCAAGTATCAAGTAAGTAAACCAATCAGAGGACAGGAGGAGCTGTCCCATCTGGGCGGCTGTCACTCACCTTTCTTGGCATCTTCTTGGCAGGTCACGGCGATCACCTGAGCCAAGGTGATGAGCAGGCCGACGGTAATCCCAGAGCGTAACGAGGGGCCCATGTCTGCACGCCAGACATGCAGCATCCTCTCACACAGTCGCCGCTACACAGACAAGGAGGTCAGAGAGAGAGAGATAGTCCAACTCCGAGCTACAGCATCCAGACTGAAAAATCCAAATATCCCTGAGTGGAACAGGCTCCTGGATGAGCGATTACTGCAAACTGAAACAGGCTCCCTCTTTACCCCCGTCGCCTCCTCCCTCCTTCTCTGACTCTCCTCCTCCTCTCTCATCATCTTTTCTTGCCAACCTCCTCCTCGGGCTCTTACAAGTCGCCTTGAAAGATGCAGCTAATTAAAGGCCGAATGAAATTTGTCCATGATGAAAGAAGATGATGATGTTGAAAAAAATACTTTTGAAAGCTCATGTTAAGCGTTTCAATTCAGGAGTAAAAACAGTCACAAAATGCACATTTACAGTTTGCTGCACAACCTTTGACCTTTGATAATCGCTTGCTAACATGTTAGGCACCAACTATTTATAAATTGATAATATGTCGGTATTGTCTTTGCGCCCTAGTGGCCAAATAATAATACAAATAATTTGTTGCAAATAAAGCAACCTTCAGACAAAAATAAACGTTTATTTTGCCGTCTCCCTGAAATTGTTGTCGACCAAAAGCTGTGTACTCCAGCTTGAGCGGTTTACAATGTGCATGTTACATTCATCTGATGTGTTTTCCAGTGCAAAGCTCTGCCAAGCCGGTGCGTCAAGCAGACCGTCGGTCCCTGAGGTGATGCCCCGGAGGTAGAGAACAAAACAAACATCATGTCTTCTTTGCTGTCGTCTCCACTGGTGATACGTATACAAAACACTGTGTTCGTAACAAGAGATGTTGAGTTATCAAAAGCCTTCCAAAAGTCACATTTCTGTCAGTGGATGAGGTGCATTTCACTTGTTGCAACAACTTGGGTCAGGAAGTGCTTGAGTTGAGAGCAGACTGATTTCCCATTAAAGAGTCGGAGAGTCACGGGGGACAGAAACTGAAGCAGATGGGAAGACAGTTCCTCCATCAAATGAGACCTCAGCTTCCTTACGTTCATACTTTTTTACGCAGTGTGATGAAGGAAGTATCCATTTATCCATTAAGTGTCAGCCCTTGAAACGGTTTAGACTATTTTAAAGCGTCATTTACCATTTTGCCACACTGCAAAACAAGTGAGTGATTCAACATCAACCATCTCTGCATTGATCTGTAAAACTCGCTGCTTTTCCCCATTAGAACGTCTGCCCAGGTGATTCCAGGTGAAACCTGTGGGTACTTACTGATAATCCACTTTGGGAAACTGAAGAGACTAAAACCTGAAATTCCTGGCTGCAAGCCTAAATGTAAATTGCAGTGTGATGATTTCTTTTATAGCTTCCAAGAAACTACAAGACTTCTCTTGGCCAAGACGTGAGAAGAATTACAGGGAGCGCAATGCATAGAAAACTAATACTGGCCAGAGCTCTTGTGGTGAAAGAAAGCTTCTTACATGTGGCATTTGAAACCTAAAAACATACAGGCTATTTCTGGAGGTACAGAGTAGACAGCAGTGCAACCACAGCAGAGATCAGCCCATGATCATGCAGGACACACACACACACACACAGACCAGGACATTATCCAAACTGAACAGAAATAACTGCTATAAAAAACTTTAGCTCTTCCAAAAAAAACACAGACATCCCTGAAAAATAGCATTTTTTAGAGAAATGTATGGAAGCTCTGAGAGGCAGGGGAAGAAAATTCCCAAATGTTCTGATCTAAATAGTTTTCTCTCCTGCAAGAACATGTGAAAACGTTCTCGTTAATTCTGTGTTTTAAGTTAATTCATAAAAGAAGTCAGCAGTTTGAGATAATGTGCTGGTAAAAAGTGAAACATTTTCCAATTATTAGTTTTTTCCCTCCTCATTTGTCATGTGACAGGAAGCTGCAGGCCGACAATGACCTATCAAGTTAACACACATCTTGTCCCGTATTCCCTTACACACTGTGCCTGCATTATTTAACATTTCACGAGTCTGAAAGAACACTCTCGAATTGGCTTCCCCGTTGAGATAAGCAGCTCTGAGCTCACCAGACGTGGACCCAGCAGTGTGTGTGTGACTTAGTGGAACAATATCATTTTGTTTTTTTCACCTGGTACTCGTGCATTACTCGACATGTTTGCTGCAGCCACTAAGAACTTTGTGAAGCAGGTTGGGGACACCGGGAGGTTGATCCCCGTCCCGAGCCTGAGCGAGGCCGACCGCTACCAGCCCCTCAGCCTGGTCACCAGGAAGAGGAAGAGGCATTTCTGGAAGAAGAACAAGTACGCCTCGACCCCCTTCTCACTGAAGGACGTCTTGGTAGGGGAGAAAGAGATCACAGCAGGTAGAATTATAAGGATCAACTGTTGAGTATTTATTGTGAAATGTTAATTGTGGATTTTTTTACATTAAAATGTCCCAATTGTGTTCCCTTTAAGGAGCTTCAAGGTTGAAATAAAGCATCATATTTAATGTTTCAGCTTGTTCCAGCTCTACATTGAAGATATAAGCTGCGTTTTTGAGAGGGTTAGTGAGGTTTAAGGGTTACAATATAACTCAATATCCCAAATTTTTACGGACAAAGTCATTGTAAACACTGTAACTCGACCATAAACTCTCGTCTGACAGCATGTCAGGCTAACTTTATCTTCTGTGTTTAAGTCAATCAGTCACATAGTCCACAGTTAGCCCATTAGCTTGTTAGCTTGGGGTTTGTATTCACATTTAAACCTCCTGTAATTAATAGTGAGAGAAAATTGTGGAATATTTCCACCGGTGAAGGAAGAATTTTAGTACAAGTACAAGTACAAGTTAAAGTTATGTACTGAAAATGTCTATAAGCTCATCGTGATTTTAATCGCAAATGTACATTTTTAAAGTAAATTGTCTGTCAAAATATTGTTGTGAGGTAAAAATTACAATGTTTTCCTTTTAAATTATAGCGGGATAGAAGAATAAAGATGCAGAAAACACAACTTCCTTTTGTTTATTGTGAAACAGGAGTGTCTTCTTATCAGCTCCTCAACTACGAGGACAAATCTGACGTCGCCCTCAACGGCCGTTTAGGAAACCACCTCAACAACGACGTGGGGTTCAACATCAGCGGGTCAGACTCTGTAGCCGTCAAAGCCTCTTTCGGCGTTGTGACCAAACACGAGCTGGAAGTTCCCACCTTACTGCGAGAGCTCAACTCCAGGTGACAGCTGTTTAGATGTCTAGATTCTGACAATGCCTATAAGTTGATACAGGACCTTTGACCTCCTTGTGACTGAGGGAATGTGAGAAGACGGGTTTCCTTGTAGGGATGAATAAATTATCATGTTATTCTACACTGGCACACATACAGGACAGGGTCTACATACAGGAAGACAATGTAAACAGTGTTGTTTGAGGTTTATTATGTTAGAAATATTGTTGTTTAGCAACAAGAATGCACAACCAAATGACAAATTTCCTCTTTCTGTCTTTTAGGAAAGTGGACCTGGATCACTGCCTGGTTCGTCAGTCTAAGGAGAGCGGTCGGACCATTCTCTGTGTGGTGGTGGAGAGCATCCGCACCACACGCCAGTGCTCTCTGAGCGTCCACGCCGGGATGAGAGGGACCACCATGAGGGTAAACACACACTAATACTGTGTTACATTCAGCTCACTTTGGGGATGCTGAATACTAATCTAATTTAGCAGATTCTTCTCCCAACTGGACCCACTTGTTCTCCGCTCTATCTCTCCGACAGTCACCTGATGTCACTCAGCTCTCTGTTGTGCTGCAGTTTCAGATCGACGACGGCAGGAATCCCAAAGGTCGAGACAAGGCCATCGTCATCCCGGCCCACACCACCATCGCCTTCAGCATCTGCCAGCTGTTTGTTCGACTGGACGGGCGACTTGGTAGGAAGGCGGATTCATCCTTAACCTGCTCCGACATCCACATAATGCATCCTGCATTTCAATGATCTTCTGTTGCAAAACACAAAACATACAAAATAACACTTAAAGTGCTGGAACTAGAAACTTTATATAGCTTTCCAATGTTTTGCTGACTCTGACTTTTAATCCACTGCTAACAGAGCTGAGATGAAAGTCAACAGAGCACTTAAAGGATGAGGAGAGATGAAAGGCTTGAATCCCTTCATGGTTAAAATTGTGTCACACATGAGGAGCTGTGGATGCATCATTTGTGGTTAACACCCGAGGCTCCTCAGCACTCTTCATGCCACACATTCCTATCTTACTATAACTATGTCTAAACCTTTAACCATGAAGAGTTATGGTGTCATTATGTCTTATGATTGTGGCACCTGAGATTAGTTTAATATGAGCACGTCCCCTAATGGACAATGTGTCTGACTCTGGATGAGAACATTGAAGATTCGAGTCCCTTTGTGGTTGAAAGCTCTGATCTTGTTTGAGGAGACATGATGGAGACATGTTGTTGAGGAAAATGCAAACAATACTTCCCGCTGCCACGGTGTTCTCTTAGATAACAGAGAGTATGTTGCTCTGCAGAAACGCGGGCGTTAACTCTCACATGCACATTCCTTGGATGAAAATACACCTTCATTGCTGCCAAAATGTTAGATTCACAGCACAAAGAAAACGCTCTAACGTTGGCATGATCTCTGAACTACATCTTCTTCCTCTGTGTCAGATATCTGTGTAGCTCCGGAGTCTCAAGGTGGATTTGAGCGCGAGCAGATCAGGGAGCAGCTCGGTGGTTTCATCGGTCACTTCTCCATGGGTCGACTGCGCCGGTTCCTGTCTGGAATCATCTATGGAAACCCTTTCAGAGCAGGTACCGTAATTCCCTTGACTGCATAATAACAACACCATTACTTTCACTACATGTTTGCCTTTTTGCTTCATCCAACCACCGAGCAGATAACCAAACGTTTGAGGAGCTCACCCACTCCGACACATACATGGACGACATGGTTACCGACTACTACGAGAAGGCCGCCAGCATGACGGACGTGTCCACTACCTACCTGAGAGAAAGCTCCCACACACGGGTCAACCTCCTCAAACACAACATCCCCAAGGGGCCCTGCGCGCTCTGCGGCATGGGCAACCAGAGGCGGGAAACCGTTTACGGCTGTCTGGAGTGCACAACCGGGGGCCAGAAATACGTTCGGCTGCATGTTGTGCCCTGTTTCGACCTCTGGCACAAAACGAGGTGAAAAAGAAAAGTGCTTTGTTCATGTTCAAGTGCAACTGTTTACCAAGCTGTTTGTTCTTGTAATCTTTCAAATAAAACTCATGATAACTGCACTTGGACTGGACTTTGTCAGTAAAAGATGTATAAATATAAACTTAGTATTTGCTGTATAAGAGGTGCAGTATCGCCTTCAGTGTACCTTTGGCATGGACCCATTTCTAAACGTGTGCAGTGTGCATACTGTAGCTGCCAGCTGCTGAATTATTCAGCGGGGGTATTGGGTGTAAATGAATGGAAGGGATCGTGTGAAGGCCAGCATCGGCCTGCTTTTGTTATGTTCCAAGTGTGTCATTTATTTTGAGCACAACATTTTGCTTTCACCGTGTCCAGTGTGTGTGTGTGTATCAGAACTAATAGCTCTTCATAAAATAAAGGTTGTGTAATTGTTTACTTCAAAATTCACATAGTTTCACTTTAAGTCAATAATGTATCTTTGGAATTGTTGCTTTGTTTTACTGAAGTTGCTTTTAAAAAATACTATTATTTAATGTTTAATAAACAAGCGGGTTTGCCTCAAATGCAGAAATTATTTGACATTACTGACAGTGGAACATTTTTACCTTTTTAGTTGCTTCCCCTTCTGAAAATATGTCAAATATTTTGTTTAATATTCTAAACGTTTGTCGGTTACATGTGAAGGTAATTTGGTAAACGATATAGTAGATCTAGTCCTACAATAAGATAATACTCCACCAGAGGAGCCTGTATAAACCATAATATTAGGAATATAATAGTTATTTATTACAGTGGATTTGGGAAGGATGATTTACACAATAAATAACTATATATAGTATTATAAAGAATGTATTGTATGCCCGGTCGTTCCCCTCCCCGCCGCCAGGGGGCGCTGTGTTCACACTGACCTCACTGTCTCCGGATGTGTGAAGTATCAACAAAATGCTCACACGTGTGTGTTAGTGGAGGAGGAAGCATGTGTAGTATTAACCACATAGTTTTACTTCTAAGGAGAAATCTAAGCTATTAAAAAGTAGTCAAATGCGTTAAGTTGAAGGGATACTCAGTAAAATGAAGTTTGCTTATAAGGTAAGTCCGCCACTGCTCGCTAAGCTAATGCTAGTTTACAGAACACGTTAACAGGTAGAAGTCGTTTTATTTATTTAAGCAAGAGACTATCAAACTCACACATTTCGGAATGGGGTTCGTGATGAAGCTTATACGTGATTTAAAGAATAACAAGTATTGTTTTCATTGTAGTTCTCCAATCTGCTCGGAGCAGTCTACCGTCAGGGGAATCTGAGCTTCTCTAAAGATGGAAACGCTGTGATCAGTCCGGTGGGAAACCGAGTCTCTGTCTTCGACCTGAAGAAGTAAGTCGTGGTTATTAAATACATGAACCTGTGGGAGATGGTTCATGCTGTCATATGTAAGGTATATGACACCTGGACACTGACTGTTTTCCTTCTCTGTCCTCCAGCAACACATCTGAGACTTTACCCGTCTCCACAACGAAGAACATAACGTGTGTGGGTCTCTCTCCTGACGGGAACTTAGCAGTGGTGGTGGATGAAGGTAAAGATAACACGTTGTGTCTCTTTCTGCAGGAACTTAAACAGGAGTTTGTGTTTCGAATGTGTCCGTTGTGTTTGTGTCACACAGATGGAGCAGCGTTGTTGGTCAGTCTCGTCACCCGAGCCGTCCTTCATCATTTCCACTTTCACAAGCCCGTCAGCAGCATCCGCTTCTCACCTGACGGCAGGTGAGGATGTCTGGTGGTCTTTGACAGAAGTCAGAAGAACGCTATTACCAGTTTACCAAACTCAAAACTGTCGCTGAGCTTCGATGCGTTTGTTCCCTCTCAGGAAGTTTGTTGTGACGAAGGACAACGTCGCTCTGATGTACCACGCTCCTGGAAAGCAGCGTGAGTATAATGCCTTCGTGTTAGACAAGAGCTACTACGGCCCCTACGACGAAACCACCTGCATCGACTGGACGGACGACTCCAAGTGAGTAAAAGTTCATGAGACATGAAAGCGTTGGAGAACCCTCAGGAGAACCTCAGGTCACGGTTTTGACATGTGTCCTTCAGGTGCTTTGTGGTGGGAAGCAAGGACATGTCAACGTGGGTGTTTGGTGCAGAGCGCTGGGCCAACCTCATCTACTACGCCCTGGGCGGACACAAGGACATCATCGTGGGCTGTTTCTTTGAGAAGGACAGCCTGGATGTGAGTTTGAAAGGACAAATGTGGTTTTGCATAAAAGTAAAGAATATCTTTATAGAAATATTGTGTTTCTCCCGTGTTGTCAGCTGTACACGGTGAGCCAGGACGGGACGCTGTGTGTGTGGGAGAGCGACACCGAGCTGGACGGCCTCGTCCTGCAGAAGAGCCAGGACAAACCCAAGCCCCTGAGGCAGGGGGACGAAGAGGAGGAGGAGGAGGACAAAACGGAGGGAGAGGTCATCAGAGGGAGAGCTGAAGCTCCCAAAGAGAAGGAAGAGACCAAAAACGTTCAATACAAGCAGAGAAGCAAGTAAGACGCCTCAAAAAAACAGTCACAATTAAAGCTGCAGGAACCTGTTCTCCGACAACGGGAGGAAGAATATCAGATGATTCAAAATGTCAAAGTACTACGAAGGCTTAAAGAACCGTTCTTTCTTTTCTGCTTGCGTCTGCTCTTTAAGACACTTCTTCAACAAGGAAGGGGATTTTAACAACCTGACAGCCGTCGCCTTCCACAAGCCGACTCACATCCTGGTCACAGGGTTCGCCTCGGGAATCTTCCACCTGCACGAACTTCCGGAGTTTAACCTCATTCACTCCCTGAGGTGAGAAACATGTTGGGTTTCACGCTGGAGGGGGACTCGAATATACATGTTGCATGTATATATATATATACTAAATCTAATGCTTCTCCCAGTATTTCCAACCAGAGAATCACATCCGTGTCTATAAACAGCTCTGGAGACTGGATCGGCTTTGGGTGCTCAAGTAAGAAGTCTTTTCCTCTTGTGTCGTGTTTCTATTTTCTTGACTCAATAAGTTCCTGATTATTTGTTTCTAAATGTACTTGTTGTTGTTGTTGTCAGCGATGGGTCAGCTGCTGGTGTGGGAGTGGCAGAGCGAGTCGTACGTCTTCAAGCAGCAGGGACACTTCAACAACATGGCCGCTCTGGCGTACTCGCCGGACGGACAATACATCGTGACGGGAGGCGACGATGGCAAAGTCAGTGACTGTCCACTGCTGCGTGTTTCACCATCTTATGTAGACAGACGTACTAATGCTGTGTCGGGAGTTTGAATGTAAAAGAACTCCGTGTGACTGGTTTCATCTCCGCAGGTGAAAGTGTGGACCACCAACAGCGGCCTTTGCTTCGTCACCTTCACAGAGCACACCAGCAGCGTCACCAAAGTCACCTTCACCTCCAGCGGCTTCGTCATCGTCAGCGCTTCTCTGGACGGGACGGTCCGAGCGTTCGACCTGCACAGGTGACTTTCGGGGAAGCTGGTTGACTTCCAACATTTGATGGGAGACTGTAACCTCCAGAGATGTGTCTAAAGAGGAATGACTTTTAAATCTACGTGTGTTCCTTTGTGGGTTTCAGGTACAGAAACTTCAGGACGTTCACGTCGCCTCGGCCGGCGCAGTTCTCCTCCCTCGCAGTAGATGTCAGTGGAGAGCTGGTGAGCGCAGGAGCCCAGGATTCCTTTGAGATCTTTCTGTGGTCCATGCGGACCGGCAGACTGCTGGAGGTGAGCACAGAACACGTATCAATGTTAATGTGGCCGATGTTTGAAGATGCTCTTATTCACTTCCTCCTGCCTCCTCCCTGTGATGACCAGGTCCTCGGGGGCCACGAGGGGCCGGTCAGCTGCCTGTGTTTCAGTCCGGTCCAGTCCATCCTGGCCAGCGCCTCGTGGGATCGCACCATCCGGCTGTGGGACATGTCGGACAGCTGGCAGGTCAAAGAAACGCTTCCCCTCACCTCTGACGGTAAACACAGTCAGTGTGAATTCCACATCGCCCTTTAACGACGGACCATGTGGAGTAACTCGTTTGTTTTCTCCTCAGGTTTGTCAGTGACGTACCGCCCTGACGGTCAGGAGTTGGCTGTGGCCACTCTGAACGGTGAGATCTCTTTCTGGAACCCACACACGGCCACGCAAACCGGCTCCGTGGTCGGACGCCACGACCTGGAGACGGGCCGCAAAGAGACGGATAAAATCACAGCCAAGCAGAACGCAAAGTGCAAGTGAGTGATGGCGTATTTCTTTTGGTCCAAACCACGGAGGACAAGTCACATTTGATGGCTTTCTGTGGATCTTGTGATTGAGGTTGTGTTTCCTGTTCTTTGTGTGTTCAGGTCCTTCACGTCGCTCTGCTACTCTGCGGACGGGGAGTCGGTTCTGGCGGGAGGCCAGTCCAAGTTCGTCTGCATCTACAACATCAAGGAGCAGATGCTCATGAAGAAGTTTGAGATCTCCTGCAACCTGTCCTTTGATGCCATGGAGGTACTATAACTTCACTTTAAAAGTGTTCTACTTGTTCACTCGGTCCTTGAACTTCACTCTGTGTTGTGGCCCTTCAGGAGTTCCTGGACCGACGGAAGATGACCGAGTTTGGCAGCCTGGCTCTGGTGGACGAGGGAGCTGGAGACGGGGACGGGGTCAACATCAGCCTCCCTGGAGTCAGGACGGGTAGGATGCTCACTTCAGCTGTTAGTCCCCCTGGTGCAGAGACCACCACCTCCAGGACATGAAGACATTTTCATCTGAAGTCACTCCTTGTTGTTGCTCGATGACTTTATGTCTGTTCCTGTATTTCCTTTTTCCTTTTATTTTCTACATATTTTTTCTTTTTGTGCGTCTTTACAGGTGATATGAGTTCTCGACACTTCAAGCCGGAGATCAGAGTGAGCTCGCTGCGGTTCTCCCCTACAGGTAGGTCGGCTTCATCGAGCTTTGGGAGTCGGAGTGAAGTCTGACAAAAGAGATCAAAATGTTGCTTATCTTTTGGAAAGTCTTGGTCTTTCAGTCTCCTTTCATATTTTAAAATGCAACTGTCATGAAAGCAACGAAAGTCTTAAGTTGAGGAAGGTGTTTAATGGTGTAGGAGGAAACCCATTCTGGTCACATGATGTTTAGATGACCATGTGAGGGGGAAACGGGGTCGGGTCATTTCATAAAGGGGTTCCATCTATTGTCAGGTCGTAGCTGGGCGGCCACCACCACCGAGGGCCTGCTGGTCTACTCCCTCGATGGGTCTCTGGTCTTTGACCCGTACGACCTGGACCTGGACGTGACGCCGGCCAGCATACGTAAGCAGCTGCGGCTTCAGGAGTGGGCGTCGGCCATCGTCCTGGCCTTCAGACTGAACGAAAAAGCCCTCAAGCAGGAAGTGCTGGAAACGGTTCCACACGAGCAGAGTGAGTACACCGTCCTGTTTTAAATGTCGGGCTATGAATCTACTCCCTCTGAAGCTGACAGTATCTGAATGGTGTTTGGGTTTGTGCTCCAGTCCCAGTAGTCTGCAGCTCTCTTCCTGACATTTACGTTGAGAAGCTTCTGGGGTTCGTGGCGGCGAGTTTGGAGAAGTCCGGTCACCTGCAGTTCTACATGACCTGGGCCCAGAGCCTGCTCATGCTGCACGGACAGAAACTCAAGAACAGGTCGGCTCCCAGTCCGTTATATTTCTATTTAATTGTTTTGTCACATTACTGTCTCCATATAATTGTGAGTGACTATTTATCTGGTGTGCAGGTCTGGAACCATACTGCCCACCATCCAGGCTCTACAGAAGAGCATCCAGAGACACTTTGACAACCTGTCCAAACTGTAAGTCTCAACATTTCCCTGTTTCTGTTTCTTTAATGTCGTGTTCTACTTCGCGTTCTAGTACAAGTGTCCCCAGTGAACCCTGAAACCAAAGTCTTTTCTTTGCACAGGTGTGACTTTAACGTGTATAACATTCGCTACGCGGTGGCTCTGTCGAAGCAGAAGGGCATAAAGAGAGCAGCTGAGGAGGACGTAGGGGAGGATGAGGAAGATGAAGAGCTGTCAGAGCAGATGAGCGTGGCCTCCGTGGAGGATGCAGACTTGATGCTGTAGGCCTGAAGTCATCAACCTCAGTCTAACAACATGGCAGATATCACTGCAAAAAGAGGACAATAACTAATGACTTTAATAGCAAACAAATTTCTGTCTACTTAAACTGTTTGTTGTTTGTTTGTTTTTATAATAAATACATGTAATGTGTATGTTTTTATGTGTTCTTTAGCCTGCATTCGGTTTGGTTAAATGCCCTGCGCACACACAGGTGATTTATTTTGCGCGCTTGCACAAAGTCCGTGAGGGTTTAGTTTTGTCCCGCTGTCAATGCTGTCAAATCCTCGAGTGTTTGAGGCTCTCTGGCAGACATTTATGAACCCTTTCTGTAAGTCAGCATGAGATGCAGACTTTGCCCAAGGGAATTACCCACAAATCATTGCAATGTGACATTAAACACGGGGTAACCAGTGGAAGCATGGAGATATAAAAAACAGTAAACAAAGAAGATTAAGAATTAAAGATGGAACAAAAGATACCACATGAAATCAAAGGATATTTATTCATCAAGTATTTAATTTTGTCATTGAAGCTGTTTTGACAAAAAGGAGTAGATAGATTATTTGAAATTGTCTCTTGTGAGGAAAGAACCTGGAAGACGTTCAAATTAGGGAGTAAAAAGTATATATTAAATACCCACAATTGTACATATTTATTGGCGTTTTTGGGTTGGGCCTAATATTACTTTGATATACACTTGCTAACTTTGTATCGCTGTAGCTAATGTTAGCTAATCAATTACAAGCTCATCTTTAGTTTGAACGCAATGCGTAATTACATCTCGAACGCTTTTATTTTTAAAGGATTCAACCGGAAGTATTGATTGTGTGTCATTTGTCTAACTTGATAACACTGTTGTAGTTATTGACTGTGGCCACTAGAGGGCGTTAAAACTCATGCACTAAATCTAATATTACTTTGATATACACTTGCTAACTTTGTATCGCTGTAGCTAACATTAGCTAATCAATTACAAGCTTATCTTTAGTTTGAACATAATGCTGATTGTATTACCCAGCGGTCACACTGTTGTATGTATCATTTAATTCTATATTAACAGACTGCAGTGACAGTTTTATCACTATCGTCAATAATCATGCGTATACACTGCCCTCTTGTGGTCATAACGTGTAATTACATATTGCATGCTTTTATTTTGAATGATTCAGCCGGAAGTATTCATTGTATGTAATTAGCTTGATAACAACACTGTTGTAGTTAACTTTGGCCACTAGAGGGCGTTAAAACTCATACTCTAAATCTAATATTACTTTGATATACACTTGCTAACTTTGTATCGCTGTAGCTAAAGTTACCTAATCAATTACAAGCTTATCTTTAGTTTGAACATAATGCTGATTGTATTACCCAGCGGTCACAGTGTTGTATGTATCATTTAATTCTATATTAACTGACTGCAGTGACAGTTTTATCACTATCGTCAATAATCATGCGTCTACACTGCCCTCTTGTGGTCAAAATGTGTAATTACACATTGCATGCTTTTATCTTTGAATGATTCAGCCGGAAGTATTCATTGTATGTAACTTTTCTAGCTTGATAACAATAATGTTGTAGTTGCTGACTTTGGCCACCAGAGGGCGCTAAAACTCATACTCTAAATCTAATATTACTTTGATATACACTTGCTAACTTTGTATTGCTGTAGCTAAAGTTAGCTAATCAATTACAAGCCTATCTTTAGTTTGAACATAATGCTGATTGTATTACCCAGCGGTCAGACTGTTGTATGTATCATTTAATTCTATAGTAACTGACTGCAGTGACAGTTTTATCACTATCGTCAATAATCATGCGTATACACTGCCCTCTTGTGGTCAGAATGTGTAATTACACATTGCATGCTTTTATTTTATTTTTTTATGATTCAGCCGGAAGTATTCATTGTATGTAACTTTTCTAGCTTGATAACAACAATGTTGTAGTTGCTGACTTTGTCCACCAGAGGGCGCTAAAACCCATACTCTAAATCTAATATTACTTTGATATAAGATTGTCAAACTACCATACCCAGCAGCCCTTGCGGCAGCGGAGCGGAAAAGGCAGAGTTTGAGCCAAAATGAGGGAAAATAAGAACATGTCCGAGTCCCCCTCTCAAGCGGGAAAAGAAATACCAGCGAAAAAACAAAAACTAAGCAGTGACGAGAACAGTAACCCGGATTTATCCGGAGACGAGAATGTAAGCAGTTGAAATGTGTAAAATGTGTTAAAATGACCCATAAACCGTCTCAAGCGAGTTAGCATCGTGCTAAAGTAGCCGTGGCTAGCTAGCATCTTTGTCCATCTGTACCACCTAGATGTGATAAAGCTGTGATGATGACAGCCGTTAACCATTTAAGTCTGTCCACACGACCGAAGACACAGTTAGCTTCGTTGTTGTGTACTTATACGAGTTGTTTTTAATGCTCAGACTACAGTCATTCTATCCAATGCTAGCGTTAGCAGTAGCATCTACTGTTGGTTAATCACGTGACCATGTTGACTTGAGATAGCTTCTGAATTAAGGGTCGTGAGATGATGAAAAGTAACGAGTCAATGAGTATCAGCCATGTTGGACTCACGCAAACATTATTTAGCTCCTGTCAGCAGGTTTAAGCCTAAAAATGAGTTTATATTCATGTAATTGCTGCAGAAGTACAGCTCAGTACAGTGATGCATGTTATTGTACACCTTAATGTACAAGATGACATTCACTGTGTGCACTGATGCTTGTCACATGTTAGACTACAAACCTCTTCAGTCCTGATAAGAGAGAACTATTAAAGGATAAATGTTGGTTATTGTTACTGTGCCCACTGACATGGTGATCAACAGAGGCTGACATTCCTGCAGGAGAAATATAACACGTGTGTACCCACCACCTGTGTCTCTGTGCATCCTGCAGGATGATGCTGTCAGTGTTGAGAGTGGGACCAACACAGAGCGCCCAGACACGCCCACCAACACTGCCAACGCCCCGGGCAGAAAGAGCTGGGGCAAGGGCAAGTGGAAGTCCAAGAAATGCAAATATTCTTTTAAATGTGTCAACAGCCTGAGGGTGAGTACAGAACATGAACAGTTTGTTGAGCCCAGGTTTCATCAGTTCTTCTACCAATACTTTTCTGAAAGCTGTCATATATGTACATGATGTTCATGTCCTTTCCTGTCCATCCAAAGTTTATTTAAACCTCTCACATACAGCTCCATAACAGTAGATACATTTAGCCAGCATGTGTCAGGTGACCTGTGTTCATTTCACCCTCTGAACTTCGTTAATAATGATGTCATGATTTCCACAGGAGGACCACGGACAGCCGCTGTTTGGTGTCCAGTTTAACTGGCACAGCAAGGAGGGAGACCCGCTGGTGTTTGCCACCGTCGGGAGTAACCGGGTCAGTGGTGATGAAGGATATTCATTTATTCCTAACGGGCTCCATTTGTTGTCTTGTTCCATACTTGACTAATGCCGTCTTCTCTTCACCAGGTAACTCTGTATGAATGTCACTCTCAGGGGGAAGTGAGACTCTTGCAGTCTTATGTCGATGCCGACGTATCCTTGAACTTTTCTAACTTCCTCATTGTCATCCTGTCACTCAGACACAGTTTCAGGTCCAGGTGTATTTGTTTTAAACAGCTATTCTATAACCTAGATGTAAAACACAGACCAGTGTTTATAGCGAAGCACACACACTTTGGTATCATCCCATCGTGTTTTAAATCCAACCTTTGATGTGAGTGAACTTCTACAGTTTTGAATTCCTTGACTGAATGTGTGTGAAGGCCGAGGAGAACTTCTACACGTGTGCTTGGACCTACGACACCAACACGAGTCATCCTCTGTTGGCTGTCGCCGGGTCCCGCGGCATCATCCGGGTGATCAACCACATCACGATGCAATGTATCAAGGTAAAGATAAATAACACGGCTTTGTGTTTTCCTCTTCAACAGTACTCGGCCTCTCATTTCTTCTCGTTCCTCTGTATACGATACATGAATACTATAAAGTAAACACTGATTAAAGATGCTTTAGTCTCTCACACGATGAAGGAGACATTCTGTCCTTTCATGTTGCTATTTGTCACTTATGAATGTAGTTTTGTCCGTATTTTCTAACTGTGGCTCTACAGTTTCAGTTCAGGTGGTTCAGATCAGAAAAATGCATTTTAGTATTTCTCTGAATCGTGTCTGGACTTTGAACCGTTCTTGTGTTTAAATGCAGCATTATGTCGGTCACGGAAACGCCATCAATGAGCTCAAGTTTCACCCGAGGGATCCAAATCTCCTCCTGTCTGTCAGCAAAGGTAAAAAACCTCCAATAATTCTATTAATATCATTAAACTCTGACACAGAAACACCAGTAAGAGGACCGTGTGTCACGTATTCCTTTTGTAAGGTGAACGCAACTTCAGTTAACGTGAGAACGGCTCAATATCAACTTTATTGACTATAATTCGTTACCTTCTTTATGTCACGAGCACGTCTATAAAGTCTTTATGTCGATAGTTCTTGTTTTATATGACCGTGTGATTGTCAGACGGCTCACCTGATGAGGCTCATGTGGAGTTTAATCTTTTATTTAATCAGGTGAGTGTTGACGGAGCACATTTCATGTTGTTCCCGTCACAGCCTGCTGTTCAGTTGTTAAATCATTTGACTTCCGCATGAAGAAGCTGGTAATAAACTGTCAAATGTGCATTAAATGTTCTTTGCTTTTCATAAAGTTGTGACGTGTTCCCTCAGATCACGCTCTCCGTCTGTGGAACATACAGACGGACACATTAGTGGCGATATTTGGAGGTGTGGAAGGTCATCGAGATGAAGTCCTGAGTGCTGTGAGTGTTAACTTCAATCAGAAGAACAATAAACTCAAACTATACCTGCTTGTGAATATCTATTTTTGATATCCCGCTGCAGGACTTTGATCTTCTGGGTGAGAAGATCATGTCGTGTGGGATGGACCACTCCTTAAAGCTTTGGAGAATCAACTCTGAGAGAATGCAGAAAGCCATCCGTGGGTCTTATGAGTACAATCCCTCCAAGACCAACAGGTAACATGTGAACACAGCACCATGTCGGTGTGTCGGCCGTCTAGTCGTCACGTTTCAACATCTCGTGTTTTGTGTCCTTCAGGCCTTTCGTCTCGCAGAAAATTCACTTCCCCGACTTCTCGACCCGAGACATCCACAGAAACTATGTGGACTGTGTGCGGTGGCTCGGGGATCTTATTCTCTCCAAGGCAAGTCAGGACCGAGTGAAGATATTTAATAACACGTCACTTAATATTAGTTGAATTAAGTTATTGTGAACAGGCACACAAGCTGCTACATGTAGCGGTCACCATAGATTCGGTCTAACATGCTCCGTCTCACTGCAGTCCTGTGAAAACGCCATCGTCTGCTGGAAACCAGGGAAGATGGAGGAAGACATCGACCTCATGAAACCAAGCGAGTCAAACGTGACGGTTCTGGGACGCTTCGACTACAGCCAGTGTGACATTTGGTACATGCGCTTCTCCATGGACTTCTGGCAGAAGGTGGAGTCATTTATTGTTCATTCATAGCTGCACATGTGGTCATTTTACCTTTGAGTGGTACAATCTTTGACCCTAACGTCGTTTGATTGGTGGACTCTAGAGGTGCGGCTTAGGTCTCTTTGTGCTGTCGCTGATCTTTTGTCTCCTGTGATGCTGATCTTTCAGATGCTGGCTCTGGGAAACCAGGTGGGGAAGCTTTATGTGTGGGACCTTGAAGTGGAAGACCCACACAAAGCAAAGTAAGAATCCTTTACCACAGACTATGGGAGGTCTAGTCTGACTAATCGTACAAGTCATCAACGGATCAATTAATGATTTTAAAACACTGACAATCCTGAGTTTCACTGAATAGTTTCCCCTGCATGTAAAAGTCATTATAAGGTGGAGAACGGTGTCTTATTTTGTAGGATTTGTGTGAGATGTATGAAAATGTTCGTCTCCTCTCTGTCCTCCAGGTGCACCACACTGACGCTCCCCAAATGCACATCGGCCATCCGGCAAACCAGCTTCAGCCGCGACAGCAGCATTCTGATCGCCGTGTGTGACGACGCGTCGATCTGGCGCTGGGATCGACAGCGCTGAACCGTTTCACCTGAAGAAGAAGAAGAAGAACTTTTGGTTCCATCCTGTCGCCGGTGTTCAGATTTACACTGCAAGAAATGTCTGTTTGAACATTTAATCTTACGTGGGGTCTAAAAAAAATACAGCATTTCCTTAAAAAACAACAACAAAGAAGTGAGAAAAGGTGCCAATGCAGGATGAGGTGATTCCTTTTGTTTTTACGATGAGCTCGATGTCTGATCAAGGAACTGTTTCTATCCAACAAAACATCCGTGGGATTGTTCCTTTATTCAGCACTAAAGAACAAAAAGATAGACGTAGTTCCAAATCATAGAGTATTTAGGTGAATTAAGATTTAAATGTTAAGGAATGTTGGTGACATATTTAACTTCAGCCCCGTGTGTGCCTTCTAGATTTCTATGCAGTCTCATCCATTGAAAGTTAATAACAGACGAGTGGAATCATCTCAATCAACTGCATTTGTTTTAGGGACAATAAGCTTTTAAGACGCAACAGATAAAATGACCAAATCTGACATTCATTAGTTCACACAAAAGAAATTAAGAGTTGTTTTTTTTCTCTACGCTCCTTTGTTTGCTTTGATGACCTCTCCTCCCTCCCTCCCACACACACACACACTGACCGGAGGCTTCGAGGACACTCAATAAAATGTATTTTATAAATATATATACTCAAGAGTCAGTTTGTATTGATCATGGACACTTTCATTTGGCTACAAATCTGATGAAATTGTGTTTTAAGGCAGCATTAGTGGTATTTGGCTTTTATTTTGAAATTACAACCTAATCCCGCTATAATACAAAGTCAGGGTTCTTTTGCCTTTATGCACTGCTTGTACTTAAATTTATTTGGACTTGAATAAAATTATTTTTCTACAGATACATTGGTTTGTTTCTGTACCCAACGTTCTCCTCAAAGAACTACAAAAGTCCTCAAATTGTAGTTTAATGCAGATATGCGTGTAATTAAGTCCTTTCTGCACGTTATGCAGCAGTCATGTGATTGGAGGCTTTGTCCGCGCTTTTCTTAGTCACAAACTCCCTAAAAAAAAAAAACTCAACTTCAAAAACATGACGTTTTCCCGGAGTGCGCACCGGCGCTGCGCTGCGCTCCTCTCCTCCAGGAACAGGACGGAGCGCTTGCACACTCCGGACTTTTGCCCTCCGACTGATAGGTGAAGATAAGCCAAACGGCATTAAAGCAGCGCAAACATGTTTTCACCAAAGTCGCCTAAAAAGCCGTCCAAGTATGTCTCCAAGTCGTCGCGCGGCGCGGTGGATCAGATCTGTATGGTCGACTGTGGCTGTAAGCCGGACTGCACCTGTAGCGTCCACTCGGCCGGCAGCAGGAGACACTGCGCGCCCGAGTTTAATAAGGTAGGCCTCCGGGGAGCATGCGGTCCATCTGCAGCGGAGGTTCCACTTCACTGTAGAAGTTGTGTTGGTGGAGACCCACATGTGTTTGGGTTCAGGTTCATTTGGCACATCAGGTCAGAACCGCACCAGTGGAGATCTTTAGGTGAGTTTCTGTTCAGAAGCTCAGAGCTGCAATCATACAGAAGTGGAAGCACAAATGTATACTTCTACAATCAGAGGTAAATATGTATCCCACAGCTTTGGCTAGAAATTACTTTGAAAATTGTGTTTTTACTGTGAAAAATGTATTAATACAATATGAAGCATTTTTGTAGATTGTCTGTTAAATGCATCAAGTATTAATCCAGTAAAGCTGTGATAGTGTAACACTCACATGGACCAAGTCCTGCATTATGATACATTAGTGCTTTTGATACTTAAACTTTGCCAATATTTATTTAGGCTGTAAGCGCACATTTTGAGTGCAGGACATTTACTTGTAAAGTATTTATATATTGCAGTATTGCTAATTTTACTTAAAGGAATAAGTTCTTCAGCACTGGTTGATTAATCGATGGACAGAACAAAAAGTACAATGAGACAGTAGCATAAAGTGGAAATACTGGTGAGACACTGCTCACATATAACAGGTTACAAACCCTCGTATGTGTCGCATCATTTGATTTCTGTTGCAGCGATCGTGCATCTGACAAACGTTTCATTGTCCGGAGGTGAAGGAAGTTTGTGATTATGCTCGTGTGTCACCTGTAACATCCAGCTCGTGTTGCCCTGCAGGTTGAAAGCTGTTATTGTCTGTTTCTTTGGACAAAAGCCAAATGAATCATGCAAGTCATTGGATCTCAGACTGGTTTAGGATGACTCTATGAAAGTGTCACGGGGAAATCAAACACACACGATTGTTACATTGACATTGTTTTGTTCATGATGACACAAATAAAGATGTGTGTCCACCACCTAAATAAGACGAGACTTAATAAAGGACTTACTTTAATGAAGCCTTTCTTTTCTAATCGATAGAAAGTTCCTGTGTTTCCTGTCTTCGTCCTCCACTGACTAAAGACTGCAGAAATTAAAAGACGGTTTATGAAGCCAATTTGTAGCCAATCAGTGATGCTGAGCCCAGGCAGATTATTACAGTGGAGGGATTTGATTGGTGCTACAGCTGTCCAATCATCAATACCTGGGTAGTGTTCTTCCTCATTAATAACATGTAAGATCATATTTATTTACAAAAGGAAAAGTTTAGACAGCGTGGTGTGATGGCAAGTAGACATGATGCAGGTGGGAAGCCTATCAGTGTTATTACCTGTAAATAAAGTAATGTTAATGATACAAATCATTATTATTGGGCCTCGCTGAGACCTGTAGCTTTATGAGTTCCTATTTCCTCTCATGTCTACAAGATGAACCATAAAATACAGGAGGGTCACTGTTTACACTGTGACGCCATACTAGAGGGTGATGTTTCTGGGAATTGTTTGTCGTGATTCGCTGTCTGCGTGTGAGGTATTGAACTTTGAACAGATGAAAGCACCAGAAGTCAACATGCCACTGTTTGTCTGAGTCATTGTAAGGCAGATCTGTAGTCACTGTGGTGGATCTCATGTTTTGCGATTGAAGATTAAAGTGATTTGTCATTCTCATAAGGCACTGGCCTCCTAAGGATTGTGGGTCTGAGTCTTATCTGCGGTGCAGCAGAAGTGTGCATGACTTTGCAGACATCCTCCACTAGAAGGCTTTAGAAGTGTGCATGACTTTGCAGACGTCCTCTACTAGAAGGCTTTAGAAGTGTGCATGACTTTGCAGACGTCCTCTACTAGAAGGCTTTAGAAGTGTGCATGACTTTGCAGACGTCCTCTACTAGAAGGCTTTAGAAGTGTGCATGACTTTGCAGACATCCTCCACTAGAAGGCTTTAGAAGTGTGCATGACTTTGCAGACGTCCTCCACTAGAAGGCTTTAGAAGTGTGCATGACTTTGCAGACGTCCTCTACTAGAAGGCTTTAGAAGTGTGCAGAGGTTTGCAACCATCCTTTTCTGATTTAAAATCCCAACTCCCCCCATGTGGCCTTTGGTTACATCAAATCTACTTGTAATTAAGTACCAATTTACAGGTTTTTAATGTGGGTCACTGTGGGTTTTTAAGTCTTAAGATGCATTCCAAATTAAAGTAAAGTAATACGTGACTTCTTTGGCACTTAACTCTGTAACTAAAACATCAAGAATTGACTTCTAAAGGATAATTTACACATCTAATAAAGAAGCATTTATCATGGAAAATGTAAGCAGCATGAAAGTAAAGTAGAGCTCCATGTTGTAGACTTAGTCCTTCAGTTCTGTGAGGGGCCTGTTGCCTTTAAGAAGAGTCACGTTGGGAGATTATGTGAAGGACCAGTCATGTGGATTTTAGCTCCAAAAATGCTGGACTTTTTTCTGTTGAACCTCCATTTTAGCTGACAGCCTATTGAGAGGGTGAAAGCGTCAAGTGTTACTTGTACCGTTTAAATGTACCACCTAATCCTTTAGTTAAACTCCTGCAGTACATTATGGTCTGTGTTCTAACAAAGAGATGGCCTCGCTGTGTTTATTCACAGGGAGATTAAACAAAGCTTGACTCTCATATACAGACACATACACTCACAATGCAAAATAAGCAGTTTTTGAATTCTGAATGAAACTATTTTATGTTATTTGTTTATTTTTTCCTGATTTGATTATTTCCAGGAATGGATTTATTTGTATGTAAAAGTAAAAATACAATCCTAGATGAGAAGAAAGCAACTGTATAGGCTGACACATATGATGCTGCATTCATTATTTACACAAAATAAACCCCTCACCATCTGCAAAATACATATTCATACAGTCCCCGAGCTTATAGAAGTGAAACATACTGACTTTATTCCTCTCATCTTTCCAGGAGAATGGCCTTGACATCGAGAAACAAGGCCTTGACAACTTGGCCTACGAGTATGGGAGTCAGAGCGAGCTCTGCCCTCCACCCAAAACGGCCTCCGGAGCTACTTTTAAACTCCTGGGACTCGGCCCCGAGCACCAGAACCAGGCCATCGAGAGCACAATCTGCAGCCTGAATGGAGTTCTTGCTGTCAGCTTGTCTTTACTCAGCAGCTTGGCCAAAGTGGACTATGATGCCTCAGTTATCACAACCAAAGAGATCGCCCTGGAGCTCCAGAGGCTGGGACTCAACGTGGAGTCAGCGGTGCGGATCAGGGTGGATGGCATGCACTGCCAGTCCTGTGTGCAGTCCATTGAGGGACAGATCGGTCCTCTACCTGGGGTGTCACATATCCAGGTGTCCCTTCAGGACGCTGCAGCGCTGATTGTGTATCAACCTCATCTAGTGACCCAACAGGAGCTGAGAGACAGCATCGAGGATATGGGTTTTGGTGCCTCTTTATCCGCCGATGATCCATCCGGATGTGATATAAGCTACTGGCAGAGGGACGTATTGAACTCGACTGTAACCGTTTGGATTGTAGGGATGACTTGCAACTCTTGCGTGCAGTCCATAGAAGGGAGGATCTCTCAGATGACGGGAGTGCAGTCCATCGCGGTGTCACTGAAGGAGGAAAAGGGAACGGTAAACTTTGACCCCAGTCTGACGGAGCCGGAGCAGCTCAGGGCAGCTATCGAGGACATGGGCTTTGACGCGTCGCTTGAAGGTTGGCAGAGATGTTTAAATTGTGGGTTAATCTCAATCAAACAGAAAATAACAAGAAGTATTTTAGTATGAGTGCAGAAGTTTTATTTTGAAATGAAACATGGCAGTGGGTGTCTCTATGGAACTCTTTATGGAAAACCAGCATTTTTTTATATTTCAGAGGCAGAAAATATGTCGACATTCAAGCTATGACCCCCCCCCCCCCCCCCCATGAATTATTGTGCATGATATGTTAAAGATGCATTCAGGAACACTACGTTATTTATATCCCCTGGTTATGAGCAGAAAGACTTTGATTACATTCTTTCCAGCAAACCTCAACTCAGTTTCCTCTGCTGACCGTGGAAACCAGACAAAGTATGCTTGAGTGCGACATGGAGGGCTCTTAGCCCGGCCGGTGCTTTCTTGTTGGATTTAATGATGAAAACAGCTTGCCAAGACGTGGAATTAACTCGGACAGCAGATTAAGAGCAGATTCTTTCATGTATCGTTTTCGGCCGTCAAGCTCGACCTGTGGTTAGGTTTTGATCTCTAAGTCAGTGAGAAGCTTAGCATAGAAGTTATGTATTACATCTTGGTCGGTTTATATTGCTTTGCTGATATAAACAGAAGCAGAATATGTGTGTTATATATGTTATGTGCAAGAGCATGGACGTTAACTCCTGATAGCTTGACTGTACTTAAGTACTTGAGTAAATGTACATAGTTACGTTCCTCTATTAAAATGGGAGAAACTGCTATTTAAAACTATTTATCCTGTTTGTCATTATATTTAAGGATACTGACACACTACTAATCTCCCTTTTAAGCATCCTTCTGCCTCTGACTTTGTTCCTCCTTCTACAGAACCTGCAAAGACCATCCAGCCTCATGAAAACTCCAGGCCTGTTAGCTCTGGACTTTCTGACCTCTCTGACTTGCAACCGCCCAATAAAGCGGGAGTCAGCAATGGCACCGGATCACAGGCGACCTCTGGAGGCCAGATTAAAGCACAAAAATGCTTCATTTGCGTGACGGGAATGACTTGTTCCTCTTGTGTGGCCAACATTGAGAGGAACCTGCACAAACACAAAGGTAAAGCAAGCTCAGGTGTTGTTATAAAGCGTGTGTTTCAGTTCACACGTGTGATGCTCTGCTTTGACTTCCAGGAATCATCACGGTGTTGGTGTCACTCATGGCTGGAAAGGCGGAGGTGAAGTATGATTCAGAAGTCCTGGACGCTGCTGCTGTAACTCAGCTCATAGAAGACTTAGGCTTCGGTGCCAAGCTGATAGAGGACAATGCAGTAACACACGGGAAGCTGGACCTCACTGTGAGTCAACCGAGAAGAACAAAACACATTTACTGGTTCCTCAGTGTTAAAGATACTCGTTATTTAATCCCACCATTCTTCACTCGTAGATAACAGGCATGACGTGTGCGTCATGTGTGCACAACATTGAGTCCAAGCTCACCTCCACCAAAGGGATCCTTGGGGCCTCCGTCGCCCTTGCAACCAAGAAAGCCCAGATCCAGTTTGACCCAGAAGTGCTGGGAGCTCGAGATATAATCAAGATCATTCAGGTGATGATCGCGTTCCCTTTTTTTAACCTCCTCCCCTGTAAAGCAGTGATTTTACGGAATAACCTGGTTCATATGTCTCGTTATCTAGAGTCTTGGATTCGAGGCCAGTCTGGTGAAGGCGAGCTTCAGAAACAACCTCGATCACACCGAAGAAATTCGACAGCAAGTATCTGGTTTTAAAATGTCCTCATTTTGAGAAAAAAAAGTGTTTTCTTAAAACATAATCTTTAAGGCCTAAAAAGTATATATTCCGTCTGTTTACAGGCATTTTAATTACTGTAAAATCTTAATCAAACCTTGATTAAATAAGTGCAAATTACATCAGAAACGTGTCCTGCATGAGGCAGACTGTATGAAGATAATTTAGAAAGTGCAGTGACCCACATCAGAAACCTGGCAGTACAGATGTCATTAACAAAATGGTGCAAAATCACCTCTCATGGGACTCAAATCCACGTTTATTTTTCCAGGTGGAAGAACTCCTTTCTGTTCAGCCTTGTTTTCGGCCTGCCCGTCATGGGCCTCATGGTCTACATGATGGTGATGGACAGTCAGCACCAGGAACATGGAGGCTCCATGCCTGAGGAGCAGAACCTGCTGCCCGGCCTCTCCCTCCTCAACCTGGCCTTCTTCCTGCTCTGTACACCTGTGCAGGTAAGGTCGTGTCTGGGGCTGGGACCCCTTCAAGGACTTTAGTTGTTCGGTGCTTCCTTCCTGTAAGAATGGGATTCTTTCCTTCATGCATTAAAGTGTGAGGCCTTTAATGAATGAAAGTACCATGTATTCCTTCTTTGCTTGTCCTTCTGCAACCGGAAGATTTAGTCTTGAGTTTGTTCTTTTAATCCAAACGTTAAATCTGTTTTTCTTCCCTGCAGATCTTTGGAGGCCGATACTTCTATGTCCAGGCTTATCGTGCGTTAAAACACCGCACAGCCAACATGGACGTGCTCATCGTGTTGGCCACCTCTATTGCCTACATCTACTCCTGCGTGGTCCTCATTGTAGCCATGGCCGAGCGAGCCGGCCAGAGCCCCGTCACCTTTTTCGACACTCCACCCATGCTGTTTGTGTTCATCGCGCTGGGTCGATGGCTGGAGCACGTTGCAAAAGTAAAAGAACATATTTTCCCTCAAAGTTTCTTTATGTCATTAGTATAACAAAAAGTATTTACATTTGAAATGCATATTGATAAAACTGCTACATCATATGGCTTATCTAAAGGTGCAAGGTCTTTTATTTTGAAACTTCAAAATTGTTATAACACCTTAGAAAAACCCTGTTAGTTTGTGGACAAGATAGTTTTTGACAGTCTATGTTTTACAAGTGGTATTATTGGACCACATTTCCCATAAGCCCTTGCTCTGCCGTCTGACATTTAGAGTAAAACCTCAGAGGCGTTGGCCAAATTAATGTCACTTCAAGCCACTGATGCCACTGTGGTCACTTTGGGACGAGACCACTCCATCATCAGGTGAGACACACCGCATACCGAAAGCATTTTAAGTGTATCACTTTGAGAAGTTAATATACTAGATCTGAGATCTGTAACTGTCAGTGCGTTGATGCTTCAGTGAGGAGCAGGTGGTGGTGGAGCTGGTCCAGCGGGGCGACATCATAAAAGTCGCTCCAGGAGGAAAGTTCCCTGTCGACGGGAGAGTGATTGAGGGAAACTCCATGGCAGATGAGTCCTTGATCACAGGTAGGAGGATGGGACTCCTGACTGGTGAATTTAGAACTCTTTGATTAAAACATTTATATTTGTTGCCTCTCTTCTTCTATGGTGGTAAGGGGAGCCGATGCCTGTCAGTAAGAAGGTGGGCAGCTTGGTGATTGCCGGCTCCATCAACGCTCACGGGGCTCTTCTGGTGGAGGCCACTCACGTCGGTGCCGACACAACTCTGTCTCAAATCGTTAAACTGGTGGAGGAGGCCCAAACCTCGAAGGTAAGACGCAGTTTGAACTTTATCTTCAGATCAAATCTATTCACCTATGATAAGGAAATGCTGTTACACAAGGTGAAATGCTCTCACGACAAGAAATATTTCCTCTGTACTCTCTTGTGTGTTTTCAGGCCCCCATCCAGCAGTTTGCAGACAGGCTCAGCGGCTACTTCGTGCCCTTCATAGTTATCGTTTCTCTGCTGACACTGATAGCCTGGCTGGCAATCGGGTTTGTCAACTTTGACATTGTGAAGGAGAACTTCCCGGTAGGTGCGCGCACATTTTGTTTTCACACGCAAAACAAAAGCTGCTTTCATAAAAACAATTGGCATCACTCCAATAACACATTATTCTCCTCACAGGGTTACAACAAGAACATCTCCAATGCGGAAGTTATCGTCCGCTTTGCCTTCCAGGCCTCCATCACCGTTCTGTCCATCGCCTGCCCCTGCGCTCTGGGGCTGGCGACCCCGACAGCTGTCATGGTGGGCACCGGGGTCGGAGCTCAGAACGGGATCCTCATTAAAGGAGGCGAGCCGCTGGAGATGGCCCACAAGGCAATGCTCTTTACATCCTGCTTCTGCTGACTGCTGCACACTTTTGTTATTAGCATAGTTAATTTCTTACGCACTATATTTACACGTGACTCATAGCAACCTGCTCTTTTCCAAACAAGACTTAATCTCAAATATCTGTAACCTTTTATTAGGCTGAAATAATACACTATAGCAGGTATTTTGTGACTCAACACTCCCTAAGATGGTTATTTTTCCCAGCAACAGGTTGCAGGTCTTCAAGACCTTATATGACTGAATCGTGGAGTGTAGAGTTGGATTCATGACTGTGTCTTTGTGTTTCTGCTCCCTCAGATCAATGTGGTGATGTTTGACAAAACCGGTACGATTACAAACGGCGTGCCTCGGGTGACTCGTGTGCTGGTGTTGTGGGAAATGGCCCGCATGCCCCTGAGGAAGATCCTGGCGGTGGTCGGCACAGCGGAGGCCAGCAGCGAGCACCCGCTGGGCATGGCCGTCACCAAACACTGCAAAGAGGTGACAGAGATGCTCTGTGCGTGTCAGTGCTGTGTTTACTACAGCTTTAATAACGGTTCTAACAGTTGATCATCTGTCTGTGTGCTCGTAACAGGAGCTGGCCAGTGACTTGCTGGGCTACTGTCAGGACTTCCAGTCCGTGCCCGGTTGTGGGATCAGCTGCCGGGTTTCTAACGTGGAACATCTGCTGCAGCAGCCGAATGAAGAGCGCTTCCTGCTGCCGGGAGCCACCACCGACGAAAGCAGCCTGCTGTCTGCTGCCGAGACCACGTCTGCAGGTCAGATGGCTTTCAGTGTCTGAGGTTACACTCACAATTATGATGTTTGAAGAACAGCTTCACTTTTTGTGCAAGCTAAACAAATACATACAAGGCCTTTAAACTAGTCAGTTAAAGTTATTCAAGTAAAGATCCACCTCCTTATCATCCTAAACAACACCATGGACCAGGCTGGTAAGATCAAATGTTTAGAGTCATGGGTTCAATTCCCATTTTTTTGCTTCAATGTTCACTTGTTAACTCACAGACATGTCATGTCTCTGCTTCCAGGTGAGCCTCTGTCTTACTCCGTCCTGATTGGGAACAGAGAGTGGATGAGGAGGAACGGCCACCACATCGGAGCAGACGTTGATGCCGCCATGTCCAGCCACGAAACGAAAGGACAGACCGCTATCCTGGTAGCTATAGATGGTGAGGATGAAAACGAAAAAACAACACTGACATTCACTTTCATCTCTTATCTCGCACCTCATGATGTGTTGTGTGTGTGTGTGTTCTCCGTAGGTGTGCTGTGTGCCATGTTAGCCATCGCAGACACGGTGAAGGCAGAGTCAGCGTTAGCGGTGCACACGCTCAACAGCATGGGCATCGAGGTGGTGATGATAACAGGAGACAACAGGCGCACTGCGAAAGCCATCGCTGCACAGGTAAAACACATCTATAAAGGATTCTAAAAAATGAGTGTAAAATATGAAATCAAATGTTTTGTTTGATCACAGGTGGGGATCAAAAAGGTGTATGCGGAGGTGCTGCCTTCACATAAGGTGGCAAAAGTGCAGGAGCTGCAGGAACAAGGCCGGCGAGTGGCCATGGTGGGGGATGGCATCAACGACTCGCCCGCCCTCGCTCGGGCCGACGTCGGCATCGCCATCGGCACAGGCACCGACGTGGCCATCGAGGCGGCCGACATCGTCCTGATTCGAGTAAGTGACACGTTGTGATCGACGGTTTGTGCAGACATACAGTCCTTAAACTGAAGGTTTTCACACTTTGCAGAATAACTTGCTGGACGTGGTGGCCAGCATTGAGCTGTCCAAGAAGACGGTGCGGAGGATAAGGACCAACTTTGTCTTCGCCCTCATCTACAACCTCGTAGGAATACCCATCGCTGCAGGTGAGGACGGATGATACACCAGCAGCCAAAACATGACTCAGCATCCTCACTTTCTGATAAGAAAGAATCAAAAAGCAGAAAAACATAACTTTAACTGAGTGTTCTGCTCTGTTGGTTGTAGGTGTGTTCATGCCTGTTGGCCTGGTGCTCCAACCCTGGATGGGCTCTGGTGCGATGGCTGCCTCGTCCGTCTCAGTGGTTCTGTCGTCTTTAATGCTGAAAATGTGAGTTCATGTGAACCTATAAGTTTTCAGAAGAGGAATAGATGCTTTGCTATTTGTTTTGCCTGTTACCCATATTTTCCTTTGTTACAGTCTACATTCATTGTATACTATGTATTACAATCTATATATGCATTCCATCGACATTCCTTCCCTGTTTTATCTTATTTTCTGCTGCAGTGAACTCTGTTCAGTAGAAGTTTCATCATATTTCATCTCTCCTGAGTTCAGAGGTGAAGATAATAACCATCTGTTCCCTCCAGGTACAAGAAAACCTCGGTGGAGCTGTATGAGGTGCGAGCGCGGGGCCACATGAGGAGCCTTCGGTCGTCGCAGATCAGCACACATGTGGGTCTGAACGACGAAGCTCGGGAGCAGCTGAGCCAAAGCGGCCCCGTCCCACCCGACCAGGGACCGTCCATTAACTCTGCCCAGGGGCGGGACCGCTACTCCCTCCTGGATTACCAGACTGCAGAGGACCTCGATGTGTTGTAAAGGGAAAAGGGAAGAAGGACTGAGATGTCACACATGGTTCTGGTTCTCATGTTAAGGAATTTGTAGTATTTCTATGTATTTATGTAAATAGAGAAGGCTAATTGTGCACAGAAACTCACCTTTAGCGCATGAACCTGAACCACTGTTATTGTTGGCTCTGAGGACAACGGTTTATAACAACGAATCAAGCTTTTTTCTCTCACATAAATCAAACTTGCAATGTGAAATGGGTTTGCTTGTGTGAACAAATGCACTTTTACGATATACCTAAGTCGAAGTAAAGCCACAGTGTTTGGATAAGACTGTGTCGGTGTGAGAGTCTCAGGTTATAAATAATGCATGAGCAGATAGACTTTCTACAACGTGTGTTTGTGCCTGTTTCATCCAACTGCTCTGATTCTGCTTTGATTGTAAAAGTGTCCTTCCAGCTAAGAGGGAAATATTTTCCCATGTTGCTGTGTTTTAGGCTCTTATTCTAAAAGCTACACACCGAAAGTGCTGCAGTTATTTAAAGATGTGAAGAAGAAGAAGTGGAGGACAGACTTTCTGCACTTTTCTTGCCAATGTATTTTGAGCCGGGCCAAGGATAATTAATGGAGTCGATTAATCAAATGATTCATGGACCAGAAAGAATAGTTTCACAATACATATATAGGTTTTACGGATATAAATATGACTTTTGTCTTGCCCCCAGCTCTTATGAAAGATCTTTTTCACAGCAGACATTTTGACATATGAAAGCAGGAAACGCAAAGTATCATTAACATGATTAACATTAAGTGCTTTTCCTGCTCAGCCACGCCAAAATGTCCATTCATAATTCCTCTAACACTGACTGTAGACATTAGAAACTGATGTTCACACACATGTCACATTCAGGTAAGTGTTACAGGATCATTTCACTCAAATGTGTTTATGTGCAATCCAAGCCACACAAACTTCTATTTCAGTTCATATTCGATGTATCTTTTTTTGTTATTTTGTTGGTGTTTCCATAGACGTTTTGAAAACTTCAGTTTCAGTTAGAGGGGAATCCAGGGTCTTTGACCTCTTTTAGGGTCACTCACACGGAGCATCGTTAAGCTCGTTAAGCTCTCCTGGTCGTCAGAGTCACATGAGTCCAGGTGTGAACGGGTGCCTGGGTAGCGATGTGAGTGCAGCTTATTACACGGTCGATAAAGGCCGGGGTGTGACAATCATTCAAATGGGGATAATGGCGCTGAGTCCTCAGAGGCTTTCACGGTGTTGCACTCCTTTGTGCGTACAAAAGGTGAAGAATCTAAAAAGAGAGTTTGAGGCAGAAGTTGAAATCATTCCTACCTTCACACCTCGGAGGAGAGCGCTGCAGTGTCGGTTTCAGAAGAAGACAGGGTTTGAGAGATCTGAAAGCCCTTAGTTTGAACCTGTAGCACTTTTGTGTTGTACTTTGTCTCTGCATTGTAAAGGTCTTTGCGTTCCTTCTATTTCTACCAGGTCTTTATTGTTGCTCAGCTTCTGTTTAGTTCTGTGTTGTTTGAAGAAACACAGGGATGCAGAGTTGCAGATTAAATGTCTGTTATTTTCTTCTGTTGTCGTCGTGGTGTTTTTGGTTCTTGTTCCTGTTTCGACAAAACTTTTGACAAGTTTTAAAGCTTTTCTGTTTGTGTTTCACAGGGCGATGTGGGGTTGTGGATGGGGGTCGGAGGGTAGATAAATGTTTTTTGGCTGAAGATGCCACAGCAAATCCTGTCTCGTCTTTCTTTGATTTAGTACTTGTAGAAATCCAGCGGCGTGGATGACTGAGATTCCGTTGCTCTGTTCCTGTCATTTTTATTTGATTCATGAATGTGGATTTGCCTCACCAACTTGTGTTATTCTGAAGGGACAGCTTTTACTGATGTTTTACATTTAATCTAATCTGCACAACATATTGATTGCAGTCTTTTTTTCTCTGTATCTTGTGTGTGTCTGTGCAAACACAACTTGAGGTTAACAGGGTGTCAAAATGTACTTTACAGCAGTGTTCTATGGGGGCACAGCACCCTGGGGAGTCCTTTAGGCTCAGCTATGCATCTGTAATTGTGCCGCCTGCATCTGAGTGCATCTTTACAAAAATACCCCCAGACACAGTCCGATGGTCAGACATTTGGTAAACGCCCTCTGACAGACGACGAGAAGGTGTTAGTTTCATTCATTGATTTATTTTGAGCTGAGCATATCTAAGAGAGGGAGAAAACACACAATTTTCAAAAATGTGGTGGTCCGTGCCCTTGACTTTATCAACTTGAGGATGCAAATCCTTCGACAACCAGTAAAGTCAAAGAGGATCAAGTCGAGCTTCCATCTAAGCTGGTAGGATGTCCAATTACAGCACTGGAGGTAGGAGTACTTTTCATGAGGACACGTATAATAGGAAGTCTTTTCTTGAATTGTTCCAGAGGAGGGCTGTATCTCTTCCTGATCGATAGGCCGGAAAAAGGGTTTGTGTCACAGGAATGTAACATCTGCACACATGACACACTGCAGGGAGCTTGGAATCTCCTGACTGAGGATTTTTCGGCGATTCTGCAGACAATCCTCTGACCCAAGAGCAGTAGAGGAGGAAGAGATTAAGTGTATTTACGAAAGCCCAGAGGGTTTCAACATTTTACTCTGTAGAGGTACACTCTGCAGCTGATAAATGACCTCCCCAGCCACTGGTTATAATGGGCTGCTGAGAGCACTGACTGGTTCGAGTCCCCCTGCAGCTCTATCTTCTTTGTGATGAACATTAATGGAGCCGTGCTTCGAAAAACTGAAACATTAAATTTAAGAGGAAATAAATTATTTGATATAAACAATACTGGTTGTGTGTAAGTTTAAAGGTTTGCTAGAAATTGTGTATTTCACATAAACAGTTGGTTATTCATAGTTTTAAACACTGCATCTTCCTTCCATCTTAATTAGAAAGACCTCTCACCAGGAATCCATCAACCTTTTTGTTGCAGTGTGTTGTGACTGCTTTTCTTTGTTTGTGTCTGCACCTTATTTGTGTTTTCCACAGAAACACTATGAGAATGCACCCTGAATGGAAATATATGGAAATATATGGAAAAGAAATGTGATGACAGATGACGCCTATGTCTTCAAGGGTGCATCCTAAGTCTCATTAGCATGCGCACCTTGTGCACTTTTGGAGAACAGATGGTTAACATGAGGCATAATGTGCTCCGTGAATATCGTAGGAGTTTGTATTCATTATATATTCATTGCATGGTTTTGTTTCTCCACTTGTGTCACGCATGTGTTCTCTGTCTGTGTGTGTGTGTGTGTGTGTGTGTGTGTGTGTGACAAGATTCTCAAATGTTTGAGACATAAGAGTCTCAGCTTTCCAGTCATATTCAATTTATGCAACTCCAAGACTGTTTAGGTGCCCCAGTATGCAGAAATATTCAAATACACTTTCAGTTTGAAGCACCTGATCCAATTAAGGGAGACCCATTTGGCCTAATTGCATCAGGTGTGAGAGAGCAGAGCTGATCCAAATCGATGAGGACTCCACATGGAAACACGACGTCAGGCTGCTTACCTTCATGAACTTCTTAAAGGGAGTCAGTCACCTTAAGCAGGAAGTGATGAGAGTATTGACACAAATCGTCTGTGTACCTGTTGGCTTTGACGCTTTAATTTACAGCATGTTAGTGAAAAAAGAAATGAAAACTGGCTGAAGCTCAAACGCTGCTGTTGATGGTGAGTTTGTTTTCATTGTTTTGAAACTACTCTGTCATCGTGATATTAGGGAAATTAACTTTCAAAGTGCACTCTTTACGGCTCATTTATTAAGTAGCTGAAATTCTTTGGTTTAATTAAAGGGGCAGTTTCCCCCACTAAATGTAAAATGCACATGCTTCCCCTTACCTGTAGTGCTACTTACCACTCTAGACTGCTTTAGTGTGAGTTGCTGAGTATTTGACATATCTGCCGTAGAGATTTCTGCCTTTTCTCCAGTATGATGGGACTAGATGGAACTGATACATTTTAAAAAACTCAACAGCAATGTCTCTTTTTCAGAAATCATGACCTGACAAAAGATAATCCACAGAGCAGTTTCATGTCGCAACTACGTTCAACAGCTTTGAATATTCTCTGCTTAGAAAATATCACAAAGAAGTTATCCCTAAATGAAACTGTACTGAAAGGAGGAAAGAGTCAGTTGGATTGATTGCACTGATTGTTGGTTATTTGCAGTTTCACATCGTGCTCACAGCTCTTGGTGGAGTTGGTGTATTTTGCGTACTTAGTTGGGCAGATTGAGTTGTATTATCATAGCTATGCAAATGATCAGTAGATAATGTTTACATAGAAACGTGTTTCCACCAGGCTGGAGCTTTCAACCATGAAGTCAGACGTCTTGTCCATTCGGCCACTTTGTCTCACAAAACAAACAGATTTTAAAAAAATCCAGAAGTGTCATGGCTGAGAGAGCTACGTACATTAGACACTAAATAATGACTGAACCTTGAAAAGAGCCCTGATCCTCCTGACTGGCTTCAGACTGTAACACTTAACATTCATTTGCCTCTTGATGTTTTCTGTTTTACTGAAGGTCATTGTTTGTGTGTGGAGATATAGGATGGCCTTCATGTAATATGCAAACATGTGCTAAATCTCCATAAAGGTCTCCTACCATAAATCAATGACACTGCATAGATTCCAGTTAATACACTGAATAATCCAACATTAATAAAGGGATAGTACAGTAGAAGGGAGGATTCTTGTTGTTGTGGCTTCACAACAAACCACCATTAGTGCACTTTTTGTGTTTGTTCATATTCTGTGTTTTGCTCCTTCAGCAATAAATGCACCTGATTGTTCAACAGCCCTGAGGAAATATAATCTGTGGCCAATTTGAGGAGCAAACCGCCTTTCATTCGGCATTACCACAGCCATGATTTTGAAGTATCTCTCCAAGACCCAGTCTTGATTGTGTGCTGAAATCAAGCATGCGAGAGTCCCTTGAGTGATAATTCACGAGTAAACAACTGGGAGAACAGAGAAAACATGGAGAATTGAGGCGCACTACACAGTACATCTGTATGCTGAAGTTAGAGGCTCTATCCTGCTCTGTTGGGTTATGTTGGAATGAAATAAGTCTGATCTGTACATTTTACTTTACCAATCTTAAACTACGGTCTAGGACTGGAGCAAGTGTAGAAAACTATAGATGCGAGTCATTTCTGCTGTTTATGAAGTGCCACTCGTTTCTCTGAACTTAAACGTAGAGAGACACCCTGACCTCAACTGTACCCAGCTAATTAATATCATCCGGTTGATTAGGATGTGCCCTTGGGCCTTGTAAAACAAAGTGATGTGGACTATAATTAAAGTTGTGACCGTTTTGACAGGAGAGATGGTGTCGAGGCATCAAGGTCAGCATTAGATATTAAAGAAAATATATTAAGTGGAAGAAACCAGAAGACAGGCCACACATTTATGCCCATAAAATATAGCAAATCAACCAATATTTATGGGCCACCAGTGCTGTTAAACTGTATTAAAGCTGTTGTTTTCACATCAACGTGTCAGCACCATTCTGTAGCTCTGTCCGGATTTATTATAAGAACAGGAAGCTGGACACCAGAACGGCGCCTATTTCGTCATATAAGAATGGCTCACCTGCAGCATACGCCAACAAAGTTTTTACCTCTGGTTCCAGCTAGTTCCCTGTGCTGCATGAAGTCATGAGCAATTTTCTGCTGGGCAATATTAAACAGTACTCACTTTGTAAAAGAACAGGATGCTTTCATCCTCTCCCTGACCCTGTTGATGTCCGGTGTCAGCTGCCGCTGGAGCTCATTACAGTGCGAGTTGTGTAGCCGACATCAGCAGCTCTCTCTTGTGAACTTTTACCGGCAGCGGGATAAAAGTGGGTTCCCAGAAATCCTAAAGTTTGCAAAGAAAATGCTGAGCTTGTTTGACTCCACATATTGAGCAGACGTTCTCTGTTTGGAGAAGCTGATCCTGCACCTACGTGACATTTTACACATCTAATGACCTGAATAGGTTTATAATACAACCAACTCCATTTCAAGATATGAATACTGCTTGGATTTTTATTTGCAATAGTGATAGCTGTCATTGACGACGATATTATTACATCTCCCTTCCATTAAAAAGAAAAAGTACACATGTGACACATTTGTGCATCTAGATAAACATTTTTTTCATGAAAAGTCTCCGTAAAACCTGAGAAACAGGTGGACTAGTTATCTTGAACAAAGCTGCATAGTGTCTTTTTATTCAATACAATTTTTTTCTCCATGTTTTTCACTTCAGTTAATCCTCATATCTGGCTGGGCGTTTTATTATCCTTCCACTGCATTGCTGTTTTATGCCGTTGCATGCTTTTCACTTGTTGCTGCCTGGTCCTCTGTTGATCCCTGAGTGACGGATGTGAATGCATATCGTGTCTCTTCCATATTGTGTGGTTGTTGAGTTTTACATTTTGCTTGTGGGCTTGTAGTTTCAGAAGGAGTCTCTGTTTCCTCGGTGAGGCACTTCCAGTTGGTTTCTTGAATATAGACACCAGCGGCTTGTTTATCCTCTGCTTGAGGACTCCACTGCACCGATTACATTAGTTGGAAAGAGGGTTATAAAAACTAACTTTTTTTCTGTGCACTGAAAGAACACTTTTCATGTGAATTTAAATGAGATCCGATATGAGAACAAACGATATGGTACCATAGACTTGAGTTTCATTATAATATACAAATTTGTTGACAATAACTTTTATTTATTGTATTCAATCATTTATAGTGAAATATTATTATAATAAATACAGTAAACCAGTAATAATTATCAGTGTATAGTAGTAGGCAATATTTAATACAGAGTAATTTACAGTATTTTACTATAAAACACAATTGGTGTCTTACTCCAAAACGTATTTTCACTATCACTGTAAACCACATAGTATAGTCAGGGTAACGCAGCTGTACTGTAAAACATCATTACAGCTGTAAATCGATAATTTTGGTAACTTGGTAACAGTTTTGCCTTAAGTTACCTCTAAAGTATAATAACATATCTACAGTACATCTTTACTCGGACACACTAAAACACACTGCTGGCTGTGTCGTAGTCCTTGCTAATGTGGGAAGTGCTGGGCAGGGACTTGAGGTACTCCATGTGCCTCCTGGTGCCCTGCTGGTTGTGTTTGATGTAGTACATGATGTAAGCCGTCACCATGGAGAACCAGCAGAACATGGCCACAAACATGGCCACATCTGTAGTCTTGTGGTGGAAATTGCAAAAGTTGATCCCAGAGTCCAGTACTTGGATCACCGCTTGTCCCACGTACTCCTCCTGCACCGATGTGGAGCAGCTGATGTCGTTCACAGTCTCCGGGTCGAGCCTCAGCTCCCTCAGCACCTCCTGCAAAGAGCACTCGCAGTGCCAGGGGTTGTGGGATAATCGGACGCGAGCGTGGAGCTTGGCGAAGGTGTCCTTGGGGAGGCTGCTGAGGTGGTTGTTTGAAAGATCCAAAGTCCGCAGGCTCTCGGAAATTCCTTGAAAGGCACCGACCTCCACGCTCTCAATGGCGTTGTGAGATAAGTCCAGTTCCCTGAGGCGGTGGAGGTCTGTGAAGGTGTCTTTTGGGATGTTTCTGATCCGGTTAGATGAAAGCAGGAGAACGACGGTGTCCTCGGGCAAGTTCGGAGGGATGTTCTCGAGGTTGCGTGAGGTGCACTGCACCACCACACCGTTCCTGTCCGTGCAGTGACAGTTGTTAGGGCAAGCATACGCAGTCATACTCGCAGACAGAAGCCACAATGTTCCCACAAACAAAAGAGAAGCACAGGAGGGAGGTTTTATAGATGACCTGCACCTGTGAGAGGCCCCCATTAGCGGACTGAAACAATGCAAGAGGTTTGCGTTGGTGTGTTGCTTTAGGTACCAGTGAGACATGAAATATATCCAGGAAGTCCAGTTGACTTTAAAGTGGTTTGTTGCGCTCAGAGACACGGTTTTACGACTCAGCCTCGCAGAATGACACGTTGCGTCTCAGCAAAAGTTAAAGCAGGTATAACTTTCTTGCCAGACGACCCTGCAGTTTTCTGCTGGAGCCCTCTGCGTTGGCATCGTGGCACTGGGCTGAACGTTTCATGCAGAGGTTAAGTCAGTCAAAACACGGCCTACGTCTCAGCATTAATGGCGAAAGTTGATATCATTGCTCATCATTTATCTCAACATATGGAAAACCAAGCCCTGATGCAACTCAAAAAGCAGCAAATGTCCAAAGGTTTGCATACTAGCTATGAGATGTCAGTGCTACGCAGCTGAGGAGGAAGGGGAAGTCATATCTGTGGATCCAGGGTGGAAGGGGCATGTGTTCATGGCTGATTGGAAGAAACCTGTGATAGAAAGAGAGAGATAAAAAGATGGAGAGACAAAAGGTGAGATACAGAAAATGTCAAAGCTTGTCAGGAATCAATTTGTTTTGTATTTTTGCTGCCAATGAAGTCTAAAATGTCAAAATTCACATCTATTATCTTCATATTCAGTGAACTTTCTACACCACCTCCCCTTTTCAGATGCTTTCCTCGGATGAGGAAAAGCTAGTAAAGTTCAATATTATCATGATAATAGTATGTTTCCATAGCATGAGTCCCTTCTGAAAGGGACAGATACTGTCTGTCCCTTTGAGAAGATACCATTAAACAAGGTGTGGGTTCATCAGTATGCAGCAGATGAACTTTCAAAGAGTGATTTGTGATTAAATAAAAACGGTCTACTCTTTAGGATTAACAGAGATGCATGTAGGAGCAGTAAAGGTCAGAATCCAAATCAAAACGACTACGAACAATGGAAGATATGAGACAAAGAGCATCTGATGAGCAGCTTTTTGATCAAGATGATGGATGTCAGTTGTTCAGTTTCTGATTTCTCCAGGAGTCATAGAATAATAATAAGCTAAATGTCGCTGTAAAAAACTTCAAAGGAATATTATAGAAATATATTTGGAGGTGCAAAATACAGATAATCAAGAGCCAGGCAGCATGAATCATTTAAAGAATATTTTAGGATTTTAAATGTAATACAATCCTCTATCTTAATTAAATCAATATTTTAGTTTGTTGTGTTTTAGACATTTGAAGATGTCACCTCAGGCTCTGATAAACCCAAAATGGTCTGGACGAAGTAATTAATCAATCTAGAAACTAATTGCATGATTAATCAAAAAGGAAATTAAATAGTTGCAGCCAATTTCTTAAAGTTCACTTAAGAATATTAAAAGAGATGTCTTACACAGCATTTTTATGCAGTGACCAATCAATAACCGTATAAATGCTGACGCCCAGTTGGTGACAAACTATAATCTTAAAATGACCACCAGCGCTAGAAAGAAAGAGAAAGAAAGAAAGAAAGAAAGAAAGAAAGAAAGAAAGAAAGAAAGAAAGAGAGAGTTTATATTGTTATTTGAGTCGACACCTACCTGATAGCTCCACTCTGTCCGGCTCACCTCACCGTGCATTCACGGGGGTTCTTGTCTTCGATTAAATATCCAGGAATAAATAAATAAACCGGAGAAAACCTCAAATCAGTCTTTGCAAATAAACGCACGTCTGCGGCACTAATCAGAGATTACAGCCAGTTCAGGAGTCCGGATCCAACTGTTTGATCGCAGTTTGCAACCTCGTGTCAGTGCAGGTTTGCAGCAGCTGTGTGTCGGTTGGTGTGTGTGTGTGTGTGTGTGTGTGTGGATAGATAGATAGATAGATAGCGCAGAGGCGCAGCAGCTGCACCGCTGTGGTCCCGTTTCATCCTCTCACTCCGTTAAATTGGATCTGAACCTTCGGGTCACTGGCAACACTAAGCGAACAGAAACTTTATGACCAGTACATAATTTCCTCAGATCTTCATCCAATCTGTTAATCCCAATATGTCAATATAATAGAAAAAAAGTACTACAGTGTATCATATAATATTGATGTAATTATTGATGTGTTCAGCCCTTTATAAAGTTGCAGCTGGTAAAAGTGGACTAATTACTTTATATGCTGCTGGACAGTTTAACATGTAATACATCATCATATATTCATTAATAAGTAAATGTGTTGTACTAATGATCTGACTCTGCAGAGTAACTTAACTTATAAAATAAATGTAGCGGAGAAAAAGGTACAATATTTGCCTCAAGTATAAAAGCAGACAATTTAAATACTCAAGGGAAGTACAAGTACCTCTAAATTATAGTTATGTACATTGTCTTTATGCTAAACTGACTAATCTAACTCCACACCAGAAAGAGAATAATCATAAGTACAAGATTTCAAAACTTTGTCCACAACATTAATCGGTATATTATTTTGTTCAATTGTCAAGTAAAACTACGAAATATTTTTCAAAATGCTGAGCATCATTTCTGGAGTTCACTAGACTAAATGATGTGTTTAATTCTTGAAAACAAAAAAGATTGGATTGAAAAAACTCTCTGCTCCTTCCACTGATGTAGCAAATCCAAATTGCATGCTCACTTGCACCTTTTAAATCTAAGCCTCCTCTTTATGTTTTGAGGTCTCCTCTGTCTACTTTGCACATTTAATTATTGTGTATTGTGTATGATAGAATTGAGGTACAAAACAGAACTTTAGAATAAAGCCTCTGATCAGTAATTCAAATAAAATAAGACATACAAGCATCCCACTGGAGCTCGTCTACCTCAGTTGCCACTGAACCCCATTTTGGTAACCTGATTTGGTAATCAACAAGATGACAACCATGGACACTTGGAGGACTTCTTGCCATTCCTTCCTCTTTTTTAAAATCGTTTTCTCCGCTGACTGATTGTTTGCCCCTCCTGTCACACTCTGTCATTCTTCATAAACATTGATTACAATTGTCCTGCCCTGATGAAGGACTTCGATAGAGACCACTTTACAGCCGCGGTGACAAAGGTACTCCCAGCTGTATCGCAGTGACATAAAGGTCACCTGAATGCAGCAGAGCTTTGCAAAACACCTGCATGATTAAATGTGCAGAGTTCAGCCCTGTCAATTTAGCTGAAAGGCAGACTCATTGATTGTATTGACTACTGAAGCATTTTACCTGTCCCAGGTAAAAGAGTTACTTCATATTCTCTGATGTTTAAGATACTTGAGACTGGCCAAGCCATTTGTTTAACACTCTCACTAATCTTTGTCGGACTCCTGGCAGACTTGCCGACCCATCTTAGATAAATTCCTGCTTCTCCCCAAAATGATATGGGGCTGAGCCAATTTAGGGAACCTTTGTCGGGTAAGCATTATGAACTGTCATAACTCTTGAGACATATTTAACATCAACGGACTTCCTCTGAGTAGAGCCATATTTTCAACATCATTCTGCCCCATCTGCATGCACTTCCTGCCTGCTTTGTTACAGATGACATTGTGAAGAGACTCTGTGAAAGCAGCACTGCGCTGCCCTACAGTAGATATTGACCTCTTCAAAGCCACGCTGAGTACATTTCATAATGCTTCCCCGCTGCAGAGACTGTCTGACATTGCATTGCTCACTCTGTTTGCGATTGCTCTGCACTAGCAGGAAAAGGGCCAGGGATGTCATCACACTATTCGACTTGCACGTCGTCTCCCTCATTGCTTTGACATCAGTCTTTTGCATTATACAGAAGGTTGTCTCTAAGTAGCTTACAGCATTGCTGAGTGAAGACATGGACCAACTCCAACGTTGATGCCAAGCCAACATAGGGACAGAGAACGCCTTTACTTTTTGGGACGAGCTCAGTCGGTCGAACCGTTATTGGAGGTAAATTGACTGAGGAGAGCTGATGCACAGTGTACTGGCCACTTCATTTGATGATGTCCTTTTTTTGTTATAACTTGTTCTTACTTTTTTTAGAATAGAAACAAACGTGATTTTTGTAATAGAACTTTAAGTGGCTTTGTGACAAATTGTAATGAGATGTTTGCTTCCCTTGCCCCAGTGTATATGGTTGGATAGGCAACAGCAAAGAACGGATAAATCTTTCTTAAATAGAGTAGATTACCTGATTATACTGTGAGCCTCTAATGTCATTGGGAAGCTGTATGTCACAGTCACATCGTGCTATTAAATAAATCACTGGCTCCAGTTGATTTGTGATGGTGAGGGAGTTATTTTGGGCAGTGTAATTAATTTTCTGCATAGAGAATATAAAGCGACCGGCAGCTGGAGCACCGGCAGCTGGAGCACTTTCAAGGCTTGAACCTTATGTGTTTGAGTTGACTAACCCAAAGCATACTTTTACCATAGTGTATTTACAATAACCACCATCTTTTGCAAACCTTTCCTGCAGTCTTATAGCGAAGCATTTTGGATTTACGAGAGAACTCAATCTATATAATAATAGCAGCTGAGGCTGGATGTCGTAGTATTGCCACACCAAAACATCAATATAGTTTTATTAAGAGATATAGTTGAAGTAATTGAATGTTGGGTATACTCAAATCAGTGGCACCTTGTTGCTGCTTCGGAGGGAAACTACCATGCTGTGGTGCTAACATTTATTTAGTTTTTGCTAACACGATGTGAAATAATAATGACTTTTCCTCAGTCATGCTCTTGCAAAGCTCTGAGCTGAATCTCTGCCAGTGATTATGGCCGGCCTATCAACTTCTCACACAGCTTCTTGGCTCTCACCAAAATGTCTTAATCTACCCTTGACAGCCAGACACTATTATCCAACTAAAAGTGTGAGCATGAAATGACTCTTTCAATGGAGAGGGGAGAACCATTTGGATCTTAGCTCATATCTGTCTGTTGCAGTCTAATAGAGTGACAAATGCCTTCATACGTGTGTGTGTGTGTGTGTGGCTGGTTCATGGAGAAATGAATGAAAGGAACAAATTGCACTGATTGGATGAAAGTTTTAAGAGGGAGCTTAAAAAAGAGATGGAAATACATGTAGGCATATAAGGGAAATAGAGGCAGAAAAAAATGGATAATGTTTTAGTGCAATGCTAAATTGGTGGAGTTTCCCTTTAATAACTGTCTGTAGTGTAGCTAATGAAATAAAAGTGTGAGTGAGTAACATTTGGAATAGTCATCCTTATCATTCTATAATTGGTATAAATCTAATTAGTTGATGCTTAACTGTATTCAGTAACTATCAAAATCTCCCCAGGGGTATTTTTGCTTGCCATAGCCCATGCTAGCTCATGGTTCATCGGGTCCTACTGTGTGCACAGGGATCTGAAGTCATTCATATTCTGTAAGAGGCAGCGAAGAGAAACCAGAGAAAAACAAGTCACAGAAAGAAAAAAATGAAACTTTATTTGTTTTTATACTTACCAACACTTTGAAATTAAAACCTATGTAATTACTCACAACTAATATAGATCTGCACATAGCAAATAAATCAATCGAAAATAGTTACGAAGTTCTATCACTTTTTTTTTCCTCAAACTGCAATACACACAAACAAAAGCTGAAAAAAAACATCTAGTCTAGTCATTCTTTTTTTCCTGCTGTTGCTGCCACATGGAAAGTGGATTTAAAAAAAGTGTTTTAAATAAGCTACACAGTTCTCCTGTATCTATACTAATAATAACTGAATAAATAATTGCACATTGCACCCTATTATTGCATTAGTTGCAGTTTGTTTCAAAGTTGTAGTATACTCAGGCATATACACAAATGTAAATACAGTTTTCAAACACTGAGTAACACATGAATATCGATGTTATTGAAATCACACTGCCACAGCAACCAAATTCATATCACACAACAAGATCTTTGTCAAATGCACGCGCCAACTGTGCTAATTAGCATTAGTAATCCTTGTTTTTCAATGTTTTTAATGCTTACAAAATGTGTACCAATTTGAGTAAAACAGTTCAATGGTACACATGCACTGATAACAGTTGTATAAAAGCCATAATACCCTTGAGGATGTTCTTTACTGTCACAGTACTGTTGGGAAAGAATGCCCTCTTAGGTATTAGCTAACTGTTCTAAAAAGCAAGTTTGCCCAAAAACATAATTTAATTGTATTCATTTGACAAACATTCCCATTGAAGTACAAGCTATGACAACTCAAAATAAAAAGAAACACAAATTCATAATTTCAATGCTAGCACTACTACTTGAGTTCACATCAAAATGTAAGAATTATTGCAGAATAATCATTGACTATGCATGGTTCAGTATAGCAATACAGCAAATTGTCCATTTACATAATCACATTTATGTCATCGAAGCGCTTAAGACCCAAAGTTACAGGAAAGATTGACCTATTGGCAAATATGTTGATTCAATTCAAAGGTAACAAAATCTGCCTACCAGCTCATGTAAACCTCACTAATTAAAAACGAACATGTGTTTTTTTAATTTGTATAAACTAAAGTTTAAAAACAACAAATCGATGTAAATGGTCGGTTATGAGCCGCACTTTTTCCTGATCCGGACTACTAACTAACTGGAGTCTCTTCAAGCTGGTAGCTTGAAGTAAAAAATGTTACTTATTTCATTATATTTTAAGCCCTCCGAGTTTTATTTGCTTTCTTTGGTAAATATGAGGCTAAAACCAGTGGACGGTTAGTTTAACTTAGCTTAGCGTGAAGATGGAAAAAAAAGTAAATCAACTTAATTTGTGAACTTTAGGTGCTGGTAAATAGAATTCTTATCTGACAAGAAATCGAAAAAGCATATTTCCCAAGATATCAAACGTTTCCTTAAAGCTCAGCATATGGCTAGCAATAAAACAGAAGTAGTGGTATGTGTAAAGAAATTGAGACACCGGAAATGCAGAATGACGCTGTGTTGGACAGTAGATAATGTGATTCGACAATAACATTCAACAGCTGTATTATGTCAAAACTTAATTGAGCTCAGCTGATCGGAAATGAGACGACTCAAGCTGTCCAATCGTATTTAGAGCATCCTCATCAGTAAAACACGTGAGGGATGGTTGAAATACTGAACCATACCAAATATCATCCACACCTCCCTCTCAAATTAAATACAATACGACAAAACTAACTTAGCTTAAGTTTCATGATCAACAACCAAAAAGTCATATGTGCATCACCACACCATAAATAAATACATGCTGGTTTTTACTGAAAACCAGTGACACAGGAAATGTCATCCAACCTGTCCTTTTTCAAATAAAAACAAGTAAGTTGCTGACATAGTCATGACAATAAAAAGACATTCAAACCTAAAGCGTCAAATCAATCTTATGACAACAAAAAGACGAGATGAACAATCTTGAAAAAGAGACTGAGTGGTCACGTCCTCCCAGGCCCCGTGGGTTCCCCCCAATGAACCCCTGAACATTCCTTGGCCCAAAAAATACCATTCGGCTTCGTCCAAACTATCAGGCCTCTTTGCCGTGACGAGTCGGCTTCTTTCCCTTGTTTTTCGCTCTCTCGAAAGCTTTCTCAAAGACCTCAACATTTTTCCAATACAAGGGAAGGAAGCCGAAAGGTTTGGACGCAACACTTGGCTTTTAAGTCCAACTAATTCCTCACACATCAGAGGCAGTCCAGAGTAAAGTGTTGAATAGTCTATTGCATGAGCGCCGCGTAGTTGACTAATGTGCTAAATCACAAAAGTCCTTGTACAAAACAAATACAGTATAATAAGAAGAAGTTAGTAAACAATCATTTTAATTTTCAGTTAGTGTTTTAGTCACTGATTTTTCACTAATTACCATTCATGCATCTAAATACTAATAATCGGTTTTGATAGAAGGAGGCTATTTCGGAAAGTTTCTCATTTGGGCAGGAAGTAGGACTAGACGTGAATGGCCAAAAATGTTGAAAAAGTTTTTGGAAAAGAACGGGAGCACAAAGATATAATACTAACATTTGAAGGAACACATACACTGAACAGGTTTACTGAAATGCACAACGACACGACATTGAACACATGCGATATAAGCAATAATGTAAATATAGGAAATCAACACGAGAAGGGAGGCTCTAGGAGTGATACCATTGGCTTAAAAGGGTCATGTGATGCAGCAAAGAGTCATGGGTAGAGATTGGATTTGTAAGTAGACAAAGATGCAAATTAGGACAAAAGCAGAACAGTCCAATTTTTTTTCTTTTCAAAATATATTATCAAAATTGAATACTTTGGCTACATCCCACCACACACTCTGCCGATAGCATCACTGCGCAGCTGTAATATGCAAATAACTACGTTCTACAAAAATTCTCAATCTTTTACAAGTTTATACTTTTAATGATGTTCTATGACGCAGCACTGACAGAAAGAAAGAGAAAGCAATAGATAGAGAGAGAGAAAAAGAAGAAGAAAAAGATGAACACAAGTTGTTCCTAATAAACATTCAACATGCTTTAACAGAAAACTAATCAACAGAGAATTCCTTTTTGTAATTCTTATTTTTTTCTATTTAATTTGGCTCTCTGAAATAAAAATGATCGCCCAACCCTCCCTGACTTATAAACAACTTTGAACCAGGGCAGGAAGGCGGTCAGGGTTTTCGGAGAGCCAGAGCCAGAGTCCGAAGGGCTTCATCAGGGTTGTCTGCGGTAGTCATTGGAAAGGGCCAAATGGAGGAGCCAGTCAGGGATCTCAGGATGTGGTCATGGAAGTTGGGTCGTTCCACATGGCCGCCACGTCTCTGAACCTGTCGGAGGATCATTGGAAAGTAAGCGATTAACGTCTAATTTTCCAAACAAAACAGCCTGCATTTATCCCCCAATTTGGAAATTTTTTAAATGAACAGCGGTCTCCTGGGTGAAAGTCCTGGGTTTGTTCACTTACGGAGCAGTTGCTCTGAGCATCTGATAACTATGGGTTGGATTGGTGTACATTGAAGTTACTTGAAAGCCCCGTAGGTCTCGTGCGTTGGTATCAGACGCCGAGGGCCAAGACATAAATTCACTATTTGACGCTTTTTGAAATGAGATCAGGCTGGTCTTGAACAGCCATTGAGTTCTGACCTTGCATTGATGAGGTACTGGGCCAGGCTGATGTTGGCGGGGGACCCTGTGATGGTGATCTGGCGCTCCGATGACCCTTCCATGGCATTAGCAATTTTGATCTGCGCCCCAGACATCTGACGGATCTCGTTGATTTTGGTTCCCTGACGTCCGATTATGCAGCCTATTAGCTGGGAAGAAAATGGGGATGGGACTTAGGATGGCTAGAACCATGAAAGATACTGTGAAGCTATATTCGACTGGATTCACTATGCGAGTATACGAGCCAGTCAACGTCGGCCTTTCAGCTATAACTTTAACATTTCTTACTTTGGTCAAACAAGTCTTTTCCATTAAGGACATTCACTTTACGAAACTGATTGCCTTTGGCTGTACTTTATCTCTGCTGTGGAGAAGGAGCTCTCAATAGTCGCAGCTGATCTGCTGTCAGATTGTATCGCTGGAAGCTTCAACAGGAAGCCACGTTAAAAGATAATAAACCAGAGTTTTTTGACATCATGGTCCAACGACATTTGTGAATTTGTCTTGTGATGGCAGTAAAATTCTGATCACTGTCGTGCTTTGTTTCTGTTTCATGCAGCTATTCCTGGATTCATCTTTCTAATCTCTATGAATGGACTTAAGAAGGAGTTGGTATATAATCACAATGTCACATTGACCTTAATGAGTTTTCTGAAAAGTTTGCTGCCAAGATGTTTTAAAAGAAGTAGTTTACTTTAAGGTACGGTGGCAGAGACAAATTGACAAAGGGGCCACAAATTATCAAAACTGCTGAATAAGTGTGACAGTTTTTATTCAATACTGTCGACAATGTTTTATTTAAGTACTTGTGTTGCTGGAGGCAAAATGAACCCTGTTTTCATTTAAGAAATGGATGACCTGTCAGTTTTTGAATGGCAAATCTTTCATTTTGGGTAAAGGTGGTGTTATCAGTCAGGGAAAATGAAAAGTATAAAGCATTTTTACACATCCTGATAAATGTACTCACATCATTGGGAATGGTGAGTTCATGAGTACTGGCCTGGTTACTGGCATCCAGACCTGCTGCTGAACACAGGACGCACACAGAAAGAGAGGGAAGGAGAGGACATAAAATAGAGTTTGGCACATTGATGAACTGGAGTTCTGGAGTTTTTTTGTATTCCCTGGCTTGTGACCAGTAGCATTTCTGTGTCACTGGAAAGTCTGGCTCAGCCTTGAGCAGAGCCTGCATTCACTCTATAAAACTCCTATCACCTGACAAGTTGAATTCTACTTTCTTTCTAAAAGGGGGAACAAAACAATCTGAGGCAGTTGCATCATTCAAAATAGGATACTAAGGGAACACCAAAGAACAAAAGAAACCTCAACATCAACAAGAGCAGACCACCAGCAGGCCATGTCAAAGATGGCAGTGCACCACAGAGACCATTAGGAGGAGAACGACGAGAAGAAGAAAAAGAGTAAGGACAGAGACAGGAAAAGAAGAGAGAGAAAAAAAGGAGGTAGAGAATGTGTTTTGTCTCTACAGGTAAAAACGAGAGAAGGAGCTTTGGTAAAGAGGGTCGTCGTGTAGGTGGGTACGTACCGGGGAAGGCAGGGGTGGTCTGTCCGAGGGGGGTAAAGGGGGTTTGCTGCATAGCCAACTGGTGGAGCTTGCTCAACTGCTGAGGGGGGGAGGAGGAGGTCAGCAGAGCTATGAGGTCATCGTTAAAATACACACTCGCGAACACGCACGCACGCACACACACCCAGACAGACACGCACACAAACACACAGGTCTGACCGAAACGCTACAAGAGTAGAGAGAGGATCTGAGGAGAAGTAACAACACAGACAGGTGAAGGACAAAGACCAAGACAGAGAGAGAAGAGGCTCATAGAGGACTTGGCCTGAGACTGGGGGGGGAGCTGCAAGGATATCTTAAAAACTCTGTCTCTCGTTTTTTTTAAAGGAGAATCTTCGTCTCCTGGGTGAGAGTCCTTATTTTCATTTTAAACTATTTATATTACGTCAAAAAGCAAATGTTAATTCACAATGCAGTTTCATTGCATGGAAACCAAACAAGGCTGCCGAGGCAAACAGTCTGCACCCTCACCAGCTGATCACCAATGTACTGTATATATAGAAGTGAATAAAGAAGCTGCATTGGACATGCTGGACACACAAACTCTTTTTGTTCCAAGTATTACTCCCACTGCAGCCTCGTTCCATGTGGAGAAATCCAAAGCTAGACAGGCCTGCTAAACTGTGATTGGACATTCACTGTTTGTGGGAGGGGTTAAGTGAGTTGTCAAATTGCCCATGTGACCACATTGGTTGGTTTAGGATATAGTGAGCATTGCATGTATTTTGAAGACACTGAACTGAAATGAAATTCTTCATAGTAAAGATGTTTTGTCACATTGTGACGGAGTTGATAACAACTCCATCTTCTTCAACGCGCTACCAAGCAGCCTTCTATGACTGCTTCACTTCAATCACTGTGTTATTCCGGTTTTGATTTTAATTGAAATGCTTTTTGTCAACTGACATTTAAGTCTTGAATGTCAGAACGTCTTTGAACGCGGCAACAAAGAGAACTTTTCAAATTGTCCCAAGTTCCACCTGCGTTCCTATTAGGCTGTAACATTCAGATTAGCAGTTTAAAGCAGGTTCCAGTTGGTCGTTATATCCTATTGAATTAAAGTGAAACACCAGCCACCAGGCCAAGCCTCATGAGGTTTAATGGCAAACAAAGGCCAGGTCAGAAAAGTTAGAAGAAATAGGAATTACATATCAGAAAAAAGAGCTGTATTAATATTAACAGTTAATATTAATATGGGTAGAGAAGAAGAGAGTAAAGAGAGAAATGTGGATGCAGTGAGACAGAATTATGGAGAGAGTGCAGTGTTGACTGCCTCATGGGGTCACACTCACATCTGGATGAGGGATGGCGTACTGTCCTTGAATGGTATAAGCCTGCAAACATGAGGAGAAGAGCTTATTGTTATCTCGTTATGTCATCGAAACAGTCCCACATAAATACTCCGGTCATGTGATTTGCATATGACAAAACTAAAACTATACAACAAGACTAAATATGAAAACAATTGACATTTCTACAACACAAGCACTCTACAGACACATTTTCTTATCTTTTAAGCTGTATTTTTAGCCACATTACAAGAAAGTCATGCACTATAGACTCCCTGTCATGTGCTCCTACTGTTCATCAATCAGATCCAGTTGAACTAAATCAATAAGGGACAACTCAGACAGTGGGAAAGTGAGAGGGAGGGAGTGGAGCGGCCCTGAGAGGAGTAATGGGACTTGTCCTATTGGATGTGAGCTTTATAGGGGCCACAGAGGTCAGAACTGAGCTAAACTTTATTTTATTTATCGTCCGAGACAGCAATCAGAGCTGCAACCACAAAAAACATGTTAAGTCTCTGCAGAGTTCAGTAGAGTGGAAATATAGTCATGTAGACATTTAGGTGAAAAAACAAGACTTCCAGATTAAGGTATCGTTTTGCTTTCTTAAAAATGTCCTATGTAGAAATTTAAAAATGTAAATACTGGCTAGCTTCCCTGTTGATTGATGAGAATACTTTATATATTCCTAAGAAGAAGCATGCTAAAGATAGTCAAATAAAGCGCTGAAGTAGTTTATCAACCAATTATGAATTAGTTGGTTATCAAGTCATTTATCAACAAAAATATCAAGACTTCTCTGCAGCCTGTTAATTCAACTTTTTACAGTCTTCTTACTCTTTGTGGACCATAAGATTAATTGATTAATAACATAATCCGCATATGCATTGATGAAAATAATAATTTGTAGCTGCCCGGAGGATTGTAGTGGATGTGAGATGTTTTTAACTGTCTCTATCTCCCATGAATATTAGCCTCAGTGTTGTGTGTTGTTTGTCCTCATCTCCTGTCATTCACATCCAGTCCACTAGTTGGCCCTCTAGTGTTCCCTCCTTTGTAGATCACCTGATTTAACCTGCTTCCTTTGAGCCTCTTGTGTTTACCTGTTGCTCTCCTGCCTGGGTCACTTTTGATTTTCTTGCTTTGCAAGTTTTTGCCTCAACATGAGCAGATGTGTTAGTCCAGCTCTGCAGCCAAAATCGAGATTGGTTCTGTCCTGGTAAATTAACTAGTTCAATATCAAAGTTAAAGTGATTTTGTTATTTTGATTGTTTGTAGTGCTTTTCTATATTCTGACTTGATTCAAGTTTACTATTTAGTAAGTAAAGTTGTTCTGCTCTGTCCATTTAGAATTATCATGGAGTCGCCTTCACTGCCTCTGTTCTCATCAATTAATGGGTAAGTTGTCCAGTTTCATTTAACCCAGTTCTGGTTTGAGTGGCTGCAGGTGATGGGCGACAGTGAGGGCACATTAAACAGCAGTGATGGTTTCATGCTTGTCTGGGGGGTCGGCAGGGGTGGGGGGCAGTGAGGGAAGGTGGGAGGAGAAGTGAATAAAACCTGGTGAGACACTAACAGGCAGTGGCTGGTGCTGCAGTAAGAGGCTGAGGTTGGCCGTGGACGCCCCCAGTGGGTCTGCTCTTACCTGGCCACCTGAAAAAATGACAGGGGTGGAGGCAGGCTTTGGGCGGTAGGGGATGGTGGCACCTTTCGGTGGGGACTGAGGAGAGCAAAGGAGGAGAGAGTGGGGGGAAGAAGGGGTGAGATGTGGAGATAGTGTTAGAACAGAAAGAAAGAGAGAAAGAAAGAGTTGCATAAAGTGAAACCATAGAGGGGCGGTGCCTTTAGGGAAGACATCCTGTGACACAAAAGTGCTCTTCACTGCGTGTTCATGCTGACATCAAATGTCCAAATCGTGGTTCAGTGCACAACTAAACTTGGATTTACCTGGAACATCACTTTCAACTGGATAATGATGACTCTACTGTTCACACTGTGTTTTAAAATGTCTTTAAAAAGTCCACATTCTGGAGACTTACAGTCATGTCACATATCTCCTAGTATCCATGGCTGGTGCCATCATGAAGGCCCAATGGAGAACTGGCTGTGCAGACAGTTCACATTAATGGTGCAAGAAAAAGAGAGACAACTACAAAGTGTGGAGCCTTTTGATTAAAGCATTATGACTTATTATGGTTTGACATGTACCTATAGGACTGTATTGCTAGTTTCTGCTTTATTTGTAGTTGGGGGGAAATGTGCTTTCCAGATTACCAAATCAAGACGTCAGAACAACAAAAAAAAACAATCAAATGCATCATTTAGGAAATTATATTAGCAACAGATATCACAGAAATAGATCTATTATTATTATTAGAGAGCACCTGATACAGCAGATCTAACGTCTAGCTGTGTTAAAGTTATATTCCTTCACAGTATATAGTTGCCGTTTTCATTGTAAGTGGAGGAGTCCGCCATTCGTATTGCCTTCACATGGACAGGTACTTAACAGGAAATGATGCAGCATGTGATCTTGTGCTTTTTGCTCATGGCATGAATTAAATGAAAGTGAGTTTATTTGGCTGAAATCTTAACTAACCCTAACTGTAGGCAAACTACGACATCTTCCATATCAGGCATTTTAATGCAAGCATACTGTATGTTCAGTGTAAATAACACTTCCTTCATTCCCCCCCCCCCCCCCCCCTCCTCCCTTCTGTACCTCAAGCATCACCACACATATCTGTTTGACACACTGGATGATGGCTTCTGGGGCCCCTGAGATCGTCACTGCTCTCTCAGTGGAGTTGGGGAGCATGTCACCTGCAACCTGGACCTGAGCCCCTGTGGACTAAAGGTAAGAAGAACAGTTATTCAATGGAAATATTCACAAAGCATATGGGATTATGCAGGATTTAAAGCTTTTATGAATGATGACTATAATGTCTCACGGCTGCACCAATTAAAAATAAGTATTCTGGTTGGTTCAATCCCTCCAAAACGGGAGCACTGCCTCTAAAATCTGGTAATCTCTCAATTCGTATGGTATTTGAGATCATTAGTATAGATTTGAGACTCTACCTCTCTCATTTCTTTGATTTTGGAGCCTCCTTTGCCGATGAGTGAGCCACACTGGCTGGCCGGGACAACGAGCCTCAGGGTCACAGGGGGTTTACTGGTGGCTGGACTGTTGCTCATAGAGTTGATTATATCCTGAGGGCAGGAAAGACCAGGTGTTATCAGACCAACGCATTTGTTACTGGATCGGAAGTGGTGGCTTTTGTGGAGGATTTCAGTATTAAAGATAGAATTAGTGGGATTTTAGAATTAGTTTAGTATGATGATTAGCACCTCTTATGGTGAATAGAAGTGTCAAAATAATAAGAATGTTACCATGGGTTAAAGAGTTGCAATATATTTATCTATGAAATGTATTATGTTTACAGGAGGTTTACAGATAGAGGATATTATATATTACAGTATATTGACACATTGAATGTATTAAGCCATATGTATAAGCCATAAAAGTATTAAACACTGAAGTATTGAACACTGTAAGAAAGAAAGTATAAAAGGTCAGATAGGGTCAGATTTAGAGAATATCTAGGGATATCTTCATTCAACATGAAGTGAGGAGCATTGGAGACAGGAAGACAGAGAGTCATAAAAGGCAGCAGGAATGCGGAGAGGACAATGCAGAGATGAGCTTCAAAGGACGTCTCCAGCTGTGAAGGCTACAGAAGAAGCAGAGAGGAGTCGGATTACAGCCAAATGGTTGTCAGGCATCGATTGGTTCAGGACAGTGGCCAAGATGATCAAATGTTTGAGTAACACCGATTGGCTCACCTGCAGTTTTTATGACGATTTGACCCCCCTGTCTTTTCTGCAGTATAAAGAGCTTTGTTTGAGGGAACAGAGGTCAGACCCACAGACCTACATGATCCCTCCACAGAACATCCTTTGATGTGAGACCTGAGAGGGTGAGAGTGTGTGGTCTCTGTTCTCGAGAGCATTTTACTATCGATAGTTAATTCAGATTGCATTTGTTATTAAATACATGTTTTATTTTGAAACCTGAATTCAGCGAACTTATTTTTGGCGCACATGCGCAGTAACTAGTCAACAAACCAGTCCAGCGTTAGTGGCTCCTGTTTATACTTTGCCCCAACAATTTGGAGACCACGAAGGGACAAAGGGACATTAGGGGCTTTGAATATTCGACTCTGAGAAGGCTGACATGACGTGAGATCAGTAGACACTTTCGGAGTGCGCACGACTATAAGGTGAGCAGAGCCGTTTTAATAAAAATCTGTTTAGGTAGACTATAGGAAACCTTAGGCTAAAGTGTCTGCATGATTGGCGTTACTGGAAGCTGGACAGAGGAGAGGAGATCGCAGCCAACTGGTAACTGTATTGATTTGAAATTTAAAGTGGTTGTAACGCTGTGTGAATCGCATCTGCAAGCTGAATTAGGAACATATGTGTGCTCAGTTGCAAACTGAGTTACGAATATTTATTTACTGCTATTTATTTACTGCGCTGGTTTGTCTCATTTTAAGCAAGAAGGGCAGCGTTCACGGCGCGTTAAACTGTGTGGTATTCTTTCAAATCCGACTGGTTCGGTTCGTTCTGGGGACGAAGTGCTTGGTGACTCGAGCTGACCAGTAGAACGTCCTGAGCTCTGAGAAACCACACTTTAAAAGTTAAGATCATTTTTCTTTAAAGCCAACCGAGTTTGGTACGTTCAAGGGGGACGTCTCGTGTTTTGTAACGGATGAATGTTGAAGAGTTGTGTTGTAAGAAAGAGTATCGTACGGTGTGAATGAATTGTTTGAAGCCGGGAGCTAAAGGCCTGTTCTGGTGCTACCTTAGATCGTGAAAGAGGAGACTATTGATTATAATATCCGGTATGGTGGTGAGAAGCCACGGCCAGGACTAGTTTGAGAAGGTGTGTGAATGTGGCATATTGTAAGAGTTGAGACTACGGTGCTTTGTGTGTGCTGAAGATACGTTTTGACCGTGTAGCTCAAGCTAATAACAATAGCCGCTAATAGCATTAGCTTCTTTGTTCGTTTTCGCGCCAGTTTTTTGAGGAAAACACCATAGAAGAAGAAGAAGATAACTTCGACATCTAGCGGTTGGGGGTGTAATTGCATGATAATTACAGTAAACTCCACTACCCAGAAAACCTAGAGGTGAAATAATTAGAGAACTACAGAACGTTTCACCACCTATCTTTTGTAGGAGTAATTACTTTAGGACTACCAAATACTTAGTCATCCAGTAGATTGATAGATAAATTACAATAAAGTGAGTTTTTGGTGATAAACTTGTGATATCATTGTTTTGGACTCTATATTTTAATTTGCATTTTACTTAGATTGTTGCTCTTAGTTTTGATTCAGTATTTTAATAGCCATTGGTAATATTAATTGTAACTTAAATTATTCATTTTAGTTTCAATTCAACAGTTCAACTTTAGTTTAGTAAGTTTAGTTTGATCCAATATTTTAACCTCCAGTTTTAATTCAATTGGTGTCCTACAGTTGTTTATTTTGATTCAGTGTTTTAACTGAAATAGTTGATTTTGATCCGACATTTGTAATTTTTTATTTTAATTTTAGTTCACAATTTTAATTAATTTTGATTTAACATTTAGACTTTCGATTGTTTGGTGCTGACCAATAAGAGATACAAAGACGTTAACTAACATGTTTTAAGTTTTATTTTCACAGGTGATGAACATAGAGGCAGCTGCTGATGGGAGAAAGCAGTCTCCTGTTGTATTACCAGGTAGCTGGCTGTGGATGAGGTCCATAGGTGCCAACAAGTTGGACTGGACCATGAGAGATCCATTTTAGAGAAGTTTACATAGATGACATAAGGGTACCAAGGGGGGTGCTTAATTCATTTAAAGCTAGAAATCAAGTAGGAGCCGGTTTCGAATCAGCATTTTTTTTGATGGTCGACAATCAATAAAGATGTGGATTGGATTAATTACATTTACTGTAACCAGCAGCATTTTATAAACTTCACTCGTGATGCCATAGTGGGACTTCATGAGCTGGTAGATAAGACTAGTTTAATGGCCTTGCAGAACAGAATGGCATTAAATATGATTTTAGCAGGTGTGCAAAATGTTTGGATTTGCTTGTAGTACTTTCATTCTGAACAACACAGTTCCTGATCATCTTCACTGGGATTCTGGAGGACCTGATTGAGTCCAGATGGACTTCTGAAAACATCCGGTGAGATATTGAAATTTTGGAAAATTGACTGTATATTGTTTTGTCAGTTTGTTTTGGGATTTTTTGTTTTATAGGGTAAAATTGGGATTTAAAGATACATTGAATTAAGTATAATTTTTGTTAAGTGAGCAGACAAAGCTTCTCAGAAATTCTTCTTTCTATTCCTCATTGTACAGGATGAAACCTGAAGCAGTCCTCTACCATATGCGCCTACCACCTGGACCAACCAGCATCACGACAAGAGCCGCTCACATCAGCTACAGTCCTTGTCCTCTGTGGATGCCGTTGCATTCGTAGACTTTTACAGGGGTTAATTGATACTGTGCTTAGTGAGACAAAGATGTAGGGAAATTGGTTAGGTATAGATGATGAGGATGAATTTTAACGACTGATGATTGACTGTTTAGTTGGGGAAACTCACTCTTAGACCATAAAGGTAACACACTCTGAAGAGTGTGTTAGGGGGGATTTGTGGAGGATTTCAGTATTAAAGATAGAATTAGTGGGATTTTAGAATTAGTTTAGTATGATGATTAGCACCTCTTATGGTGAATAGAAGTGTCAAAATAATAAGAATGTTACCATGGGTTAAAGAGTTGCAATATATTTATCTATGAAATGTATTATGTTTACAGGAGGTTTACAGATAGAGGATATTATATATTACAGTATATTGACACATTGAATGTATTAAGCCATATGTATAAGCCATAAAAGTATTAAACACTGAAGTATTGAACACTGTAAGAAAGAAAGTATAAAAGGTCAGATAGGGTCAGATTTAGAGAATATCTAGGGATATCTTCATTCAACATGAAGTGAGGAGCATTGGAGACAGGAAGACAGAGAGTCATAAAAGGCAGCAGGAATGCGGAGAGGACAATGCAGAGATGAGCTTCAAAGGACGTCTCCAGCTGTGAAGGCTACAGAAGAAGCAGAGAGGAGTCGGATTACAGCCAAATGGTTGTCAGGCATCGATTGGTTCAGGACAGTGGCCAAGATGATCAAATGTTTGAGTAACACCGATTGGCTCACCTGCAGTTTTTATGACGATTTGACCCCCCTGTCTTTTCTGCAGTATAAAGAGCTTTGTTTGAGGGAACAGAGGTCAGACCCACAGACCTACATGATCCCTCCACAGAACATCCTTTGATGTGAGACCTGAGAGGGTGAGAGTGTGTGGTCTCTGTTCTCGAGAGCATTTTACTATCGATAGTTAATTCAGATTGCATTTGTTATTAAATACATGTTTTATTTTGAAACCTGAATTCAGCGAACTTATTTTTGGCGCACATGCGCAGTAACTAGTCAACAAACCAGTCCAGCGTTAGTGGCTCCTGTTTATACTTTGCCCCAACACTTTGGAGAAATCCACCTTCATGTTTTCTGCATTGATAGAGAAAACTCTCGCTTGGATGTGTTTGTAGAGTGTAGTTCTGGTGGTGGGATGTAACTAAGTACTGGTACTCGAGTACTACACTTAAGAGCAAATCTGAGGTACTTGTACTGTACTTGAGTATTTTCTTTTCATGCAACTTTCTACTTGTACTTTCATTTTAAGAATGCAAAACATCTCATAATTCCATCTTCTAAAATGTGAGGATTTCTGTGAATTATTTGGTTAATTACATTTTTTTTTTTTTACAATTTTGTATTGGGACAAAACACACATTGTGAAAGAGTCACTATTTTCTGAAATTTTATAAACAAAACAATCAATCGAATCGATTTAATGGAGAAAATAATCAGCAGATTACTCCGTAAGGAAAACAATTAGTTGCCGTGAATACAGAATAGTTAAAAATGAACTTCACAATGAACCAACTACCACAATAAGAAGCTGCTTTTACATGAATGCATGAATAATATTATTAATCTAATTATGAAATAATTTTTTTTTATTACTTTTACTGATTTTCAATGCAGGATTTTTGCTTGTAACGGTGTTTACAGTGTATTTGTACTTTTACTGAAGTAAAGTATCTGCATACTTCCTCCACCACTGCAGCATTCCCGGTGCTATTGACTCAGTATAATGTGGTATTTTGTTTATATGATGAATGTTATACCTCCTCAAACTTGTAGGCTATCATGGCAAAGGCCTTGAAAATAGCATCTGTTGGCCCGGTGATGGTGACTATCCGCTCGGGGCAATTCCCCTCTGAGATGTTGATGCGGGCTCCACTCTACAGGGCAAAAAACACATCATTATGAGAGGAAAAACACATAAAGTGTGTCAAAAATATTTGCAGAAAAGTTCTACTTACGTCTTCACGCATTTTCTTCACCGTTTCTCCTTTCTGGAGGTAAAGAAAAGGACACATTATGATGTATTTCCCACAGGCGTTATGATGCTTTACATGGTCTGCTTGTTGTGTCTGTGATAAATACCTTTCCTATGATGCTTCCAACCTCCTGCAGAAACACAAACAAACAATGTTGGGTGTATTTGTGCCACAGGGAGCTTTGAAACAATCTATTTTCTGATAATTGGAAAGAAAAGCAAGAAAAATAAAGTCACAGAAGAGCCCAGAGACCCTCTTTTGTGTTTTTGTACCTTGCCGTGCATCAGCAGCCTGATGGTGAGGGTCACATTCAGTCCACCTTCTGATTGGACCTTGATGGGCTCCATGTCGGGATTGGATGTGAAGGAAGGGGCGTGGTCACGTGAGAGAGGAGTTCAAGGGCCAAATGCGAGTGTGATGGTGGAGTCAGCCAACCGGTCACCTGCCAGAGAGGAAAGATACAGACACACCTGCTGAGATTAGATGCCGTTTTATTTTACCAAGGAACTTTTAGTTAGTACTCTCTGAGTGCTCTCTGACTTCCCTCCTCTTGTCTGTCATCAGCCCAAAGCTTATTGGGTTATATTGATGTGAGGAAGTAAAACTTTAGAAATCAGCCACAAACATTGTGTTTTATTACTTCAGTTGTGTGCTTATGTGTTGCATATTTCTATACTGGGTTAACTGGGGCCCAGTGTCTGATTTTTATTCCTGGGGGGGAAAAGACAATACTCTTTTCAATCTCTGTTACAAACCACTAGACCGTCTCTGTGCTACAAAATAGTTTGCAATGAAAGCCATTGAAATGTAGGTCAGCATATGTGTCTTCAGCCATCAAACAGTGAGCGCCATATTTATTTTTATCAAGCCCATTGCAGCTGAACCCATCTAATTCTGGCTGACGAGTGATGTAATGAGTCAAGCAAGACTTCAGTTTGCAGAGCGACCACAAGAGGGCGCTGCGGTCCTGACGGTGGATCTGTCATTCACCGCAGTCCAGGGCTGGTTTATTTTAATCTGGTGCACATTTGAAACTCGTTTTGTGAATAAATCACTCCGAAATGTCTTTAAACTGATCTGGCATTTATATTATGAGATTGCAGATGGTTGCAGTACCCTGCTTTAGTTAATGGCTCTAAATTATGACAAAAATAACTACATTTAAATGATTTTAAAGTTCTTAAGGTGAAATAATGACTGTAGATAATGAGCTTAACTTCTCAAATGATAAAAATATGAATGAATGGAATACGATCAATTACACCAGGTAGATTCTGAGGGCACAGAGACGGGTGAAAATGAGAATTTAAATGAATTTATTTGAGAGATTTCCTATTTTTATTCTGTACCAAGTAAATAAAGATGCAGGGCGTCACGTAATACAAGAACATGTTAAAACATATTGATGATTTAGCTCTATTTCACACCATGAACCTTCACATCTAATGCGATAGTTTGCTTCATCTTTATGATAAAACATTCGGAGGGAAACCAAACTAAATACGAGTTGAATCATATTTTCTGTAGTCGGCTGAAAGCAAATATGTGGAAAAGAAAAGCTGCTGTAGCAGCTGACCTTGACTGAAGAGACGGATAATGTCACCATCTGCCAATCAGAGGCATTGTTGCTATGTGGAAATGGAAATTATTTTCTCCCCCCCCCCCCCCCCTCTCTCTAATTAGCTGATTAAGTCTCGACGAAAAGAAATGAGAATAATTAGAATCAGTCAAACAAAATCCATGAAATGATCGGACCGATAGGCCAATCATTTCATGGATTGTGAAAAGGTCGACGTTCCAGTCGTTGACTCTTCCGTCACTGCGTTCACCGACACAATGAGTCTAATTTAACACGCTGCTCTAAATGCTGCTCAGGTTCTGCAAACACGCATCTATCTTCATGGATTGGTGGCTCTGCACTGTGTCGGCCTATAGGGGCAGGAAATGCTCTTATTCTATATAAAACAAGATCCCGAACATGCTGAGCATTGGAGATTATTTCAGTACTTAAAGCTAAAGGACAAAACACAAGTCATGTTTTATTCTCTTGTATTAGTCTGATGAACCATGCAGACAAAGCTCTTAGCTTCAGTAAAGTACAACTATGAAAATGATCTTCATTATCAATTCATCATTTATCTTCTCTAATAAGAGAGTCATGTTTTTGTCTATAAAACGTTATTTCACAATGCAATCACTCGTTTTGTGTGACAAACGGTCCAAACTCAAAGTTATTCAGTTCATGATGATTTAAAACGGAGAAAAGCAGCAGATCCTCGTTGCAGAAGCTGCAGCCAGATCTATTATCAGAAGAGTTGCTGATTAATTCTCAGTCGTGTAGTAATTAAAGTAGAAGTTGAGGGAGGACGTATGTGTATTGTTGACTGGTTAACTCTACAGACCCACATAATGATAGCAAGGTAGTAATACCGCCATCATAGATTAAATGTAGATCACTCGCATAATAAACTCTCAGATAAACAAGGACATTTAAAATGACCTTATTGTTGAAACTAAAGGCAAGAAAACATCCAAATATTCATATTTAAGAGGATGGAAACTCAACATTTTTGTCAAAAGTAGGAGCCCATAACATAACTTCATTTATATATCATGTAGACACAAGGTATCTCATTTAAACATGTGAACCATCTTTTGTTAAAGCTTCATAAAATGTAATTACTGACATAAAATCACTTAACATGTAAATAACTAATAGTTTAGTTTCAAGAATGTTCTGCTGTATGCGTGTGTAAATAATAAAACCTTAGTTTGAATACCTTGCCCTGTTCAATAATTATATTTTTAGTGATTAGCACTAAATATTTGTACAGTTTTATAGTTGTATTTTGGGTTCCTGTCAGACTACTAGCTGAAGAAGGATATCATGCATGTGGAGTTAGGGTTAGGCTGTCATTCTAAGATTATTGTAAATTGTTCAAGTCTTTTTATAGATTAAAATAAACCCACAGATGTGTTAAAAGGGCATTTTTTTGCAGGAGTATGGTATGCCATCAACCACAGGCTCCAGAAATCATTCCCCCTTTAATCTACGCTGCATGCGGCGCTGAGAGCTGAGGGATGTGTTGGTTGGAGGCCAGGGGAGGTCTGAGAGATAAGGACAGGGATTCTGTTGCCAGCTGTCTCTCCAATCTCCCAGAGGAGACCAGATTACATAAAAAGCCTTAATCCGGGTTTAAGACCCAAGCCAGCGGTGCAGGTCCTCTTCGGGGGGGGGGGGGGGGGTGAGGGCGTGGGGGACAGAAAAAACTCCAAGATTTGCGACAGGATTCAAACGTCGTTGATGATGGATGACGCAGTACTCATCCCCTTTCAAGGCTACAAATTGAGGTTTTGGAAGGAACAGATGAAGATTTCTTTTTCACAGTTAATGACGATATAACATTTTATACGTGCTTTCTCATATTTTAGGAACACTGAGGCCCGTACCTACTTCCTTTTGTCTGCTCTTACGCAATAATGAAAAACCAATATCTTCAAAGAGCCTCCTTCCCTGTGATTTAAACACAAACTCTGCTGTAGATTTAGGTCAACAGGAACGAGATGAATGAGGTCAGTGTTAAGAGCTGTGTTTGAATAGTTGTGCACCCAGACTGTATTTTGCTCATACATCCTGTAGCATAATAGAATTAGGTCAAGGCCCCGTGAATCATTTGCCCCAATGGGCTAAAACCTCCCAGCAAATCTGTTTGATTTTTATTACAAGGCACAAATTTCTTGCAGCATTTTAAAAGCAACCATCATTCCCCCTAAATGCTCATATTTCTAAAAAATGTGTGGCCACTTCTGATCATTGCAAACATACTGCACATGCATTGGTTTAGTAATTTACCTCCCGTCTCTTTGTTAATCAGACAGGAAGTTGGAGAAACACAGAGAGCGATGGCAGGGAATTTTTCATGACATCTGATGGGGAAAGTGGGTCATGCTCGGTGTTGCAGTGCTGCTAGCCTCCTCCTCTATGGCGGCTATTGAATTAATCACGCTTTACGCTCGGCTGGACAATGCAGAGCACAAAATGGCTCCCCCCCTCGCCTTCCATCTCTCCCCGAGTCCGCTCAGCGCTCGCCACAGAAAAAAAAGACTCGTGCATTGCTCTTGAAGAACTTGAATCTAACGTCTCCTCTCTTTTGATCTCTTTATGTGCTCTTAACAATGAGGAGATGCTGTTTTGTGCAGAGCCACTGATGTGTAATTGATGCAAAACCACTCAAAGCAAAGTTAAGGGGAGATATTTGGCCGGTGAAAGTGCATTTTGAAGATGCTTTGAATGATTATTGAACACTGACGCTGCTATTCAAACTATATCAGTGTTTTAAAGGCATAAAAACTATTGAGGGTTATCTGCCTCTTTGTTCTGTTGGCTTTGAGAGGAAGAAGGCAGGCATTGCTTCAGATATGGAGGCATCTCATTACAGCACTCAGTGCATATACAACTAGAAGCCCCTCTTACTCTTACACTCCAGGCCGAGAGCTGCTGCACAGCTAAGTGACCATCAACTTGCTTTGGCCCCTTTTGACATGATCCACTTCACTCTGTCCCAAAGTGTTTTAAGACGTGAAACAAAACGGTGGCGTGTATCTCAAAGTACACAAAGACAAAAAGTTCAAGACTTTTTTTTCTCTTACTGCTCAGATTTCTTTGTATTTGTAATTTTAAATCGACCAAGATCCTCATCAGAGTATATTTAGACAATCGTATGTCACTAAAATGATCCACTGAAACACCAAAAAGCAACGATATAAGATTTGAAGGAAAAAAAAAAACATTAATGAATTCCAAATCCTGTGCATGTTTAAAAATGATTTGATATAGTATGGCATGTATCATCATTTTGAAAGATGTTTTCACATCATCATGTTGCCGTACAATCCGTTATGCTGTTAATAGAATAGCTGAAAGAGAGAGACATCTGAAATCCTGTACTGAAAATCATTAAATGGACGGCCGTCAGTCTAATCTAGGCCAAAGCCGCTGTCATCTGTTCCGTCCTAATCCACATATCTACAGATATGTCATTATGATGTTTTGATATAAAACCCTCCATGACTACACCAGAGCCTGAGCTGAAGCTGTGAGGCCAAGCTTTCACAAAATGAATCTGCAGTGGAAGACCAATATTTTGCATATTGAACAATATATTGTACATGAGTCTTTGTTTGGATTAATAGATAAACAAAGGGAAATGAAAAAGCTTTTGAGCCTATCTGTCTCTTCAATTTAAAAATGTTGACGTATGGCATTTTTTGCAAATTATCGTGGAGTTTTTCTTAAAGTAAAATCACTAAATTTGGCATTTAAATTCTTTATGGTCAAAGTTCTCGTTTGTGATGTTTTGCATTTGGAGGAAGTTCAGGGATTCGTCTTAATGAATCCCAAAATAGGTTTATCTGTTTATGCTGTTAAAGAACGCATGAGCTCTTTGACCTTTTAACAGCTATCTTCTTAAGGATTGTTTATGTACTGTAAATAAACAGCTGCAATCATTTAAAGCAAAGTTAAATCAAAATGTTGAGGTTAACTCTTGTGTAAGATGCCTTTTCTGCAGGAGGTCAAGTTAGAAAAAGTTACTCAGGATGGTGACTGAGAAAGTTTGGGTTAAATGCAAGGCTATTTTCATGGTTAACTGTGAACAAATAACCTAATGAAGATAATTCACTTCTGCTTCTATGAAGGTTTTCTTTATATTTGCAATTCCAGTCTTTGTTAGAGAGCTTTTTAAATCTTCATGGTTTCTCTTCAAATGTTCTAAATAATAAAAACCTGCATATGAATGTGGAAGGCTCTAGTGGATTAAGCACTGTATCTTCTGCATGTTGTCCAATGCTAACATATGGTAAAAATAATATTTTACAGTGTTATCATATTGTAAATCCTCTTGTAGGTATTGCTGTTATTAATTTTAGCATTTCACGGTTAGAGTAACCGAACAAAAGACTTGAAGCAATGCAGTCACCCAGGAAAGTAAACATCTGGAGCAAAAAATAACTTGTAATGAAGCCAATATGTTTGACCCACGACCGGGGAGATCTCCGCACGTACATGTTTGTGCTCCAATTAAGGGTGAACAAAAGGAAAATTAGCGTGCATGTAGGGCAGCAGAGGGGGAGCACAGAGGGTGACCTCGTTGATCCATATGTTTTCACGAGATCTGTTCAAAGCATCTCATTTCTGCATGAGGGAACTTCTCACTTTCAGGTCTCTTTCAACTCGTTTGGAGGCGCAAACCTCTTGGAGACAAAGTTTGTGGCAGGGAAAGCAACAGGGATGAGGACTTTAAGGGGCAGGAGCAAAAAAGCATGATAAATAATTGCTGGCGATGGTCGCTCCTGTCAGAAATGGTAACTGTAGGCAGATTGAGGAGTGGAGATACACTAAGTCCTGTGGATCTGGCCCTCAGTTTACTGGTATATGAGCAGCTCTCGTCTCGTCTGGCGCAGGCTTTTGTTGTATGTGGTGCGGTGTTGTGCTGCAGAGTGGGGGGGGGGGGGGGGTGCGTCTACCCCATCGGCCTTCCTATACGCCACTATGACAGTGCTCTCAAGAGCTGTCAGCCCACATCAGCAGCCCAGCATCCTGATAGCTCAGCCTAAATCACAATCAAAACTGTGGCCACCACATCCTCACCACAACCAGACAAATCAGAGAAACAACCAGCAAAGACACGGGGACCAACTATCACCAAGTAGCTTTAAAAGTACCTCACAGGGTGCTACGTGTAGGCTTGAAATAGTCCAGGGGTGGGGGGGTTCCAGTGAGTCGGCGTTGGCGGAGGCACAGTGTAAAGGGCTTTACAATGCAGGCACACCATGTTGTGCTGTGAACGCGGTGCGTCGAGCTGAGCGTTAAGTCGGCCATTTTAGATTTGCCACAATTTGTAATGTGAGATCACTGCTTGTCACAAAGTCATGGCTTCCATACGCGATGCTTTCGCCGAGCAGTCATGCAGAACGGGTCCAAAGCACGTCTCGTTTTCTACGGTAGTCATTCCTACCAAACCCCGTTCAGTCATTGATTTGTGAGCACACCAACCTGTCACTGCTTTTTACCCAAACAAAGGAGTTATTCATCGGCGCATTCCGAGTCAAACGCAACATTTGAGGTGATGGCAAATTACATTTTTGGTCTATGACTAGCGGAGAATAAGGCCGTCCGCAGCGCTAATATCACAGTGATGATAATTGGAATAATGATCATGGGGGAGGGGGACTGATGTATCAATTCCACGTACCATCATTTTATCAACCCTATTGTGAAAAAGGTCAGTCCAGGTTCATAGTTAGCAATAAACAGCAGTTTCATTCAGGGCTAATTCTTCAACAATAAAATCGCTCATGCTTGAATCAACGATGAACACCCAAACAATGATGATCAAGATAACCCCGAAAGCAAAATCGACTGACCATAAAATTGACTATTCTCTGGGGAAAACCAAAATATTTCCACACCGCATGTAGTCGCCTTATTTGGGCGCGCTGGGGATAACTTCGGAAAATGTTAACTTGATCTACTTCAAATAACCAGATTAGATAACGCGTCAATAAGTCGTAATGTGTCACAGCTCATTATGCGGATAATGATTATTCTTGACTGTGGGTAAGTTATCAAGTTAATTAATTATTGAACGGCATTACCGGGCTCAGCATGGGCCAGTATTTCATGCAAGTTTTCAACAGTTTGATGCTTGTAGAAGTCCAGAAACAATGTGTTCTAAAAAAAATTTTTAATAAATTTTACATTTCAATACTAGCATTACATGGAAGAAATGCACCCCGTGACCTAAAATGTACCAAAATGATTCTTCATAAGAGCCTTAAAAAGAGAGTTTACCTTTATGTAGCGCAGGATACAGTAGATGACGACCACTTTCAGCGTTGCAAGATTAAAAATCGCAAAGGGAAAATGATTTTTTTTCCCCTCTTCCTTTCGCTCTGCCCAGGACAAACCGTGCCACCCTATTGGTCCGTACCACAGGGTCACATGAGCGACCAGAGGAACACGTGACCGTTCTCGAAATTATATGGCGAAATTAAACCGACTGGCATCCTCAATGAGCACAGTTTTTGTTGCTGCGGTGCGATACTCTGTTTGCCATACTGTTTGGTGTCAAGTGTAAATAGGCCGTATGATGTGGTGTAATCTGGGTGACCATCACCCACCGCCCTGTCGGCCCCCCTTTCCTCGGCTGCAACAAAGGGGGGGCATGCCTAGTGAGGCACGAGGGCATCGTGGGGGCAGGTCTGGGTATAAAGTCTGAATCAGTGTAGCCTCCAGGGTGCTCGTCTATCCCAGGGGAGGGTCGAGCACCCCTGAAAGCCACCATCGTCCTTGTCATTGTCGATAACAATCGACACAAAAGTAACCCAGCTACGTCTTCAGATAATAACCGACGTTATGCCGTCTCACTCAGGACAGTTGAGGAACTTTTTGATGCAGCCAAACCCCTCAAAGAAGTAGAGGTCAAACCAAACACGCACACAAACATTTATACATGCACAAAACCCCAACAGTCTACCGTGGCATGCATACCCTGCCCGGCCTCCCTGCTCCTCTGCTTTTTAATCTGCTGCTATCTGTGAGTGTGTGTGTGCAGAATTACAGAGCTTTGGAGGCATCCCATCCAGATTTTCCAATCCAGCTCAAATCCAGCCATCATGTCAGATGGACAGTTGTGTGCAGAGCTTAATCTGACAATATTAGGGTTGGACAGCAGTTTAAAAGGAAGCTGCCAGGGAAAGCAAACAGTGGTGTTATGCTGTCTGGATTAGGGGCAATGCAGACAATGAAGAACGCGTTTCACCTCATTGTCGATTGTTTTCGTCTCGCATAGAAGCTCTTCATGAAAAATCCATACTTAGTCCTATATCAAACAAAATGACGGCCCTATAACAATGCTCCCACTAATTCATGTACTCTTAATTTTTTGTACCTATACAACACAAAATGGTAACCATGCCTCTACCTACCCACCCGACTGTAAAATGGCCCATGGGATGAACTACAAATAGAGCATTAAATTTGCTCCACATTGAATCATAAGAGGCAAAGGAAGAGTGTGGTAAAATAGAGCGCCACGTCGGAGGATATCTGCCTTGTATTCGTACGACACTGTTGGCTCACCTTCAAAACCCAAAAGCAAGACTGGTGGCAGCACTGTGAAAAAAAACTAGTTTACATAACATCTTGTATAATTGAGTAAAGTCTAATCCTTATTAGTCCTAAATGCACTGTCCTCAGTTTTTGAGAGATTACTCATTAACTTTGAAAAGTTTTTTTTTATGGAGCAATATTAATGGCCATAATAAATCATCGAAATTAAAAAATTCAAATCATAAATAATTCTCCACTGAATAAATCAACAGTATTTGTGAGCTGAAGATCTCTATATCAGGATTAAACCTAAAAATATATATATCTCGTTTGATGGCCAAGCATTCTCACTCGGGCTCTTTTTAACACTTCTCTAGGTCAAAGGTCAAACGGCTTACCGGTTAAGATGTGGGGAAGCTCCTTATCAGGAGAGAGGAATTGCAGTCTGGGAGTTTAGGACCAAGATGGCAGATTGTGGGCACACTAAGGGCTGGGGCAGCTCCCAGGTCCCTATAAATTGACTAACCCCATGGCCTGCAGCAAGGTGATGAACTAGTCCAGCATGCACAGACCCCACTATTACCACCCCACCCTTACCAGAGCTTGTCCTCATAACCACCCATGTGTCCTATCAGGGTGCCAGGGTCCTAATGGAGGCAGAAGGGTGTGAAGGAGAGAGCGAGGTAGATCACAGTGACAAGTCAATCCAACTGATTGTTGGATGCAGGAGTGGCGACAAAAGGGGGCCGAGTTGACCCCATTAGTACCCATGTAGTGAGAACATTTCCCGTTCATGGAATTTCTGAAATTTCTGGAGGCGAATTTTAAATAGTAAAATAACATTTACCAATGGGTGATTTTACAGTTAAAAGTTGTTTCATACATAAAATGAATAACTAGAAGGTCACGAAAAAGTTTTTCAACTTATAAATAGAAAGTTATGTAAAGTAATGTGTGGTAAAGGGGGAGAGTGACGGGTCATATTGGCTTTTTCTGCCAGACTTTTCTCTGCAATCAATGTTGATTTCCATTAGTAACCAACAGCATGTAACCACTGACTGTCAGAGAACTGGAGCATAGCCAACCACAAACAATTCATATAAATTGCTTTTATGGAGTTCCAGATCGTTTTCATTCTGCGGAAGTTATGGATGGTAGCAGCGATATCCTTGTTACTATTTTGTCCTTTGAAAATGTGGATCCTTGCCTGTACAACCATAATCTTTGAATCTACATTGATATTTGAGAACATAAGTTGATAGATCCTCCTTTAGAAAATCCTAAACGTAACCTTAGAGTCTGAAATGTAAACGTTGGTGTACCACAAGGCACGAGTCTGGGCCTGCTGCTTTTCTGTATCTACATAGCATGAAACGTCACTTCTATGTGGACGATATCCAACATCATATTTCTGATAATCCTAAAGATTGTTTGTGTGATTTATTATTGAATAACAACAGTGCTACATCATATACCCTGTAAAGATATGACAAGCGTCTACATGACTTAAACCCCTGATCCTTTTGGCACAAACTTGCTTCTGTTATCACGCCGCTGCTGCACATCATTTCATTTTCAACAGATAAGTGATTAAATAAATGATTAGAAAGAGCAGACAGAGAAATAAAACTGACATTTTCAACAAAACTAAAACTTGTAAGCCGTTTTATCTAGTCTGCTACCAAAGTTTAATCTACCTTCTTGTTCCTGCAGTCTGGCTGCTTGAATCTGTTAAATGGTGGCGTTCATGTGGAAGCTGCTATTAAAGACTCAGCAGAAGCCGAAAATAAATATGAACAATGTGAATCTCGTGGTGGCGCTAGAGGAAAAGTCAGGGGTCATCCCTCTAAGGTTATTAGAATTCATACTCTGGGCACCTTCAGTGCATGTTCAAAATGTCATGACAATCTTTGCAATACTGCAGTTGTTGGGATACAAAAAGACCTTTAAGATACACTCTAAGATCTCTGTATATTTTAGGCCTTTTGAAAAACCCACAAACTCGTCTTTAAGTGCATGACAACTGCTACATTAAATCATTTTCAAAACTCTACCAGACTCTGCATAAACGAGTATTGTGGAGAATGAATATAGAAGTCAATGAACATAGAAAGAAGCTCTACTTAAACATACACAAATGTATTTTAAAAGGAAATATAGAAGCCCTTTTGAACCTTTTTCCATTTAATGATCTAACCATCTTCTTTTGATGTTGTTTGTCCCCGATAGCCATAACTGCAGCACTCTTGTGTCGTGGGCACAATAAACCTCCCGTAAGCGTTCAGCATGCTCTAAAAGCCCTTAACTCTGAAGCTGCTGCACACAAAGCAACTCCATGTTCCTAATGGAAAACATCCCCTGACCCTCTCCACAGATGTGGTCAATGCAGCCAGTAATGGGTACACACTGCCTCCTGGCAAAAAGCGATGATGAATAGACTTCTGTTTGGTGAGGAACTTTGACTGTGTCTGACTCCTCCGGGCTCAAACACTGTGTTCCTACTTTTGTTGGTGTACAAAGAAACAAGATACTGTACCATGCAGATGCAGGATGCAATATTTATTTATGAGGAAGTTAAGTTTTTTGAAGGGCCACCTAAGAAAACACATCACACACAGGGGACGATGTATTACACATTGATGAGCAGACAACACTGAGTCATGTAGGGATGCTGTGTTTCCCATATTAATCCAACAAGCTGTTTTCTGAGGATGAATTAAATATTAACCTTGATTTTCTGGAGAGATTCTGAAGATGTTGTGGAAGAACATTTAGGAAACGTATTAGTAGTTCCACCTTTTGTACCACTATAAACAAGCCTTTTCTTTACCGGGATGCTGCAGATCACTTTGTCTATTTTTGGGCCTCTTCCTGCAGTGATTTGGCCAACAGATTTGTTTGCATCAAGCTAATAACTACCATTAATTTAGTAACCTTTCTTAAAACAAGGAAAGATTAAGATGACAGTGGAGAAAAGAGGTACTTATTACTTACTTAGGCAGGTACTTAAAAGAACATTTACAAAAGGATGAACATTTTAAAGGAAAATCTTGCAACTTACCTTGTTTTCAAAAAGTAAAAGATGATCCTCATATTTTCTTTTTCTATTTGGCGTCACCCACAGGTGGAGTGTGGTATTGTACCGACAGTTGGGCATTTTATCATGGGGGGTCTATGGGGATTGGCTGAGTTGTCGCCTGATCAAAAACAAACACCAACCCGAACCGTTTCTGGTTTTAGTGGTGTTTAAGCCTGCTTCCCGAACCTTTGACCTCACTTTTCTAGGGAGGGTCTTTTGTGTCATCTTCTTCCTTTAAACCCCTATTACGCGATTATAATCTCATTTCACCCTTGAATCAAACCACTGCGTAATGTCGCTTGTAGTCCCAAACTCATTGATAAATGACACCCAACAACGCAGCGTTACGCAGCTTTTAGCAATTGTAAGTTTGATCATTTCGGTCCTCTTGGTTCTTCTGATGAAACAGTTGCCGTTGAAATGCTCCGCATTTACATTCATATTTATTATGTTTTGAACCGACATAGACTCACAGAGGTGTTAACAGTGACATAATATTTCTCAGGGTGTCTGCTTCAATCCCAGGATTACCTTGGTGGCAATACAGGACAGAACACTGCTATTGAGTCATAACACGGAAATCTATTTTAATCAACACAATGCCTCGACACGTGGGCTCCTCTGGAACAATCCTGATAGGATTTAGACTGTCCGATGAGATCTGACATGTTAAGATGCCGGGCACATACAGCTGTGAAATCAGATGAGGATGATGAGCAAGGCAACCATGTGCTGAACTACAGTGATATGAGCCAGGGGATTATGGGTGTGTTGACTGCAGGGCAGGCAGCGCAAGAATACACATCTGGGCTGGAGATGATCTACAAACAAAGAGGTTTGATGAGGAATGAATCGATGCATACATGAATGAATGAATGAGAATACACATAAACTCATGGATGACTGGTGCATTGCAGCAGCAGAGCAAACCATTTTCTTAACTCGTCCAAAGAGTGCAGTGATAGAAATTCGACCTGACCATGCCAGAGGCTGGAGACGAGACGCACTCGCACACACATGGAGGAACATCACTGAACCTCGGGACAGTTTTTGACGCTAGCAAAGTTAGAGGGCCCCGTAACACACAAACACTCGAGACCACCTCGGGGGCCTCAAGTAAGTGGAGTCGACTGCATTTATTAAATATTTAAAAGATGCAGATAGATATCTGCATGCAGTAGACATACAGTTTAGCAGGCATTAATAATTAAATGATAGAAATTGAATACAGTTTTGTAGTTTCTTACCAGGGAACCTGAATGGGGAAAATGCTGGAAAATTAAGGATCATTAATCCTCTGGTTATTTTCTCAATTACTCTAAAACAATATTACCAAAATCTTCAATTTGTCAGCATTTAACCTCAGAAAATCATCACATTTAAGAAGCAAGCAGAGACTGTTTTGCATTTTTTGTTATTTTAAAACGATTGGAACAATGAATCCATTATCAAAATAGTTCGACTAAACATTTCAACCTCAGGATTGATTATTTAATGAAGGTTATTGAAAGCGAGTTTGGTATAATGACAAAATGTTGTATTTTACTGTGTACCAATGAACTCAGATTCTTCAAAAGAAATGCATGAATTGATGACTTGCTGCGTGAACTCAGAATAAATGTTTTAATGAGTACATTAATTAAGAGTTGATTCCACTGACTAACTTGGAAATGGAAGCAGTTTGCAGTCTGCCATTGTCAGCATGTCTCCAATATTATGTGTCTCTATCATCATAACTATAGATGTTATGATTCGGTTCTTTAATCTGTTATCACATACTTGTGTGAAACTGTGTTTTCATTATCTACCAACAGTTTTTTGGGATGTCCCTCAGTAAAAGTAATGAACTAGAGGGAGTTTAAATCGTCTTGGTTTGCGATGAAGAGATGGTTGGAGGACTATCTTGATCTGTTCATCATGCAGAGCTCAGCTGGTTTTCTCAAACACTGATGCAGCCACAGGTGCCTCCCCCTCCCCCCTCATCTCCTAGTGTCTGTGTATGCTGTGTCATTTGTAATGTTTTGTAATATTTTGTCATAAAACCTTACTATAAACATTTAGGATATTGCACAAGTATCCCAAAAAGAAAACGACGATAATGGCATCAGCAGCGCTAACAGCTGAAAATAGAATGGAATCATAATAACAGGCTAAATCCTTTGAAGAAGATTGAATGGTCTCAGGTTTAAGACTCAGTATGACAGTCCGCCGCTTTTTGGCTGCAGTTCCTGCGGGGAAAATCCTCCTTTCTGTCAAGATGACAGATTAAGAGCTATAATACATCTTGTCTCTGTCCTTGTTGCTAAGCACTCGTAGCTGTGCTGTTGCTAGCTGTCAATCAAACGGTTTGAGTGTGACTGTAAGTACTTTTGGATTTATGGAGGTTTTTTTTAAGGTGTTGCTGCAGCATGGGAACCCACTGTGCTTAATGACCATATAGAGCATGTATATACAGTGACTTCTCTCTCTCTCTTTCATACTCCGTCTCTCACACACACACACACACACACATGCCGCCTCCTAGCTGAAGCTGCCAGTGTGGCAGAATCAGTTGCTTTGACAAAGGACACAAGTTCCCCTGGGTGTCAGTAGGACTGAAGCCTTAATGCCCCGGATATACTGTAAGTGTCACTGTTGACTCATGTGTGAGTGTCTGCATCCAGTATGCAAAGGGTCTGTGTGGCCTTCTTATGCTATACTTGTGACCAAATGTGCTCACAAGCATAGAGAGGTGAGGGTTGGTTAAATGGTACATTTTGGTTTAAGAGCTCAGGGTTAAGGTTGTGTAAAACAATATATATATATATATATATATATATATATATATATATATATATATATATATATAAAAGCCGCTGCTCCGCTCCAGGGCGGCCGGTTCCTTTGGTTCCCTGGACCTGTTCCTGTTAGGCCCGTTTAGTAATCCATAAATAAGCAACTTAATGTTTGAGAGGCTTTATTTATCAGTATTATGTAGTTAAGGATCAAATCAAACATCGTTCTACTTCATCAGAGTCTAAATAAAGATCCAAACCAACTAAATGTCTCAAATCACAGACATGAAAGAAACCAGGAGCTTTTTATGTGCCAACATGACGTTCTGGACACTCTTCACAATGTCTCTTCTTTTCTCAGGCGTCAAACTACCAACCTTATTAGGTAAAAGCCTAGTGGCGTCCTGCAGCATGGATGTAGTCAGACATTCCTCATGGCTGCAGCACCATATGTGGAGCTGCTCACTTAGCCTATGCATGGCTGGCTTTCATAATTAGCATGGGAATTAAAAAATAAATAAATCTATAATTAGGCCTTGTGATTTCAAGCATCCCCCCCCCACCTCAAAGATCCAGCGGTTGTCACGGCCGCATACATGTGTGAATTATAAGAAAGACAATAAATGAAGAAGCTGAAGTCATGTAGGGACAGTCTTTGAATTAAAGCATCATAAATGATCTGTACAACCTCAGCAGGGAGCGTTTCTGATGTGAAATGCTCGCCATCATCATGTGTTGTAATTTGCATTCACATCTCTGAGGGAGACTGTAAGGAAGCATAACCCACTCAGCTGTGGAAGATTGGAATGAAGCCTGCAGCTCAGTGCTTTTTATATAATGCATTTGTTTTTTAAAGAACTGTTTCGGGATGACACGCAAAGTGTAAGTAAAGATGGTTTGGTGGCTGTTTTAGGAACAAATGTGAACGCTAGGAACTCATGTTAATACATATTAGTTTGAGAGCTAGCTGCGTGCTTAGTGTTCATGCTCCTCAGAGGATGAACACTGACTTTTCCTCTTGTGCCCCCCTGAGGTTAACATTTGGGGTTTTGGGTGAAATTTCTTGACAAACATGAAAAAAATCTTGGTGTTGCTAAAGGACAAATGATGTTCCGCAGGCTGCTAGCTCCCCTTGGTGGAGAGAGTCGGTACACAGGGGCAAACATCTGCAGTAATCTGTTTACAGACATGTCTGTCTGTGTGTGTGTCTGTATCCTGAATGGTTTTACTCGCCCATAATCATATTGCCTTCGTGGATTAATAAAGTTGTATTGAATTGAAATAGAATATCCCAACGATAACATGAGATAAAAGTTGAGAAGTTGTCTAAAGATGTCACTGATTTTGTAAGATGTAAGTTGTGCAGCAATGATTTTTGGGGTAAAATAATCCTCAAAAGGACATGAAATTAAGGTATTGTGACCTTTGCATCTGTTGTGCAGTTTGCCAGCCAGCTGGAAAACTTTAAACTCACTTTTCTCAACTTCAGTGCATCTATTGATGCTTCCTTCTCTCTGCCTTTGTGGAGCTCAAACGTCCTTTTCACCTGCGGATGATTCAGCTTTTTCTGGGGGATCCCGAGGCGTTCCCAGACCAGATGGGTGATCTAAACCCTCCAGCATGTTCTTCATCCTCGCTGCGCTCTGCCTTCTCCTAAGTGCCCAAAATAACCGCCAAAGGGAGGCATCCTGATGTATATGGATAATTTATTTGATTTCTTGTTTATCTGTGACCCCATAGACTTCCAAAGTTTTAAAGTGTCTCCACTGTCCTTTGCCCTGTGTTTATATGCCTGATCAACAGAAAAAGTGATGTCAAAGTGATCTAAAATGCCACTTTAAATATACTTTGATTCAATATTGTAAGACAACAAAACATGAAAACTGTGTTTGGAAAAGTTACAACACGATGTCGGCACTCGAACAAACTCGGCATGCATAATAACGAGCAATTTGAGGATTGATTTTTTGAGTGTGCTGTTGATGCGACGCAGCTGCAAATAATTACAACTCTAACATTATGGGTGCTGGGAGACAGCTGGAGGACGATTATTGTTTGATTGACAGTAATGTCGTGAAGTTGCAGCTTGACATTCTGCATCACACTCTTGTGTTAAATTGTAAATAGTCTTAATTTCTTAACAAAAACTGCATACAGATATTATCAAGTATGCACTGTGGTGGAATGCAAGTACTGTACTTAATCACTAATTTAAAGGTACTTTACTGAGTATTTCCATTCTATGCTGCTTTATACTTCTACATCTCAGAGGTAAATATTGTACTTTTTACTCCATTGAATTCATCTTACTTTTCATACTTCATGATAACATGTCTTATAAGTTCATTGTGTGTTTTGTATGTAAAATATATATAACGGAGCACGTAATGCCTACATTTCCACATGAAACACTAACATTCCCTGACAAAGTCTGCACAGACATCCAACCTTGGAGTCACAGCTCAACCATACAAAACAAGTGTACTTTCAACACAGAAATCTAAATTTCTACCTCACCTCTTTTTAAAAGGTTGTCGAGTCATTTCGGTGCCATTTGATCCCAGAAAACCAGGAGGAAGAACACTGCCCTTGATCTCGAATCAATATGTAACGTTAGAAATGCCAAACTGTGACTTTGCAGTGAATTAACTCAAATAAATCAGAGGCTAAGTAGAAAAGCTTCAACCTGAAGATTAATGATGCGTGAAGACTGTCACTGAGTAACTGCCGCCCCACAGCCTTTAAACAAGGACTTTATTAATTAAACAGGTATTTTACTTTGACATATCTGGGACAAATGCCAGTTTACACCATAGAAACAGCTTTGCAGGTCGGGAGCATGTCCTTTGGTTTAGAGAGTCAAGCAAAGTCAATATGCCTGGTAATGTTACTTTTGGGAATACAATTAGTTGGTTTCACTGCTGCTTTTTCTCCAATAACAGTTTTAGTCTTCTAATATGCCAGTGACACAATGCTGCATGGATTTATAGTGCTGTTTAGTGGCATCAATAAAGAGTTTACAGTCTCCTAAATGGTGTATTTTATGTCTCTGCTGACCCTTCAAGAGGTCACAAGATATATTTATCTTTTATGTACATTTTAAGGGTTCTTTGTATATAAAAAGTGCTGTGTATAGCTCAGTGGTTGTCAATATAGGGGTCAAGCTTCTATTAAAGGCGCACAAGATAAATCTGAGGGGTCGTGAGATGAGTAAAGGGTTGATTAAAGTTCCTTTTTGGGACTTTTCAACATACAAGATTGGAATGATGAGGAAGGAGAGTCTTTGACGATGTAAAAGGAGAAGAGATAATCCATCAGATAATAAAAACATATTTCCATCTTGAGTACAAGTATTTTAATACTCAGTATTTGAGTTAATGTAACACTGATGGATTATTTTATTCCAATACGGCATGTCAAATGTAATCTGATTACATAATCAACAGTTGCCAGGTAGTTCAGGGTGATGAAATCCGCACCACCCTCCTCTTCCTCTTCCTCCCTCCTCAGTGTAGTGACAGGATTTGTAACGTCAGTCTCGTGCGTGCCTGCTGTGTTTATGTGTGTTTGAGGATGTGTGTTGACTGGAGGAGTTACCACCGAAGCTCCTGCGGACAGACATTTTCTGATCCTCCAGGCTTCCCATAATCTGTCAGATTGAACCGGAGCTGGATGAGACGGACCACCGTTGCGCTCCTGCGTCTCCCGTCTATAAATATCACCCTATATTTATTTATTTATTTATTTAAATCCTCAAACGAAGAAGAGCGCTGTCCGCGGTGCTGAAACCCCCGTGACCTTCCACCTGCCGCGGAGAAAGGCGGATTTGACGCAAAACCGAGCCCGCTAGATGCATGCAGAGAAAGGCTCGAACTACCTGTTAGCTTCTCCGGGCTGCGGGATTATGCTGCCTGTGCTGCGCGAGGGGGACTGAGCGGTGTCGTCGCGTTTCCATTCATCATATTTGACTTCGCCGCTGCATACCACTGACCTACTTTGTGCAAGTTGTGAATAAAACCGACGCAGAAGAGAGGAAGCAGTGCGGGCGCTGGGGATGAAGATGGCGTGGGCACAGTGGTGACCCTGTGGGGAAACTTCCAGTAAAACGCAGGAGAGTTAAAGGAGGAGAAGGCGTGCAGAAGAGCCAGAGGTGCGCGTGTGTGTGCGCGAGGACAGGGAAGGTTATGACCGCGTCTCTTCACCTGGACCTGCTGCTGCAGCTGCTGCTGCTGACCTGCTGGCAAACACCAGGGCTGGTCGGAGCCAGTGAGTCTCTGTTCACTCTTTTACATTTTCAACTTCTCATCTTCAGTGTCAGTGTGGCTTTAAAGTGAAGTCCAGACCCAACGTTTCCAGGTGCAAACATCTGTCTGAACTGAGATACTGAGGGGATTTTGTATCAGGATAAGACACGTGTGCAAAAATACATTAGAAAAATGCAAACCTCATCAAATTAGTAAACCAGACAATTGTCTACTAACATATTTGCTGAAATGCATCTTAGATTTGTTTTTGTTTGTCTCTCCAACCACCTTTCTCATAAAATAACAAATATTCATGAGAAAGTGAAATTATCATTTCCCCGAAATATATACTATCGTTTTCAAAAACCATAAATATGCTTTAATAGGAGCAGTAAATACTGCAGGTCATCATTCAGGTGTTTCTGAAGCAATGACGTCCTGTTCCTAATTTATATGTTTACCAGGAACAAGAAAATGGACGTTAAACTAATGTGAATCAGAGGGAAAGTATCCCCATCTTCAGCGTTCACAGACCAAGCTGCTTGGTCTTTTTCTCAGTTTAGACATTTTGTTTTCGTGGTTTTCCTCCTGCTTATGGATGCTGTTTTCAAGATGAAGACATTTTCATAAAATCATAAAAAATACAGCCAAGAAAATACATTTTACTCAGTAACAAAGGGGATAAACTTGATGCACAGCTTTACATTAATGTGTTGCCTCTTCATGTGTTTGTGTGTGAGATTTTGTGTTTTCATGCCGTATATTTCAACAAGGACAGCTGTTGTAAAACTGTCAAAAACCTTAATTAAATGTCTAGCAGAAGATTGGCTGCCTGGCCTGTTTTAATTAGGAGGAATGCACTTAAATCATCGCTCCTGAGATTCCTCTTCTCTTAATCTTCATACGAGGTTTTATGAAGAGCAGCCTTTGGCAAACGAAACCAAATCGACCAGTTTCTGTTTGGCTGATCACCAAGAGGAGGCTAATTTGCGTTTAAGAGGCTCTGTATTGATTCAGCCAATGAAGTGGTCCTTTACATTTCCCCACATTGCATAAACATCTCATGTTAACTCAGCGTCCTGCTGCTCTCTGCCGCAGCTTTAATGAGGATTTTCATTCATGAAAAACAACTGGAGGGGAAAAGCTTTGTCTTGTTTGGTACATAAATCAGTAGAAAATCTTATGAAAGGCAGGACGAACAGATTTATTAGCATAATATTTCTACCTGCAATCATATCCGATTTTAAAACATTGTTTTTTCAACAATAATATTCAGCCTCACCAAGCAGATCTGTTTGCCTCTGCATCACTGAAACTCAACTTGTCTTAATTCTTAATAATAGTATTTACTGCATGTGGAAACTATAATGAATGAGTAGCATTATTGTCTATGATGTGATGTTGGCTGTGCTGGTATTGCAAACTGTGTGAAGGATTTGGGAAGTTGTACTTGAACATGTGGATATTCATCTGAGAGTCATGAATCATTGTTGACTCTGAAAACAGTAGTTGACATTGAGGTCCATTCGGTTGAGTTGTCATTGGAGTTTAGATGTAAAAACTCAAAGAAGTTTTAGTTTAAACTTGTAGGCCAACATGGATGAGAAATACTTACACAATTACTATTCTGTGATACTCACAGAATAGTTTCATGACTTTCCTCTGTTACGTCTCACTGCTCCGAGATGAAAACCGAGACGAGAGCTGTTAGTTTTCAGAACAAAAGTTCTCCAATGTTCTTTGGAAAAGGAGCTGAAAGACGGAAGCTGAACATTTGCGGCAGGTCGGGGAGCACAGGAGGTCTTTATTGAAAAGAAGCAGGACAAAGAGCTTCTTTATTCACGTATGGAGCGCTGCCTTTCTGCTCCGCTCTGCTTCACATCACTGCTGCTCTCATTGTTGATTGTCCTTATTCTTATTGGCTGTTGACTCTGATCGTCCCTGCAAACCTGACGATTGCAATGATCCCTGTGTCTCCTTTTAGGGGGTTTCTTCTACCTGAGTGGGCCAGAACCTCAGTTTATACATCTATACATGTCTTCTTAGTGAGTCAATCAAATGAGAGAGACAAAAAGACCACAAACACATGCAAGTCATACATTAGTAACCTAAAGTAACCTCCAAAAATAAACAAAACGACCAAAAAGTGACTCAAAAGTACTCTTCAGAGAGACAAAACAACCACAAAGACACTAAAAACAACCACAGTGAAAAGAAGTGTTGTGTTTTTTGTGTCTCCGGGTCTTTATAGGAGGGATCGGGGGCCTTTAACATGTTAGCCCAGGCACTATTGTCTCAGGGTTAGGGGCCCATGTTCATACTGTATCTTAATCAACATGTACATGTTGTTTCTGTATCTCCAGCATCCACCCGTCCCAGAGAAGGTAGCAAGCCATTAGCCAAATTGGACTGTCTGAGTTCATCAGCAAACTGTTGCTTGGCTGTGATTTACGGTCCGAGTCCTACGTCAGAGACTCTCCTCCAGGACACACGATGTAAACAACGGCTGTCTCAAGCCTTGTTGTTGTTTTTGTCGCTGGTGGAGACGCTGTCATTGTTGTGTTGCTAGGAGCTGCAGAGAAACAGAGTTGGATTTGACAAGAAAATGTATGTTTGGTGGAAGCTTTTGTCTGTCTCATAGTAGAGTTAATGAATAGAGCATTGTGTGGAAGGATCAAACAGAATGTGAGTGTGTGTGCATGTGTTTGAAGAAAAGATAAGCCACATTATTTTAGGAAATATGGAGTCTTCGGTTGAACTTCAGCTCCAATTACTTAGCAAAACCTCTGTGTAGACTACAGATGATGCATTTTAAAACATCACTGAAGCTTCAGCTGTCATTTCCTGGGAAAAGGTTGAGATCTTATGGAAAAAACTGTTTGGTGGAATAAAACCAAAATGGACTTTTAATGGAAATATTGACAAAATCGTTTATTCATTCATACTAAAATGATTTGATGAAATAAATCCTTATCTGCTTGTATGGGTTATTTTAATATGAGTTATAAAGTAGTAAATATCTTTATTGGTTTAATTTGTGGATTAAATCTGGCATTTGGTTTATGATGATATTATATTGTATAATTAAATTTAAGAGGAGAATCACAAATTTGTTTTAATTATAGACTGGAAACGTGGCTAAATGCGTCCTGAAATGTTTAAAAATGAATGAATGGGCATGAAAAAATAATTTGAACAAACCAGCTGAAAACATGAAGGACAAACAAGGACAAGTAAGGAGTGTGTGTGTGTCTGTGTGTCTGTGTGTGCTCTTACATCCATCTGAATCGCTGTATTTCATCATTTAATCAATATCCATATTCTCCTCCTCCTTGTTTCCCTCCCCCCTCTCTCCATCTCTTACCACTCCCTCCATCATTGATCTTTTATCATCCCTCTCCGTCCACTTTGCCCTTCGTCTGTCTTTTCTCTCAAAAACCAAAAGATTGAATATTCACCCGTCATCTCTTGGTATCTGCCCAAGATAATAGCTCCCTCTTCGTCCCTTTTTCCCCTCTTTGACTCATTCATCCATTGTTATGTCATATTCCTGTCATCTTTCATCCTCCTCTTCCTCTCTCATCTCCATCTCTTTCCCTCTGTCTTCCTGACTCCACCTAAGCCTCCCCTCTCATCTCATCTCATCTCCTCTCCTGGTGTGTATAATGTAATTGCAGGAGTCTATTCACTGTGTGTGCACTCCGTTGCAGCCCTGGCAGATGAAAGCGTTTGGGGATTTAGCAGCCGTAACGTGATGGGAGTAGGAGGGGGATCTTAGCTGTCATTGGCAGAGACAAGGGAACATGGTTTTCAATGTGTGTGTCGGTGGAGGATGGGATTATTTATTCTATATACACTTATTTTTTACGTCAACGTGTCCTCTATTCTCTCCGTAAAGGAACAATCCTCCAAAAAAAACCAACTGTGGCATCATGATTAGATGTATTATACTACTGAAAGTATGCAGACATGCATATAGATGATATTTGAAACAAAATACAGTTTGTGGAACAACATTCCCTCTTTAAACTTGGACATTTTCCTAGTTTGGTGTGGAAGAACTTGACCTGACCTCAACCCCATCACACACCTTCGGGATGAACTGGAACACCAGACGAAGGTTGAATCTGGACAGAATGTAAGCTGCATTGCATTAGAGGGTGTTCAAACCATTTTTCACTCGTTAAAGGGGGTTTCCTCATCTGAATCGAGGGTCTTAGCTCCAGGATGAGATGTTCAACAATCACATATGGGTGTAATATTTGGGTGTTGTTCACATACTTTTGACTTTCAGAAAATGATTCAGAAATGGAGCTCTGAGCGTCAGGTTTCAAGACAGTTCCACGGAATCAAGGAGCCTCTTTCTGCAGCAGACATTCAGTGATTATACAGAGAGGAATTTATCAGCACAGTGGACAATTTCTACGCCCACAGCCTCAGGAAATAGACCCAACATGCATTGCAGCCACAGGACACATTGAGTAGTCAACAATGTTGCTTTTTCTCAGCTGACCAAAATAAAAGCCTCCCACTTTCTTTCACTGCACCTCCACATGCTGAGTGCAACAGGTTCATAAGCCTTCCTCTGTGCTGTCAAAAAGGGGTTTCTGGGAAATGTAGGAAATCACAGACAGATTCAAATAGCTCGATGCTCTCTATCACAGAGTATTGATTATTTTGCACGGCAGTATCAGAGGTTGATTGATGGCTGGACCACTTTTGGCCAGCGTGTCCTGCAGGGAGCAGAGGAAGGCTGGCTTGCATAAGGAGCTGTGGTTAGCTTGTTAGCCTGAGATGAGCTTGACATTCGCGGTCATACTCCACAGAGCCCGACTGGATGCTTTTCGCTCTGCTACTTTTTTCTCAGTCTGTATGTTTGGAGAGTTGATGTCAGTGCTGCTTCCTCCAGCAGCCTTTTCTTTAAGGGAAGCCATGCTGCTGTCATTTCTGTGTTTGTTGTTTCTGGATTCAGGAGTTAATCAACTCCATGAGCCTGAAACCATGGCAACAAGCGTGTTCCAGCCGAGTGCATCACTTTTTACATGCAGCGCGTTTCTGTATTTGCTTGTTTTTCTGCAGCTATGTGTCTTAATTTGAGCTCTCTTTGCCATGTAGTTTTATGTTTCTATTTGAACACAAAACCTGAAGAGAATTCAGATTTCCGTTGGACTATAACACGTCATAATGCAAAGTCCTTTTTTTAGCCTTGATGCCCTAATTGGCTGCTGTGCCGGCTCTTTTCCCTTCTGATGGTGCGTTGTTTTTAAAACACACACACATGGAAACACACAAACACACACTCTTCCAGCGGACGCATGTTAATTGCTTTCTGCAGCCAGAGAAATGGATGAGGAATATGCTATTCATGTCCTGCACTAGATGAAGTGAGGTGATCAATAGCTTCTGACTCGCAGTAAAAATCCAGTTATTGATTACATTAGATTTTATATCATAGGGACAGATGCCTGCTGATCGCTTCCCTGCTCATTTCTGTCTTTCTCCTGTCTCGTTTTTTCTTTTTCTTTTATATCTTTTATCAATTTTCTTTTTGTCTTGTTACATTTTTTTCTTGCTGTCTTTATTTCACATTTTAGGCCCTTTTTGTCCGTCTCTATTACTTCTCATATCTTTCAGACGGTTTCCTTCTTTGTTTTGTGGAAGACAGTTATGTCTAAGTTATTATCATCTATAACAGGGGTCTTCAATTAAAATTCCAAAAGGTCCAGATTGAGAAAATCTCCTCGGGCAAAGGTCCGGAACATTACAATAATATCTAACTCGCGCCACTAGTAGTAGTAACGTATCTGTGTAGTCAACAACTGTCAAATCAAATAAAGAAAGTACACATCAATTATATTTTAACAATTATTATTCTCAGTTTTCAAATAGATAAATAATACATAGAAATACATAAATAAATGTTCTTCTCTCATTTCAAGTAAAATAATTAACCCGTTACGCACGGAACCCGTGGAATCCGTTATGCACAGAACCCGTTACGCGCGAACCCGTTACGCGCGAACCCGTTACGCGTGGAACCCGTTACGCGTGGAACCCGTTACGCGTGGAACCCGTTACGCGCGGAACCCGTTACGCGCGGAACCCGTTACGCGCGGAACCCGTTACGCGCGGAACCCGTTACGCGCGGAACCCGTTACGCGCGGAACCCGTTACGCGCGGAACCCGTTACGCGCGGAACCCGTTACGCGCGGAACCCGTTACGCGCGAAATCCGTTACGCAGGGAACCCGTTACGCGCGGAACCCGTTACGCGCGGAACCCATTACGCGTGGAACCCGTTACGCAGGGAACGCGTTACGCGCAGAACCCGTTACGCGCGGAACCCGTTACGCGCGGAACCCGTTACGCGCGGAACCCGTTACGCGCGGAACGCGTTACACGCGAAATCCGTTACGCAGGGAACCTGTTACGCGCGGAACCCGTTACGCAGGGAACACGTTACGCGCGGAACCCGTTACGCGCGGAACCCGTTACGCAGGGAACACGTTACGCACGGAACCCGTTACGCGTGGAACCCGTTACGCGCGGAACCCGTTACGTGCGGAACCCGTTACGCGCGGAACCCGTTACGCGCGGAACGCGTTACGCGTGGAACCCTTTCTGCGCGGAACCCGTTACGCGCGGAACCCGTTACGCGCAGAACCCGTTACGCAGGGAACACGTTACGCGCAGAACCCGTTACGCAGGGAACATGTTACGCGCGGAATCCGTTACGCGCGGAACCCGTTACCCGTGAAACCCGTTACGCTTGGAACGCGTTACGCGCGGAACCCGTTACGCGCGGAACGCGTTACGCGTGGAACCCGTTACGCGTGGAACCCGTTACGCGTGGAACCCGTTACGCGTGGAACCCGTTACGCGTGGAACCCGTTACGCGTGGAACCCGTTACGCGCGGAACGCGTTACGCGCGGAACCCGTTACGCGCGAAATCCGTTACGCGCGGAATCCGTTACGCGCGGAACCCGTTAAGCGCGGAACCCGTTACGCGCGGAACCCGTTACGCGCGGAACACGTTACGCAGGGAACACGTTACGCGCGGAACCCGTTACGCGCGGAACGCGTTACGCGTCGAACCCGTTACGCGTGGAACCCGTTACGCGTGGAACCCGTTACGCGTGGAACCCGTTACGCGCGGAACGCGTTACGCGCGGAACCCGTTACGCAGGGAACACGTTACGCGCGGAACCCGTTACGCGCGGAACGCGTTACGCGTGGAACCCGTTACGCGTGGAACCCGTTACGCGTGGAACCCGTTACGCGTGGAACCCGTTACGCGCGGAACGCGTTACGCGCGAAATCCGTTACGCAGGGAACCTGTTACGCGCGGAACCCGTTACGCAGGGAACACGTTACGCGTGGAACCCGTTACGCGCGGAACCCGTTACGCAGGGAACACGTTACGCACGGAACCCGTTACGCGTGGAACCCGTTACGCGCGGAACCCGTTACGCGCGGAACGCGTTACGCGCGGAACCCGTTACGCGCGGAACCCGTTACGCGCGGAACCCGTTACGCAGGGAACACGTTACGCGCAGAACCCGTTACGCAGGGAACACGTTACGCGCGGAATCCGTTACGCGCGGAACCCGTTACCCGTGAAACCCGTTACGCTTGGAACACGGTACGCGCGGAACCCGTTACGCGCGGAACGCGTTACGCGTGGAACCCGTTACGCGTGGAACCCGTTACGCGTGGAACCCGTTACGCGCAGAACCCGTTACGCAGGGAACATGTTACGCGCGGAATCCGTTACGCGCGGAACCCGTTACCCGTGAAACCCGTTACGCTTGGAACACGGTACGCGCGGAACCCGTTACGCGCGGAACGCGTTACGCGTGGAACCCGTTACGCGTGGAACCCGTTACGCGTGGAACCCGTTACGCGTGGAACCCGTTACGCGTGGAACCCGTTACGCGCGGAACGCGTTACGCGCGGAACCCGTTACGCGCGAAATCCGTTACGCGCGGAATCCGTTACGCGCGGAACCCGTTAAGCGCGGAACCCGTTACGCGCGGAACCCGTTACGCGCGGAACCCGTTACGCAGGGAACACGTTACGCGCGGAACCCGTTACGCGCGGAACGCGTTACGCGCGGAACCCGTTACGCGTGGAACCCGTTACGCGTGGAACCCGTTACGCGTGGAACCCGTTACGCGCGGAACGCGTTACCCGTGAAACCCGTTACGCTTGGAACACGTTACGCGCGGAACCCGTTACGCGCGGAACGCGTTACGCGTGGAACCCGTTACGCGTGGAACCCGTTACGCGTGGAACCCGTTACGCGTGGAACCCGTTACGCGCGTAACGCGTTACGCGCGGAACGCGTTACGCGCGGAACCCGTTACGCGCGAAATCCGTTACGCGCGGAATCCGTTACGCGCGGAACCCGTTAAGCGCGGAACCCGTTACGCGCGGAACCCGTTACGCGCGGAACCCGTTACGCAGGGAACACGTTACGCGCGGAACCCGTTACGCGCGGAACGCGTTACGCGCGGAACCCGTTACGCGTGGAACCCGTTACGCGTGGAACCCGTTACGCGTGGAACCCGTTACGCGCGGAACGCGTTACCCGTGAAACCCGTTACGCTTGGAACACGTTACGCGCGGAACCCGTTACGCGCGGAACGCGTTACGCGTGGAACCCGTTACGCGTGGAACCCGTTACGCGTGGAACCCGTTACGCGTGGAACCCGTTACGCGTGGAACCCGTTACGCGTGGAACCCGTTACGCGCGGAACGCGTTACGCGCGGAACCCGTTACGCGCGAAATCCGTTACGCGCGGAATCCGTTACGCGCGGAACCCGTTAAGCGCGGAACCCGTTACGCGCGGAACCCGTTACGCGCGGAACCCGTTACGCAGGGAACACGTTACGCGCGGAACCCGTTACGCGCGGAACGCGTTACGCGCGGAACCCGTTACGCGTGGAACCCGTTACGCGTGGAACCCGTTACGCGTGGAACCCGTTACGCGCGGAACGCGTTACCCGTGAAACGCGTTACGCGTGGAACCCGTTACGCGCGGAATCCGTTACGCGCGGAACCCGTTACGCTTGGAACCCGTTACGCGCGAACCCGTTACGCGTGGAACCCGTTACGCGTGGAACCCCTTACGCGTGGAACCCCTTACGCGTGGAACCCGTTACGCGCGGAACCCGTTACGCGGGAACCCCGTTACGCTGCTCATTTCTGTCTTTCTGTCTTTCGACTGTCTCGTTTTTTCTTTTTCTTTTATATCTTTTATCAATTTTCTTTTTGTCTTGTTACATTTTTTTCTTGCTGTCTTTATTTCACATTTTAGGCCCTTTTTGTCCGTCTCTATTACTTCTCATATCTTTCAGACGGTTTCCTTCTTTGTTTTGTGGAAGACAGTTATGTCTAAGTTATTATCATCTATAACAGGGGTCTTCAATTAAAATTCCAAAAGGTCCAGATTGAGAAAATCTCCTCGGGCAAAGGTCCGGAACATTACAATAATATCTAACTCGCGCCACTAGTAGTAGTAACGTATCTGTGTAGTCAACAACTGTCAAATCAAATAAAGGTTCCACGCGTTACGCGTGGAACCCGTTACGCTTGGAACCCGTTACGCGCGAACCCGTTACGCGTGGAACCCGTTACGCGTGGAACCCCTTACGCGTGGAACCCCTTACGCGTGGAACCCGTTACGCGTGGAACCCGTTACGCGCGGAACCCGTTACGCGCGGAACCCGTTACGCGCGGAACCCGTTACGCGCGAACTCCGTTACGCAGGGAACATGTTACGCGTGGAACCCGTTACGCGTGGAACGCGTTACGCGTGGAACGCGTTACGCTTGGAACCCGTTACGCGTGGAACGCGTTACGCTTGGAACCCGTTACGCGCGGAACCCGTTACGCGTGGAACCCGTTACGCGTGGAACGCGTTACGCGTGGAACGCGTTACGCTTGGAACCCGTTACGCGTGGAACCCGTTACGCGTGGAACCCGTTACGCGTGGAACCCGTTACGCGTGGAACCCGTTACGCGCGAAATCCGTTACGCGCGGAACCCGTTACGCGCGGCACCCGTTACGCAGGGAACATGTTACGCGCGGAACCCGTTACGCGCGGAACCCGTTACGCGCGGAACGCGTTACGCGCGGAACCCGTTACGCGCGGAACCCGTTACGCGCGGGACGCGTTACGCGCGGGACGCGTTACGCGCGGGAACCCGTTACGCGTGGGACGCGTTACGCGTTGGACGCGTTACGCGCGGAACCCGTTACGCGTGGAACCCGTTACGCGCGGAACCCGTTTTGCAGGGAACACGTTACGCGTGGAACCCGTTACGCGTGGAACCCGTTACGCGTGGAACCCGTTACGCGTGGAACCCGTTACGCGTGGAACCCGTTACGCGTGGAACCCGTTCTTCTCTTTTTGACTCCCCTTCTTTTCCATCTTTTCTTCCTTCTTAATTACCAACTGTTTCCTCATGAAAGACAAAATAAAAGTAATAGTGGATTATTGTTTAATATTTATTTACCTTCTCTCCCCCTTCCTCTCAGCGAAGGTCACAGCGTTTACTGATGATTTAAATCTCTCAATGAACACTTCAGGTTTCCCGTCAGTTCTAACTAGCCTCCAGAGGACCATTAACATGAGGCTTCAGGTTGGGAAGTACTGTGTGTGTGTGTGTGTGTGTGTGTGTGTGTGTGTGTGTGTGTGTGTGTGTGTGTGTGTTTCTCATCTTTTGCACATGATCATACATTTACATCTCAGACACTTTAATCCACAGTGACGTATAGGGATGGGACAGTCATCCGCACAAGCATCTCGCTCAAGGACACTTGGACAGGCGGCTGATGGGAACATGATGGAGTATCAGTGTGGCCGTTTGTTTATGTGTCCAGGGTGTCCTGCTAGAGAGCAGGACGCTGTAAGGACATACATCTGTATGTTCGCCAGGAAACAACAGCCTAAATCTTTTGTAGATTGTTAGTTTGACATTTTGGGGAAATTTGAACTTAATTTGCAGTTGCAACATCTGGTTGAAGCCTGAAACCAGAATGGAGGGGGCTGTTATAGCTGCAGATTTGTCCATATGGGTATAATGTTGGCGTGTCCACTTTCGCCCATGTGGTGTCTTTCCAGGAACGGCAGTAGAGTTTTCTTTGCTGCGGCAGGACACAAATTCTCTGCAAACTCAATGTGTAAACTCTAAAGGTGCTTCTGACCGTCCTTAATAAGTAATACCTGTGTGTGTGTGTGTGTGTGTGTGTGTGTGTGTGTGTGTGTGTGTGTGTGTGTGTGTGTGTGTGTGTGTGTGTGTGTGTGTGTGTGTTCACAGCTGTGCCAGCAGCCCCGGTGAACGTGTCGGTGACTCAGCTGAGGGCGCACTCGGCCATGGTGACCTGGAACGTCCCTCAGGGGGACACTGTGATCGGATACTCCATCTCACAGCAGGTACAGTGAAGTTGTAGCATCACTCTGTGTGTGTGTGTGTGTGTGTGTGTGTGTGTGTGTGTGTGAACATTTACTATCTGTGGTAATGAGCTCACAGATGGATTTGTTTTAATTACTTTAATCCTCAAAAAGCTTGGAATATAATGAGTTAATCTGTCTCTAGTCAAATTCTCCCTGCGCTCTCTTCTGATTGACGGCCAATTAAATTAGCAGGGAAACAGATTGAAGCAATATAATTTCTGAATTGAACACCCAGAAAACTTGGATCGCTGTTATGCTCAGGGTTAGAAAACAGCTTTCTTGAAGTTGAATCATGTATTGTTTTGTGATCAGCTTTATCTCTTGAGGAATGGGCTTTTTAAAATGCTGCGTCATTCATGAAGCCAGAACCTTTGAGCTGTCTGCTTTAATAGCGTCTGAGGAATACATAAACATTAAGCTGGTTAATGTCGAGGCCGGCTGCAGGTTGACGTCGGTACTTTTTATAGTGATGATAAAAAAACAAATCTCCTGATTACAAACATTTCCAGCCAAAAGAAGAACTGGAACTTTCAAAGTATCCAGTTAGCAAGAAAGACTTCACAAATATTGGTCAGGGAATTGGTGAATTGAAAATAAGAAACACGCAAAATATAAATTTTTCTATTGTTTACACTAGTTGCACAAACAGAGTCCGCCGGCAGCTGCAGAGGCTTCAGCACCCTCTTTGTACTGCGGTTAAAGTACATCTGGTTGGGAAACATATCCTTCTGCTCATATATCACCACATGTTGTCCGTCTCCTGACACCCCGGCTGCTAACTCAGCTCGGTTCATTCTAATCAGTATTTACCACCCACACTTTGGCAGAAGGAGAGTCAGACATTAGCTCAGCTCTGGGTGGGAGTCGTCTCCATTAGTGGAAATGATTTGGCCAGGACTCGTCTCACAGGAGGAACATCCACGGTAGCGACGATGCCAAACAGCTCTTCTCTTTTTTTTAAGTCGTCTCACGTCTGACTCAGAATCCATCAACCTCGTGGCATTTGCAAGAAACCAGGATGTAAAACATCTCCTGCCATAACCTCAGAAAGCTCTCATGTAAAATCCTTACTCAAATATGAATAGGGAAGGTCATGGAGCAGGTATCCATGCAGGATGTTAGTCATCAGAAGTGGCTCTTAGTGAGAGTGAAGATGTATTAAAGGGCTGAAAATATTAGATGCAGTTATATAAAAGACGGCTGTCAATCATGCATATCTTCAGGATTCTGCTTTCAAGGTGTAAAAACCAAACCGCACTGATCTCGTGTCAGTCTGCAGGATTGGTTTGGACTCACATATACTGGCTCGCTGCAGGAGATTATTTCAGACACACTTTCTTTCAGTAACAAGCGGAGCCTTCTGTTTGTGGAGGAGAAGCAGGACGAGTGAATCTGCTCAGACAAAGAGCTGCTTCACTCATCTGAAGTTGTTCCAACTCCCAGAAGCTCCGGCTGCTGAGATTCACACGTTACGCAACAGCGCTTTCTCACACACACACACACACACACACACACACACACACACACACACACACACACACACACACACACACACACACACACACACACACACGGAGAGAAAGTAACCCAATTTGAGATAGTGTATTTAAGATGCACAATAATCCTGTTTCTGAAGCATAAATCCCAAACTATCCCAAGGTTAATTGATGATTACTGTGTCGGTGGACGTTGATTAAATGAATCCATGCTGTGTCTACAGATAGTGTCTGTTGTCAGCAGGCGGCGTGTTTCTAAACCGGCTACAAGAACAAAACTGTCAGCCTGTGACAGAGACAAGTGGTTTGTTTATCTGATGCAGAAATACATTAAGCTGACGACTTCTTTCTTCACCTAAAAATATCTTTGTCACCAAGCGTTGACTTGACCTGTAGATCTCAGGGCTCACAGAAGACACATTTTACCGTCTTTTATAAACGACACGGGGAGAGACTCGAGCGTCCTGCCAGGTGTCTTATTTATTGGCTCCTCCTCAGCTTTTACTAACTTGTCTCATTCTAAACTAGACTTTATCACCCATCGCTGGCTGGATCGTATAGACTTTTATCTAGTGGAATAAAACAGTTAGACAAATGGTGGCCTCTCTTCGCTCTCATAGCGTCGTTTTTCATTACAATCCACTGTCTGCTACCTGCCCAGCAACAAATGACACACAAGCAAAACTAGAGACTACAGCTGGTGAACACAGAGGAGCATTTAGCAGCTTGAGAGACAGATATTCCCTAAAGAGAACATTAGACGTGGTGGACAGAAACACGACTCCAAATGAATGATAATGTTGCTCCAGAACTGCTGTTTGTCTCCCCTACTTAAAATGTGATATGTGGATTTTAATGAATCCGTCTCCGAGTATGGCACAGTGTCCAAAAGAACAATACAGGCTCATGCTTTTTTTCCACAGTAATATTGCAAGCTTTTAGCCCAAATCATTCAGAATTATCCTGAATATTTAAGAGATTTATAGATGTAATTCCCCAGGTTAAATCAGTATATCCATGCACTAGATACACATGAATTCTGTCCTAAATACTTTATTTGTTTTGCACCAGCAGAGTATCTCTGTCTGTACATGTGTTTCTTCTGTTTCTTCCAAATGATGATTGGTGGTGCTACCTAGCCTGCAGACCTAATTCCTCCCAGTGGGACAGTAACAGTTTGAGCTGAATTTATACGAGTGTAGTGACGCGGCTCGTTACAGATGGTGGATTTAATTTGCATTCATGGCGTCTGTCTCGAAATGTGGAAATAATGATGTTAAATTAGGCACAGCGGTGCAGTGGCTTTTTATTACATCTCCTTCATCTGTTCCAGAGGCAGGACGGCCTGATGCAGCGCTCCATCCGAGAGGTGAACACGTCCAGCCGCTGGTGTGTGCTCTGGGATCTGGACGAGGACACACACTACAGCGTCCAGGTGAGGCACACACACACACACACACACACACACACACACACACACACACACACATCTCTTAAGCTGCCTCGACTCTTCTAGTTTGGGTTGATTTGTTGTCATGTTTAAGAAGAGCAGATATAAGGGTAAGGCTGACAGTAAATACCTGATTTAACGATAGTTTACCATAAAACAGGTTTATATCCTGTGAATTCTTAGACTACATACAAGTTGACATTATTAAATAGCCATGAGCCAATAAACAACCAATAAAGCCGTTAGATTAGCAGTTATAAATGTCATAAATCACATTCAGAATTTGAATAGGATTTGAAATTTAAAAGGATTTAAATTGACTTTTATTCTTAAAACCCCCTGTGTGTTTAATTAACAGAACAAACTACAGCTACCCTCTAAAGGAAGAGTATCTAACGTGACTCCATTATCGTGACTCTATTAAACTTTTTAGAATCCATTAAAGCTTAACAGACAGATACAGATTGTCCTTCAGCTGGAGGACTCAGTTAAATGTGCTCGCCAGCAGGCGGATGTCCTTTAGAAGAGCCAGTGAGGACGGTAAAATAAGAGAATTTCTCAATGGAGTTTGGTGAGGGATTTGCTCATTTAAGTTTTTTTTCTTTTTTTTTTAGAAGGACAAACTCTTAGATATTTTCATATTAATTAAGGGACTTTTGTAAAAAATGTTGTACTTTAGTTTAGTCGCCACTTCTGCCTTGGTTTGTCGTTTTTCTAGAATGAACCTCCACAGAAATCATGTTGCATTCAACCTTTGCGAATAATGTGTCTAGGCGGAGACCTCTTGTGCGTGTAATTGTGATGGATTTCTCTCCCTGTATAATTGTTGAATATAATATTTTATGCTTGCAAACTGCACTATAGCTGCTAGAAGAATCTTAATATTCAGTTTGAATGAAAAACACCTCATCAAACTTTATCTCTTGCGAGTTGCTTCATGTTTGGGTGGATTATCACTTTCCCCGCTTTGCTGAAAATGTTCCCAAAATGAGTATTTAGCTGAAATCTTTATTCCCTCTTTTATCTTCCAAGCTTTCAGTCTGCTTCTACATTCACAGTTTTGCTCGTCCTCCACTGATCATTCGTGATCCCGGCCAAAAGACCAAAGCACCATTTGCTCGCTAAATATACCCTCGCAAGCCATCGTTACATAATCCTCAGCTAATGTCAGCTGGGAATGTACCCAGTGTTCAGCTGTATAGAAGTCCAACTACGCTTCCTGAAACGTATGAGTGGTGCTTCATGTTTTCACCTAAAGAAACTGGATCTTTCTTTGGGGGGTTTAGGTGCAGTCTGTTGGGCCGCAGGATGACAGCCAGCCCAGCCGTGCCGTCCACTTCAGGACTCTGGAGAGGAGTGATCATTACCCAGCCGGAGTCCTGGACCACAGTAAATAAACACACACACACACACATCTATATACTGTATATACACATTTATTTATCATTGATTTCCTGACACCATGACTCACAGTTTATCACTTAAAATGTGCATTTTTAGAGGAAAACAGGAAAAAACGTCACCTCCATCAATCTTGTACTTTCATATCTTCCATCTTTAAACTAAAGAGACTATTAGTGCAGTACTTATATCTTCCTCCTGAAGTAAAGTTTGATGCTCTTTGGCTTTCTCACTCTGAAGCTATAGCCAGTTAGCTTAGCTTAGCATCAAGATTGGAAACATACTTTTAGTTGGTTTTGGTTATATATTTCATGTCAACAATGGGAAAGACTTGTAACGTGTCCTTTTTTGTATGCTCATTAACGAAGATGAGAGAAAAATAGATAAAGTTGTCTTTATTTGTCCTCAGATGAGCCGGCGATGGAAGGTTTGGGCATGACTCCTCACTTACAGACGGGAGAGCTGCTCATCATCACCACTGTGCTGCTGCTGTGGGCAGGTCCGCCTGGATGTGTGTGTGTGTGTGTGTGTGTGTGTGTGTGTGTGTGTGTGTGTGTGTGTGTGTGTGTGTGTGTGTGTGTGTGTTATCAGGGGTGGAGGAAGTATTATTATTATTGTTATTATTAATTAAAAAAATCCTTTGTGACAGTTCTACTACTATATGTTCTATCATTATACACATATAAATATGTGTATAGATCCAGTAAGGATGTATACTGACTGTTCATTTCGTTGTGTTGTTTTTACTTTCTCCTGCCCTCCACGACGTCTTCATCGCCTTCCTCCCCAGCCGTCATCGCCCTCTTCTGCCGACAGTATGACATCATCAAAGACAATGACTCCCACAGCTGCAAATACAAAGCCAAGAGGCCGCTGGTCCGAGCCCCTCCTCCCTACTACAGCACTTCAGCCAGCAGCTCACCCGTCTACCACAACGGAGCCGTACGCAGCAGCAGGGTGACTGTTCTTCTTCTCCCTGAACTTCATTAACAAACCACCTTCTCCATCGCCTCCATTCTCCATGTTGTTGCAGCACCGCTCTATAATGCACGATCGGGAGTATTTCCTCTCTAAAGAGCCTTTGTAGTTCCATCGGAGATCTCCTAGCAACCAGAGCTGCTGCCATCATGGCTAAATATAAAACCAGCAGGCTGGGAACAGAGAGCGTTCGTTGGGTTGTTGCTGTGGATCTAATCAGTGACACGCTCAGTCAAAGTGAGCCGTCTGACGAGCTCGATGTGTTTCCAAAGAGAAGACGACGGAGTTTGAGGAGAGTGAAAATGTACCCGTGCTGTATATTGTAAAACTTAAAGCATGGTTTAATAACCAAATATAATCTTGATGAGATTTTGTTAATCAGTAACTTAAACGATGAATCGTTTATTGCTGACTAATTGTCTCTTCATCCTCATAAATGACTCCTCTCATCACTTCAGCTCTAATGTAATGAGCTGCATTTGAGACAAGAGATTATTAACCGTTCATCGTCTTCATCTTTCCCCTTAAAATAGGAAAAATCATCTTATTCCACTCTATATCATAACTCTTTATAAATTCTATAAACAAGATGTGCCAAACATGATTCATTTTAAGTCTTGGTGCCCTGATAACAAGGAGTGCCTCATCCTCCTCCCCAAAGTAAGAATTATTTCTTATTTTTCCAGCCAAAACATGAATACAATCAAGTGAGAACTTCAACTGAGCCGGTGTGAAATGTCAAGCTTGCACAGGTCATCGATTAGCTCATAAATATTGTATATAATGTGCACGAGGTCACGTGGCGCTGCATGTGAATAAGGCCCACACACTTCCTTCCTGAGGTTTATGATTCATGTTCATATATGTGACCCTCTCTGTTCATGACTCATGTACTCCTCTCTCTCTCTTTTAGCTCAACAGAGCCTCCTCCTCCATCAGCATCATTAGAGTCTGAGTTTGGGTGTTTGGCTTTGAGACTCGGGATCTTGCTGTACAGCGCAGGACGGACGGAGTCAGTGATGTGCGACTTTTGCCTGAGGAACTTCAGTCGGATTATCACGGCAGATGGAGAATTTATAGACTTGACTGAGAGTCTAAATTATTGTAAAATATGGGGAAAGTAAGAAGCACTCCATGCAAATGAAACTGTGGAGTAAATGGAGGACTACTGCTCTCTAGTGGCAGAAGACGGCAGCATTAAAACATGCAGGGACCACATGCAGGTTTGGTGGAGGAGTTCAGCTCGAGAGGACTTCTGACCTGCAGCCAAACCCATGTCCTATTTATTTCTATTAACCCTCTGATTTTAAAGACTAATTGTGAATATTTGCATGTCAGCCTCAAATTAATTCAAAAGCTCTGTGTGTCAAGTGTGTGTGTGGTTACATTCCAAATGTTTATTTTTTTCTACATTTTAAATCATCTCATCTGTGTTTTTCATCTCCTAATTAATAAGTAGATGTACGGCACTGACATCAAACAAGTGTATTATATGTACATAGTTGAACGTGAAAGTATTGGTAATTTAAGTATGATGGAAATAAATATTTGAATGTATAGGATGATTCATTTCAATTAAATCAACTCCTAAAAGTCATGAAATGTTTAATCAATCTATGATGACTAAATGAAAAGTTTTTTAGAAACATAATTAGCTTATTAGCATACTTTCCCGCCTACAAATCAAGCCACTTGATATTTTTTTTCTCTATACGTTGTTTGGGTTGGTATTGTTAAACTACAGGGTCAGATTATAGTAATTCAAGCTGCTATGGTCAATATTAACTCAGCTTTAGCGATGCTGCTGCAAGATCTCAGGCCACAAAAATTGTAAAATAATATAAACTAAAAAAATGACGGCAGGAAAGAGAAGTCTGAGCATCTAAAAAAAGCATCTCCCCTATACTCTGCTGCCTGATAAGTATATCCTAAAACTGCAATAATGAATACTTACTGAATGAGACGTCATGTCACACCAGATCAACAGGTTCGATCTGCATCGGGAAGCAAATGCATCTGCCCCCTTTCTTCAGTAAATGATTGGGATGTAGAAGAAATCTTGGCCTTAAGAGGGAGCAGTTTGTTCACATACAGGATGGGGTTTATGGGTCATTATCACCGACAGCTCTTTCTTGAATGTACCACAGTGAAACCAGTGATTTTGAAAACGCAAAGTGCATTGAAAGCTACAATATATTGTGTCTAATGTCGTGGTCAAATCAAACTTTTGTATCTTTTTATTTTCATTGTATTTCCTTTATTTGTGTTGCTCCAGATTACATGATGGTAACTTGGAACTAAACAAAGATTATGTTCGTGGTCTGATTATAATTTCTGACTCTGTATTCTCCAGTTTCAATAAAAATGAAAGACATGACGTGTTCGTAGTAGATCATTTCATCAGTACATGCATGCAGGATGACCAACAGGTAAGTAGATAATAGTCTGTTTCCATGTAGACATACAGTAGATTTTTCTGGAATTAACATTTCAATGAGGACAAACTCATTGAGATTTGAAACATTTATTTGGGGCATTTTAAAACATTCATTTAGCCAGTAATATGACATTTTAGACAGGATTATACCTGAGCAAATATCCAGGTTGAGCAGCGTTTTTGCACTGGATATTTCACTTATCGGTATGTTTAATACCGACATTTATTTCCCCCTCAGGACAAGATCTCAAGATTAAAAAGTATATAGCTCTTAGTATAGCATGTCGAAAAAAGAATAAAACAGTCATAGTATAGCATGTCGAAAAAAGTAAAAAAAAACAGTCATAGTATAGCATGTCGAAAAAAGTAAAAAAAAACAGTCATAGTATAGCATGTCGAAAAAAGAATAAAACAGTCATAGTATAGCATGTCGAAAAAAGTGAAAAAACAGTCAGTATGTCGAACTAAACTATGCAACCCGCTGTTGGAGCCTTTAACCACAAAATTGGCAGGTTGATCCCAGGCTTCTTCTGTGTGTATGTCTTTGAGCAACACACTGACTTGGCAATTTACATCAGTCCACTGCTCCTAAATGCATGTAGGACCGCCGATCCTCTTATTGAAGGACGACCCTGCTCTCTACTGAGCCACAGTCACCCAATATTGAAAAAGGCATATGTCGAAAAAAGTCATGTTGGACGTCAACAAGCACTGTACCTCAGGTCTGTCACTCTGTTATTTGATCAGAAAGGACAGTCTACTGTTTGGCAGAGCTTTGCACTTTAAAATGTCACAGCAAGGATTGAACTGACACATTTGACACTACTGTGTGGTAGAAACAGTCCAGTGTCTGAAAATTCAGACACTGGACTAATGGGTGTAATAGCTCAGGCGGATGGCAGAAGGGCTGCAACCTGAGAGATTGTGTGTTCGATCCTTAAGAGGTGCGACCTGTTTTGAGGCTTGAGGTGCGATCGCAGAATGAAATACGACAAAAAAAAACTTCAAGTGTGTTGGTGGAATAGCTCAGGTGGATGGCAGAAGGGCTGCAACTTGAGAGATTGTGTGTTCGATCCTTAAGAGGTGCGACCTGTTTTGAGGCTTGAGGTGCGATCGCAGAATCAAATACGACCGAAAAACCCTTCAAGTGTGTGGGTGGAATAGCTCAGGTGGATGGCAGAAGGGCTGCAACTTGAGAGATTGTGTGTTCGATCTTTAAGAGGTGCGACCTGTTTTGAGGCTTGAGGTGCGATCGCAGAGTCAAATACGACCGAAAAACCCTTCAAGTGTGTGGGTGGAATAGCTCAGGTGGATGGCAGAAGGGCTGCAACTTGAGAGATTGTGGGTTCGATCCTTATGAGGTGCGACCTGTTTTGAGGCTTGAGGCGCGATCGCAGAGTCAAATACGACCGAAAAACCCTTCAAGTGTGTGGGTGGAATAGCTCAGGTGGATGGCAGAAGGGCTGCAACTTGAGAGATTGTGGGTTCGATCCTTATGAGGTGCGACCTGTTTTGAGGCTTGAGGCGCGATCGCAGAGTCAAATATGTTCCGAGAAGAGTTCCAAATGCGAAAGACTCGTGGCGCGGTAGTGGTATCCTTGGACAAAATCCTCTACCATGTACCATAGTGGGTTCAAATCCCACCACGTCCACAAAAAGGGTCTAGTGCGCTGCCAGGAAGGTGGTGGTGGGGGCATATTCCCCACCGAAATTTCAGAGAAGTGTAACCAGGAGGTTATGGGAACATGGATGATGACCAGCTGATCTTTAGGTAAGGCGAGTGTGTGTGTGTGTGTGTGTGTGTGTGTGTGTGTGTGTGTGTGTGTGTGTGTGTGTGTGTGTGTGTGTGTGTGTGTGTGTGTGTGTGTGTGTGTGTGTGTGTGTGTGTGTGTGTGTGTGTGTGTGTGTGTGTGTGTGTGTGTGTGTGTGTGTGTGTGTAAAAAAAAAGTGCAACAACTTCTTTAGTAAGACAGTTTTGCTTATATCAATCTAACTAACTATCTAACTAACTATATGGCTGCATGGCTTGCCTAACTATCTAGGCAATCTATCTAGGCTTGCTCACCTTGTGTCAACCTTATTGCTCAAGGTGAGCAAGCCATGCAGCCAGATAGATAGTTGGTTAGATTGATATAAGCAAAACTGTCTTACTTACTAAAGAAGTTGTTGCACTTTTACACACACACACACACACACACACACACACACACACACACACACACACACACACACACACACACACACACACACACACACACACACACACACACACACACACACACACACACACACACACACACACACACACACACCTTAAATTTCAGCTGGTCATCATCCATGTTCCCATAACCTCCTGGTTACACTTCTCTGAAATTTCGGTGGGGAATATGCCCCCACCACCACCTTCCTGGCAGCGCACTAGACCCTTTTTGTGGACGTGGTGGGATTTGAACCCACTATGGTACATGGTAGAGGATTTTGTCCAAGGATACCACTACCGCGCCACGAGTCTTTCGCATTTGGAACTCTTCTCGGAACATATTTGACTCTGCGATCGCGCCTCAAGCCTCAAAACAGGTCACACCTCATAAGGATCGAACCCACAATCTCTCAAGTTGCAGCCCTTCTGCCATCCACCTGAGCTATTCCACCCACACACTTGAAGGGTTTTTCGGTCGTATTTGACTCTGCGATCGCACCTCAAGCCTCAAAACAGGTCGCACCTCTTAAGGATCGAACACACAATCTCTCAAGTTGCAGCCCTTCTGCCATCCCCCTGAGCTATTCCACCCACACACTTGAAGGGTTTTTCGGTCGTATTTGATTCTGCGATCGCACGTCAAGCCTCAAAACACTCTGAACACGATAAGGATCGAACCCGCTATCTCTCGGGTTGCAGCCCTTCTGCCATCCACCTGAGCTATTCCACCCACACACTTGAAGGGTTTTTCGGTCGTATTTGACTCTGCGATCGCACCTCAAGCCTCAAAACAGGTCGCACCTCTTAAGGATCGAACACACAATCTCTCAAGTTGCAGCCCTTCTGCTATCCGCCTGAGCTATTCAACGGCACTCTCGACTTGTTCTTTTGTCGTATTTGATTCTGCGATCGCGCCTCAAACCTCAAAACAGGTCGCCCCTTATAAGGATCGAAACCACAATCTCTCGAGCTGCGGCCCATCTGGCAGCCGCCTGAGCTATTCCACCCACACACATGAAGGGTTTTTCGGTCGTATTTGACTCTGCGATCGCACCTGAAGCCTCAAAACACTCTGAACACGATAAGGATCGAACCCACAATCTCTCTGGTTGCAGCTTGACTCTGCGATCGCACGTCAAGCCTCAAAACACGATAAGGATCGAACCCACAATCTCTCGGGTTGCAGCCCGTCTGAGCTATTCGACGCCACACACTTGAATTGTTTTTTGGTCGTATTAGGTCGTACAGGTCGCACCTTATAAGGACCGAACCCACAATCTCTCGGGTTCCAGCCCTTGTGCCATCCGCCTGAGCTATTCCATCCACACACTTGGAGGGGACTCTGCGATTGCGATTGACTCTGCGATTGCGCGTCGAGCCTCGAAAACCATCGTACCTTATAAGGATCGAACCGGCAGTCTCTCGGGTTGCGGCCCTGAGGCCATCGACCTGATCTATTCGACGCCACACATTTGAATGTTGCGCATCAAGCCTCAAAACTCTTCACACCCTATAAGGATCGAACCCAACCAGTCAGCCATCAACCTGAGCTATTCAACCCCACACACGACTTGTTTCTTGGCGTATTTGAATTTGTCATTACTTGTCGGACCTTGGCCATTTGGACACATTTTGAGACAAACAGGTTCTTGTTTTACAGGTAAAGAAGAATTTCTGCTATGTTGATGTTAATATTCCTCTTCGAAGGACTAAATATTCTCTCCTTGTTTTGTTTGATTGGCAGGTGTCCATTGAAATGCAGCTGAAAGAGCTTCCTGTCCACATTCTAACGGGGCACAAAGCCGGTGAATGTCAGGACACCTTGCAAAATGGCTTTTTGTTCCACCGGAGGAGGTTCGGAAAGGTTTGAACCATTATTTCACCCCATAAAGTGGAGGTTTTCAGGGTTCACCAGGCATTTCAATGCTCTTTACCCTTCTCAAAGTCTGAGACAGAACCCTGGAGAATACATTTGACACTTTCAAAAACAACCTCCTTATTTTAAGACTTTCACTTCCAATTAGTCTTAAAGGCACAAATAACACCCAATACTGATATATTAAGGTCGATATATTAAGGTCGATTAAGGTCGATGTGATTCATTTCTCAGTTAATTATCATCTTATTTACCATAATTATTAGCTGAATAAGTGAGGGGTTGTCTGTTCCCAGTGCTCTTACTCACACTTCTAATTAAAACTCATCAGAACATCATTATTTTTGCGACAACCTGTTTATGGAAACCGGGAGGATGGCGTTTTTTAATTACTAACACTGGCTATGGGGCTAAAATAAACCCACCTGACCAAACCCCACACAAATTATATATAAAATGAAATTACTATTAAAAGCTTCTCAGTAATTAAGGGCTGTTAGAGAACACACAAATATCAATTTAAGGCTCTTTCAAATACTTCTTCAGGCTAAATTCTTTAAATTTGACACGTTTTTTTGTCCAGAAATTCCTTCTCTTGCTACCAGGCTCTTGCTACTAATTGTTCAGATGTTCTGGGGAATTTGGAGCCAAACAATGAGATACATTTTATGTATATGGATCAGAAATTCTATTAGAATGAAGTAAAAGAAGAAATGGAGGAAGACAATACCATTATCCGCACACTTTTTCAATTAGTGTGCAGGCAGACACCTCAGCGTGGCTGGCATCGCCGTCCTAAATCCTCCAGAGAGAGAAAAAAAAGGAGCATTAGCAGTCATATGCCAACCAGATTTGTCCCATTATTCATTACAATTAATTGCTTCCCCGTACTCCCGGCCTTTCCCAGGAAGGCAGCGCACAGCAGACGTCTGCTCCGCTGTAGATTGTAATACGAGTGGAGGACTTAAAGCTGTCATTCAAATCTCACCGTGACCTTTTGGGAGAAAAGGCTGTTTTTCACGCAGTTTGCAGGAAGCAGACTGGATAGAGTTTAGTGTGTGTGTGTGTGTGTGTGAGAATGTACTTCTATACTTGTGAGAACCAATCTGAGTGAGGATATTTTTACCAGGTGTAACCCGAGCCAACAGGTAACACTTCAGAGGACAGTAAATCCCTCTGAACTCTGCATCATTATACATAAATAAGATGTTAGTAGCTGTGTTTTCCCTCTAAACAATAGAGGTCAGTAGTGAGGCAGAAGATATATTCTGATTAGATTTCCATTTAAGTTATAAAGATCTGACTAAAGTCCATTGAGTAGCTGTTCAGGGGAAATAAGCCTTGCCTTAATTTATTCACTTAATTTGCTTAATTCTTCAGTGATTTGACAACAAAAAACATGTAAAATAAATTCAAATCAAAATAAATAAAGACCCTTTTAAACAGTAAACATGTCGACATCTTTTCTGTTCAGTTCACTTCTCTCTGCTGTTATGACGCAACCTATGAATGATGCTCACATAAGAAACACACAAAAAAAGAAAAAAGCTTGGCAAGCAACCAGATACATTTAATTAGATAATTGCTTCTTTTTTTTTCACCTGAAGAAAAGCTCACAGTATTCTTACAGTAGATGGAACATGATTCTCTTTGAGCCGGGATGAAGCTGTAATTTCATCTGCAGGAGACAATCAAACATCGGGATGCGGATTTAAGTCGTGCTACCCATGAGCTATATTCTTGACGAGCAGTTGGCAGCTTGAAGGGTCCTCAGCGTGGAGGTAGTGTGTATGTGACCACACACACACACACCAGGGACAGTTACACTGATGGTTCATGGAATGATTCTGTTTACTGCATAAGAAGTCCATGTAGATAAATCTGTTAATGATCAATATAAAGCATAATATAAAAGCAGTAAGGAAGCAACCACACACACACACACACACACACACACACACACACACACACACACACACACACACACACACACACACAAACGTTCTTTTACAATATGAAACCTTTAACAGGAGGTCTGTAATGAGGAAGTGTGAGGACAGACTCACTGCCATGTTGGAGGAATGAAAACTAACTCTGTATTTTCTTTTTCCATTTTCAAAAGGTGTAAGAGCTCCTCACAGTAAAATCATATTATTTTTTTAGTGCGGAAAAAATGTATTGCCGATAAATAATTACTTTCATCATAAGCATTTCTCTAAAACATTAGAATAATATATGCTTCACTCAAAGTTAAAGTTTGAAAAAAAACTTTAACACTCAAAAGTTAACTAAATAAATTCTGGTCGACTCCTCCAACATGGCGGCACGTCCCTTCTAACAAGACATCTGTTCTAAGAAACAAACAAACAATACAGTTTAAACTCTGTTCTTTATATAACTCCTCTTATTTAAATAGCTTTACATTCTTTAACATCATTTCCTGTATTTGTTAACATGGATAGTGGCATTGTGAAAGAAGTGGGTCATATCTTAGGCACATCAAGGCACATATCACACATTCGTTTCCTGAAAATCACAAACAGATAAAACATGCTCCGACGTTAAAACGTCCTATTTGTGCCACACAAACGATGAAAACATCCGCTAACAGCATGCAGGATTACTTACTCTCTCTCTGCTCACAACCGCAAGAAATAAAAGAACTCCACTTCAAATGCACTTTGTAAAAATAAAGATTTTGCTTTAAGAGAAACATTTAGCATGCAAATAAAAAAAGAATCCGTTGAAAGCGTGATTTTCTCATGCAACATATTTAACTCTCTGTAAATGTATTTGTGTCTATAATTGGCTGCAGTGACAGAAGGACAAAGAATAAATAATAGAAATATATATATATATATGGAAAGAGCAGATTGAAAAGCATCTTCCTCAGTAACGCTAAAGCTGGAAACCTCATCGTGTAAACCTCAGAATCAGTAGTGGTTTACCGGTATAGTGCAATAAATGCTAAAGTAGACAAGAAGATGTACTTCAGAAACATCTCAGAGTGCTTTAAGAACCATTAAATATTACCCGACTAGTAATTGTAACATGCTAAGATCAGAAACAATACAATGCAAAGCTCTGTCTGGCTTTATTTTAGGGGTCCATAGTTGTTTCTTTGGTTTCCTGGAAAGAACTGGTGATTTGTTACAGATTGTAGGTCAAATTGGATCCATTTAAACTAAACAAATCTCCATTAATGGGTCATTTATTCCTCTTTTCTGTTAAGTTGTATGCTATACGCGTACGTCTCTACTTTGCCTACAATTGGTACCAGGTTACATATTTCTTTCCAGTAAACTTTAAGGGAATTATTAAGAAATAATGGAGCCGTGAAATAAAGCACAATCAGATGCCACATGAAAAAGCTGCATCACACTGAGGACAGTGTTTCCTCAACAATCAGTGTTAAAAAATGAAGTTTAAAAAAGGAGTACAAAGATAATGTTAATGATCATACTATCAAAGTTCAATAGACAGTAGAAAACAGATGTGTTGCGTAACATCAGAGGCACCAGATGTTGAGAAAACAGACGGATCGACTCTTCGTGAAAAACAAACCTCATCCTCAATCTTTAGATACGATTTCACTCAAAACACACTCAGGAGCGACGCTTGATTTGGCCAGATTCATCCCGCCGTGTGCTTGATTGCATTATTGTCATTCAAATAGCACCATCAGCATGAGAGCCTTTGTGTGTTTGCCACCTTTTAAAGGACCAGTAGCTGAATTTATTTCTTGGCATCCTCAGAATCCGCCCCCACTTCGGTCCACCGTCACCGGCCCTCTTTTATTCAGAGTCTCCTCCGCCGTTTTCATCAGCATGGCCAGACGGCTGTCCGACACTTGTCCCTTCTTCACCGCGCTCATCAGCTGCCCAGGAAACAGCAGAGAACAGCGGGAAAGGTTAACTTCAAATAGGAAAAATTTAATAATCAGTGTGACGAACGCCCCCCACTGCCTGCCCGGTATCACCTTCACATATCCCCGAATGTTAAGAGGTAGAAAATGAACCCGACACCAGCTGTCTTCTTCATGTGTTAAAGCTGCACTAGGAGGGAAACGAAGGAGCGACTGGTGCTGCAAAAAAGAGCAGCTTCCATTCCTTTAACAGAGAGATTCTTTAAAATACGCCGGATTTAACAAAAGCATGAAACCAAGAGTGAAGTCCAAGCTGACTTCTGCTTTTTAATTTCAGTTTTCTAAAGGATGACGAAGGTATTATTCTATATTTCCTTTATTGTCAACAAATCCCATTAAGACCAAAACCAACAACGTGTTACGAGCCACAAACCTTTTCTCTCTAACTGAACTTCTGTTCAAACTGTGCTTCAAACACCGTCTGAAAGAAATCAACGCTGAAGAAAGAAACGGGCAGTAAGGACTCTTTTATTTCATTTCTATTCTTCCTCTCTATATGTGTTAAAATAATAATTTTCTCCTGCATCTTTACTCATTTACTTTGTTTAATGTGTTCTGATTGGTAATATTTTCTCTGTAGTATTTCCTTTACATGAAAAGAAAAAAAATCATTAATCCAGGCATGATTGCTACTAATACATTTTAAAAAATGTGTTTGATTTCATGTTAAATATGTGGAAAAGTGTGTTATGTTTCGGTTATTTTATGACCCACTAATAAACATCATTGATGTGTTTCTAGTATTTTTTGGACAATAATGGACTTCTACAGAGGAAGAAGAAATATGAGATATTACTTGATAGTTGAATGAATTCATTGTTGATTTTGGTCTTTTCATGGGATTTGTTGACAACAACAAAACAAACACAATACCACCGCTTATCCATTCCGCCATCGTTGTTTAAAGTTTACTAGTGCAGCTTTAACACTTCTTGGATCCTTTTTAGTGTGTTTTTTCCCTTCAGCCACCAGAGGACTTAATAAAGTTCTCTGTAACGTTATTGTTATCCCATCACTACATGTACACTACCTGTTTGTTGTCCCTAAGTCATCCATGCGCAGGTCGGGTATCCACACAAGAAACAGACATTGAGAATCACAATGTACACGACATATGCATGAATAAATACTTGACTAATAATGTTTTACGTGTCACACAGAGGAAAACTCAGCCGCTCGTCTCCTCGGCCAGCGGAGAAGCCGGCACACTAATGAAGACTAAATCATCGACTGTCACCAGGCTCTGCTATAATGACTCTTTCCTGGACTTTCGTTGTCATGTGAGAAGCTAATTTAGCCCGACACAGCAGGCTCCATTACACAAGTCGCTGACAGAGATTCTCCTTTCTAATGAGCTCCATCTAGTCGGACTTCACACCTTCTGTTCTGCAGGACGTTCATTGTTCTCACATCACAGGTGGACAATGGTCTTTTTTTTAATGATGTAGCATATAAACATATAGTATGTATGAGGAACATGTGATTATCTGCATGTGTAAAGTTCAAGGTGTAAATTACTATATAATATGAATGCTTGAACTTGTATTAATCTGCACCGAGTGTCAGTTTTACACACACATTTACTAGTATAAAGAATTGTGACAGTGAAAAGTGAAATATCGGCTGAAATGACGGGTCATCAGATGCATCCTCTCTCCTCTGAGCTTTCACCGTCTGCATGTTACCTACCTGCATGAATTCATCAATTTCCACTTGTCCGTTCTTGTTGAGGTCCACCTCATTAAGGATTTCATGGAGCGCATTTTCATCAATGTGGACATTGATGCTCTGCAGAGAAGAAAAAAACAAGACGAGGGATCAATAAGGTGTAAAGATGAGAGGCAGACGGAAGAGGGGATGAAATAAGACTCACTTCCAAAACTTGCTGGACGTCGACAGTCGTGATGAATCCTTTGCTCTCTTTGTCAAAGTTATGGAAACGCTTCTTATACCTGTCACACAGATTTCAGCACCAGTTATTATTTGACTCTAGAGCATCAAACAAAACTCATTTCCTTTCATACGTTATATCTTATTGTGTGTGCAGAACAACACCCATCATACTGCCGGTTACACACTGGCACATGTTTTTATTTCATCAGATAAACTGGTAATAAAAGGTGAATCATTACCTGGCTACTTCCTGGTTGTCCAGGTTGATCTCAGATGTCTTGGTCAGCTGTTCGGAGCGAGACCTGTAGCCCATCTCAAGGTACAAAAACTTCCTGGCTGCTTCCAGCTGGGTCTGGATTTCACATTAGCAGAGAGAAAAGAGGAGTCAGTCTGTTAGCACATTAAATATACCCAAGGGCACCGACATAACCCCCCAAATCATTTCATATGGTTGATGATTCATATACAGATTACTGTCTGACATCTTGTATGAACTATTCAGCAGACCGGTGTTTTGTTTATGTGTTATTCTACAGTATGAGACATGTGGCCTCCCTGTGCTGTAACAATAACTGAGAGTTCAGTTTTCATGAACACGTAACTCCACTCATATCACTTCATCTCTTTCATACACACACAAACAGAGCTTCCTCCTCCAAAGGGATGAAGGGTGTGGACCTTTTCTATTGTGTGCCGATCGAAAGCAGAAACCAGGACTTCAAAAACCCACCAGGGAATAAGGCATTATGTAAAACAGAGCAGGTTTTCCTGTTCTTCAGATTTTTACCGTCTTCTGCTGCTCACTCCAGTCCAGCTCCTTCCCCATGATCTGCACGATGCGCGGGAGGGCTTCATCAGCCGCCTGCACGTTCAAGAAGCCCAGGCGTGTCCGTCGGGCGATGACGTCGATGGCTGTGCAGGCGTACTCCTTCAGCGCATACAGCACCTGAGGAAGAAAGGCTCACATGAGGCTCGAGTGTTTGAGCCTATTTGGGCAATAGTAAGCATAAAGACCCCACGTTACCTCGCCCTCGATGTAAGGGAACTCAGACACCAATCTCTTCCCCACGATCGGCCACCTTTGCCCGGTGACCTGAGCCATCTTGGCCACGTCGAACGCCTTTCCGCCGTACGTCGAGGCCAGATGCTGAGCGACCTGCGCACAGACACCAACGAGAGAATGAAAGACTTATTAAAAGGAAGGAACTTAAGTACTTAGCCTTGAACTGGCTGTGTGGATTCTTGTGATTTTTATTCACTTTTCTTCTCTAACGATCTAAAAATCACAGGTTAAACTTGGTACAGCTGATCGTCGTGGCAGCTCCTAATATTCACATGATCGATTTCCCCTCTTCAGAGTTCAGCGATGAGCGTTAACGCCACTTTGTCAATGAGGCGTCACATGTTTACAGAACACAAGAGGGCTATTTGCTATTCAGATCGTTGGGCTGCCGATCATGTGAAAGGGCAAACTCTGTCCAAATATCAACGGTGACCTTTTAGGAATATTGGAGAGAGCAGCAGAGCCGGTGCAGAACGCCTCTAATGAGGAGTAAGTGTACTGAAGGCACTCGGTGCACGAGTACTTTTTCTTCATGAAACGATGTTCTACTGGGTTTAATGAAAAGGCACAGCCTAATTATTGGAAAGATGGCTTGTAGCTGATGTAAATCAATGTGCCCTTACTTCCTGCCATTGATAAATCGTACAGCATACAGTGCATTTCAGCACGTGTCCAGTCTTTTGTGTAGTAGAAATGTCAGCATTGTTACAGCAGCGGCTTTAATGTCAGCTTCAGTGCTGCTGCTGCTGAAGAGGACAGTGAATGTGTGTGTGTGAGCTTTTACAGCTTTGTTTGTATCCGTAGCTAGTTAAAGGTCTACGAGCTTCGACGCATCGCCGTGCTCAAAATGTTTCAGGAAGTCAAACTGGTCTCGGAGGCAGAGCTTAAACAAATAGTTACAACATTTTGGTGGAATTAAAAAGCACCTCTAAAGCTCACACGCTGAATCTTAACAAAACCCAAGTGTGCATGCTAAAGCGACTGAATGCTGTTTATAACGCGTACACATGTGTTACCTCGTTCTCCAGTCCGTAGTCCTGCACCAGGCGGATGTAGAGGGTCGGCGTCCAGCCCTTGGCTCCCTCCAGCATCAGACCCACGGTCTTGCAGGGCTCCGCAGACAGGCCGTGGGTTTTGACGGCTGCGTCCAGAGTCTCTTCAGCCATGGATCTGTAGGTAGTCCACTTGCCCCCTAGAGTCACACACACACAAATACGATCCTTAATGTGCAGAAGTGGTGGTGCAGTGATGTCACAAGATAATCCAGACACTGACCAGCGATGGTGACCAGTCCGCTGTCACTGATGCTGACGATGTGGTTTCTACAGATGGACTGAGTGTCCTTGGAGTTGGGGTCGGTCACCAGGGGACGGATGCCGCTCCACGCTGCCAACACGTCTCCTCGGCGCACTGCAGACGACACAAAGACGGTCACGTTTCAACCGAGACACTTCACTCTGCACCAGAGCTAAATGTTAGACCGAGTGCATCGCTGACACGAGAAGAAAATTAGATCCGTGCTGAACTTCCTGCACTTGTGATATCACATGCTGATATCCTGACCTTTTCTTTCTGTCTGGCCTCTGTTTCATCTTTTCTGGGTTTCCTGTCCATATTCACAGACGGATCTTCAGCCACTACACTACAAACGTTCCCGGCTTTCAAACAAGTTTAGCTTTTCTCACTTCTGGAATCTCCAGTTTCACTTTGGAGCTCAATAGACACAAAGGGGCCATGGAGCATTTAGGGGGATCTATTGGCAGAAATGGAACTTAATATTAATATGTTTTCTTTAGGGCACAATCACCTGAAAATAGGAATCATTGTGTTTTGAATGAGCCGTTTGTATCTACATATGGAGCAGGTTCTTATCAGCCGCCATGTTTCTACAGTAGCCCAGAACGGACAAACCAAACACTTGCCCTCACTGCTAGATGTTGCCAAGTCCTGCACACTGCACCTTTAAACTAAACTGTTTGAATGGACAGGTGATCTCTGTGAAGTGCATGCTCCTTAGAATGGACACGAGAAGCACCTTCTACGTCGGGGCTGAGGTAGTTGCGGATCTCCCTCAGGATGAAGTTGATGTCGTCCTCCCCTGGGATCGGGTGGGCCGTCACGCTGGTGGGCGAGTCAGTGGTCCCGGCGATGGTCATCTTCTCCCAGGGCAGGAAGAAGATGACGCGTCCGTCACTTGTGGACGGATCGAGCAGACCCATGTTGTCAGGACTGAGGGACAGAAAATCCAGGGAGAAAGGTTGTTATTAATTATAACAAGAGCAAGTAGTAGAAGAAGATAGTGGAGTGATAGCAACATATGTTTAATTTACCATCTTTACAGTCGCAAGTTTGTGGATAAGTATGAGAAAGAAGTGTTGAGGAGAGCAACAGAAAAGGAAAATAAATGAGAAAAGAGGGACAAATTGAGGAGCTGAAGACACAAATGGAAAAACACAGATGTGGGGGAGGAAGAGGAGGTGGTGAGGGAGCGCAGATAGCGGCAGGAGGAAGACAAGAGAAGAAGAGAATTAGGTGCTTGGCATTTCTGGCGCTGTTCAAAGGGCTCGCTCTCCCTCGGGTTTCGCTCAATAAGCTTCGCTGAACTTTAAAAAACGCCCTACTTCAACAAAACCACTCTATTGCTCTGCTGTATCTTAACCAGAGAAGATTGTCCTATGCATGTTAGTATAGGTCAGATAATAGTTGAGTATTTACACATTAAAATGAGAAAACACTGAGGATTAAATATGTACAAGTGAATGCCTTTGAAAAATAAAAAAACCATCAAACATCTCCTCAACTTCAATAAAGGACATGCTGTGAGTGTGTTGGCTGTACGTGTGATACCTGTAGTAACCGGGGATGACGATGTGAACACCAGCGCTGGGTTGGCAGATGTTTTTGGTTTCCCGGTTGTCCATCTTCCTCAGCGAGTCCGTGAACGGTCCGGTGGCGTTGATCACACACTTGGCCTTCACATCAAATTCTTGTCCTGTGAGGAGAATAACGGTGAAACACTCATACCCCTGAAAACATGCCGATAGCTTCGACTTAAAATGAATTCTGCTCCTGCTTTTAGCAAAATACACGACTTGTTTGTGTTGACTAAATCTTTATTGATGGGAAAGTCTCGCTCACAACAACAACACCTGTGTGCCTCACCTGTGATGACGTCCCTGCAGCGGGCGCCACACACCTTCTCCTTGCCGGTCTGTGGGTCCTTCGTCTTCAGCAGGTGGACCACCTCGGTGTAGTTGGCGACGGCGGCGCCGTAGCGGGCGGAACTGAGGGCGATGGCCAGGTTCATACGGGCGTCATTGTGCTGCCCTGAAGGGGACAGAGAAGAAGAAAGCTGCTGATTGAGAACAAAGGTTTCATCTAAACCTCACTTGTAATACCCTAAATGCTCTGTTTTGTCTCTGGGCTTCTGCGCATGTGAATTATTAACATACTATAGTTTATTTTTCCTGAGATTGCAGAGCATAGTGATACCAGCCAGTTCACAGTGAGAGCGTCAGGCCTACACAGGGTGCTGCAGAATAAAAGTGCCTCTGCTGTCGTTGGTGGCAGCAGCATCAGCAGTAACCAAGACAGCAGGAGAAATAGCTGTTGCTCAGTCGCTCCGACCGTCTACGACGCTCCTCTGCGCTCAACACCGCCGGGAGAGAAGGTCAGATTTCGAAATGTCACCGGCGTGATTGTTCCAGACGGCATAATTGGAGAAAAGACGCCCCACCCCTCCAAACATCCCCCCTCAGAGCAGATGATGGGAGGGGGGGGGGTGGACATCAAACATATGCTGCTTTGCACCAAGAAAATGCTCTTCTTTTTCTCACCCTGCAGTTTTAATTTACATTTAGAAAAAGGCTTTTATATAGTGTGCAGGATTTATAAAGCATAAATAATTGCAGGTAAATTAAGCTCTCAAGATAGCCAACTGCTCCCAAAACTTGGGAGATTTGTGAATCTTTCTTTCATAAAAATATTCAACCAGGAGTCACATTAACAAAACTGCAGATCATTTCTTTACAAAGCAGCATGGATTTTAATTTCTGCTATTAATCACTGATTTTGAAAGTTGAATACCATAAATAAGAGACATTAAAAGCCTCTTAGGTAGCATCAGATATAAAAAAAATAAAACAGCAGCAAGCTGATACTCAATATGTTGGTTCTCCTCTGTGATCAGAGGAGCATGCAGCGATTACGGCCACAGGGAACGATGGGCATCCTTCCAGCATGTCAACACATTTAGTTAGGCACCAGTGGAGACAGGAAGGCCACGAGGCAACGTCTCCACCTGAGGCCCGTTTCTATCTTCTGTTTGGCTTAATCATGCTACACAATTTCTACAATAAAACAATTTATTTAGATAAAGAATTTCTTTACAAAATGCGTGGTTGCATCGTTTTGCAAGCTAAGGGCTCGATGATGTTGCAGACATTTTTATAAATATATTTTTTTTGCCCTAGTTTTCACTCCTTTGTCATGTCATGTCTTGTTATTTGACAACTAAAAATGCTGTTTTATTTTCCATGATTTATTGAGTTTATTGTTGGAAAGTGACTGAATTAAACATGTGCATCATGTCTGTGTGTATAGAGTTATGACTCAAATTAGAGAAGTCCATCGGGATCTCGAGGTTAAAACAAAGCAACGTCTACGCCAATCAGTCGTGAATGGCTCAACCAAAGGGAATTTCCATTCTCAAATTGTTTCATTTAATCTCTTTTTAGAGTCCTAAAATGGTAAACGATCATGTATTTCACAGGAAAAAGCCAGAGGGAAATAATAGTTTTGTTCTCTTCTATCCCATTAATCATCTACTGACCCCTCCGATAAGTCTTGTGGCCCATTTGAGGGGCCCTGAGCCACAGGTTGGCTCGACAGCTACTCGGCACAGGAGTTTTATTTCAAACTAATATTCATCAGTAAACCGAACCAATTCATTACCATTGGACAGAAGCTGGAAGGAAAAGAGCAGGAAAAGGGAAAGAGCACCAAGACTGACTCAGCTGCTCTGTTCGTGTAATATGAGTAATGAATCAACAAACGAAGCGTGCCGTTCTTGATTACTGTCCACACATACCGGTGACAAAGCAAAAAGGCCTCTGCAGCCTTTCACTCACCGTCATAGTAGACGATGGCTCCCACCAGCTTGTCCTTCTTCAGCATGGGGAAATGCTCCAGGGCCTTGGTCTTACTGAGGACGTAGCTGCTCTTCAGATTCTGGACCCCAGCCACCAAGTCGTACATCTTGATCCCTGCCCAGTAGTAAGGCAACTGCCACCATCTTGGAAATGAACACGTTAGATTGAAGCTACATTTTTGGGTAGTTTTGGGGGGTTTCCATCAATTCATCATCCTTTAAACAACAACTATCTTCATTTAAAAGATGAAAAGCATTATGCTGACGTCACATAGCAATTACCACCGGCGTGTTTGAGTGCTGACACGTACTTGTACACAGGCAGCATGATGGGTAGCGGTGCAGATAGGTGAGGCGCAATCTCCAGGAGGTTGGCTCGCTCGTGGAGGGCCTCCTTCACCATCATGTACTGTCCCCACAAAATAAAGAGGAAGTTCATGTCAAGGAAAAGCGGGTAAAACAAGATGAAAATGAAAGAAATACGAGTGTGAAGAGGAACCTGTTCGTAGTCTAACTGCATGATGGCCTTCTGGAGGTAGCGGACTCCGCCGTGGATCAGCTTGGTACTCCGACTGCTCGTCCCCGAAGAGAAGTCGTTTCTCTCTACGAGAGCAGTCTTGAGGTCTGCGGAAAGATGACAAAGGATGAATATACCTGTACTGTTTGCTATCAACACGTCTAAGCTATACAGTAGTGACTAAGTATGTATCATCACGACATAATTCTGCTTTTTGCAAAGATAATAGCAAATAAAACTGTAAAACCCCTCCGTTCGACGTTTTGGTAGAAGCACATATATCAATGCTGCACAAATATCTACCACTAATCTAAATATATACACACAGTATATTCCCACAGCACTGATATACATCTCGGAGGGTGTATTTACAGTAAGTTACAGCTAAGCTTCTGTGGCCACAATAGCAGCTGACATTATAAACTCTCCTCCTCCAACACTTATAGAACGTGGAACATGTTGTATCCGGGGAGAGTGATGCACTTGAGAGAAGCTCACTTACTGCGTGTGACAGCGTCTAAGGCACATCCTGCACCCGTGGCCCCTCCCCCAACGACCAGGACGTCAAACTCCTCCGTGCTTTGCAGCGCCGCGAGCTGGGCCTGCCGAGTGGGGAACTCGTCGGCGAAGGGAACCCTCAGCTCTGCTTCTGCAGCCACGTGGGCTAACCGAGTCTGGATGTGACACAGATACATACAAGCAGCACAAACACAATGAGGAGAATGCATTTGAACGACATTAACGAGTCCCGAGTTGTGCAAAACTACAGTTTTCTGTGTTAATTTCTATTTAAACTATGTTAATTTGCAATACAAAGCCATAGAAATACAGCAACACTTTCCTTGAGGTGCATTTTGAAACATTATAAGCTCACTGCAAGCATTCCCAGGAAATGTGTTTATGCATTATAATCAACTCATAACATTACATGTGATGCATAATGACGAGCAATCATTTTAATACATTATGGATTTGACTGTGTAATGAGATCACTGTACCGTGCTCATAATATGCATTATTGGGTCGTAACAGAGGATCATGTATGAACGGAAACCTAGAAGTGTGTTACTATTTAAAAAGTGTAGTACAGTCCAACGTTGAACAATTCAGAGCTTAAAAAAAACTTTCAGAAGAAAAAGAGTTTTCATTGTTTTACATAACAGAAACAAACATTTTTCATAATAATCTTCCATTTAATATTCTTTGTTTCTATTTTTTGGATAGTTGACATACTGTGAAATAGATGACATATTTGGTACGCTTCACTTTGGATGACAAAGTATTTTTACTTCATAGTATTGCTACTTGTACCTGACTACTTCACCAAATGTAAATGCATTTTTAAGTCCAAGAATGACCTTTAATCTTTAATCCAAGAAAAGAAAAAAGTGCTTATGATGTCTCATTTTCACCTTTAGTTTCCAAGTGAAGTGTTGCTACAAAAGCACAAATATATACAGTATATGCGATTAGTAGCAGAGGAAAGTTTCAGCTGCAACATGCTGCACAACTTTGCAAAACCAACAAAATAAAATCACAATGATTAGCAAAATAATTAATTTAAAGAAATAATCACATACGACAACACGATAAAAGCAGAAACACAGCTCCCCTCTGATACGAGGATGTGGAATTTCACTTCTAATGAAATATTCATTCATTCATTTTTTTTCCTTCCATTTAGCAGTTCAAGCTAAATGATTGCATCAAGCTGCTTTGAAGCAAACGTGGCATTTGACTTGCAAATTGTAGCAGGCGTTTGTAATTTAGGTCTGCAGCCGCAAACGAGAAGATGATATAATCATTGTCTATTTTTGATGATGCATACAGACAAACACCGCCACAGAATTAAGTGCCAGCATGCCCCCCCGTAATCAAGTTAAGTCAGCGAACGGCACAGCAAGGCCCATGCTAATAGCCAATCGGCCGCTGCCTTGAAAACTTCTCCAAGCCATATGCCCTTGCTAAAGGAGACAAGACGGACATTCATCTCATCAGCATTGCAATTACTGGGATTAGAGGCATGCATGATTACAAACTATTGTGAAAATAATTATATTTCATCAGGGTCGACTTCTTGCTTACCAATCCATGCTTGGTTGAGAGGACGACGGTGGGCAAGAGAAGACATTATCGCATCAGGACAAAAAACAAAGTTCACATTAGGTTGCACAGTCAAATAAAGTCTGGTATGTAGTTGTGCGGCATTGCTTAAAATAGGCTCCGGGGTCGGAGGTCGGGGGAAACACAGCTGCTTGTCCATTTCAAACGAAGCCGAGTGGTTAGATACAGTTCATGAACACCATCGGTGGCTCAGTCTGGAGGCCTGACATCTTATGTCCCTTCTTTTATCTGTACGGCTAACTTAGCTTAGCATAAAGACTAGAAACAGAGGGAAACGGCTCTGTAAAGGTAACAAAATCTGCACCTTTTAAAGCTAACTAATTAACACATTATAATCTGTGCAAAAAACATTTAATAATTGTTTTACTTGCAGTATTTCTTGACTGGGACCAGTGAGATTCTGGTGTCTACACTGGCTTTCTAGCAACTGGTTCCAGTCTGTATGTGAAGCTAAGTCAGCAGGCTGCTAACGTGGCTTCATATTAAGCGTACAGACAGTACAGAGATTGGTATCGATCTCGTCATGTAACTCTCAGCAGGAAAGTGAACAATGTTATTTACCAAAATGTCCAACACTGGAGACAAACACGTGGTTTATTTTGATGATATATAAATAACAGCCACACCTCTATGGACTCAGAAAACAAGTTGTCCTCAACTTCTTAATTACAACTTATGAACATCACACATTTTATTGGACCAGGAAGTGGAAGGCAAACAATCAGAGGTAGTTCCATGAGAGTTTTAACAACAATGTGAAAGCAGCTCAGGATTCAATGCTGGCCAGTTTCCAAGTTACTTGAAGCCTCCTGCACGGCAGCTGGAACACATCCAATAAAACTAAAAGAAAAAACACCTTGAAGACGACAGCGAGTACATTCCAACATCTAGACCTGACAAGCCTGGAAAGAAGTCCCTCCCAGCTGGGTCGACTTGTTTCAAAAACATACCATTCACAATATTGTTCTGAAAAACATTGAAGTATTTTGTCCTTCAATTTGACAGCATGTCAAGCAGCATGAACAATACTGACAATAAGAAGCAAAAACATAAACATATGTGCACTCAGTCACAACCTGCAGAACTGGAATTCATGCCGCCTGTACTCGTGCAGCAGCAAACACACAGTGGAGCGTCTCTACCAGCACAAAAACTGAGAGGTGACATCTTCCATCAGCTTACCTGTGTCTTTCTGTACTCGATCAGCTGTGAAAGGCCAAAAACTGTGGCGACCGCCCCGCCGCCGATGATGGCCGTCCGTTTCAGAGCCTTCCTGAACGCCATCGTCCCTGTGGGAGCAAAAGTCAAGTGCAGTGAGGAGACGGAGGGACACCCGGGTTATGAGGCTCTGGCATGACAGGCGATCGTGTGAAGGAGGCATGCGAGGGAGTACGGAGGGGGGGGGGGGATCCAAAAAGCTGAGAGTCAGGCTGTACGGCTGGAAGTTCAGGTAGGTAATGTGCAGAGCGGCAGAGGAATGCTGTGGCGATGCAACTGTTGCACTAAATAAGGAGAAAGCTTCATTACTCCGGTTTTGATAATACTTGGGCGTGGCCGTTTGCAGCGGGCCCTTGCTTTGGCCCCTGGAAGTGCCGCCTGCAGCGTTGTCTAGAACCACTTATGAAGAAAGGTTTGGTTGGAACATTAGTCTATCAAGTCCAAACACCAACGATAGTCAGTTTACAATGATATCAAATGGGGAAAGAGCAGAAAATTATCACATTTGAGATGCTGGTACCATCAAATATTTGTAAAAACGACTTATTTGACCTTTTAAAGATAACTGCTCATCACATAATCACTAAGAAGAGGTTTGAGGACACACATTGGCTCTGTGATGGGCATCTGTAATTAGTTTTGACATTTAAAACCCCCACATGATCAGACAGATTGATTAGTTTAAAAAACATATATATATACAAATGATTGACATATTAATCAATAATGAAAATGATTGTTAGCAGCACCTTTTGCAAGATCATTATGTTTGTCCAACTATCCAGAACACATTTAATTATTGCTTTGATAATAAATGTTCTGTGCAATTCATGTGTTAGTAAGATAAAATACTACAGGGAATACTCATCATGTTAGCTAAGAAGAAGTGCTAATTAGCCTCTTATAACCTGTTATGAATACGATGTATATAAAAAGCTTCTCCACAGAACTGCATATGTTAGATGCTAAAGCTGTGAGCTACAGTCTATGATATGTAAAGCCTAATTATAGCCGGAGGGACTTTTAACGTCCTTTGATAGTTGTGATGCTGTTTCAATGGCATAAAAACTGAATTACAACCTATAAAAACTAAATATAAGCTAGTAATATGAACTATAAACGTGTTTTTCTACCAAATCTATTTTTTGATAGTCAGAGCTCAACCAATCCTGAATTTTTAAGATATGTAAGAGTTTACGAATCCTGATCACAATATATCGGCCCATAGGTTTCAACAAAAACCAATAACATAAACTAACAATCTTGATACAGATACAAGCAAAAAAAAAAAAACTCATCAGTGCCCTTTGGTGGACAAACGCAATAGAGAAATGTGAAATATTTGCCTCAACAAAATAGTCCCAAATGTGTTGTTTTCATTAAAATCCGGAGACATTACATGAGATAAGAAAGCACGATTAAGACTAGACAACTACTGCTACTTCAAGCTTAAATTCTCCAATAAAAAGTTCGAGTTTAAGACTATTTTATTCAAGCAAAAACCAGATATTTTGTTAAATTAACAAGTGTTTGCTCATCTTTCTCAAAGCCAGGTCTTATCAATATCCAGTGTATTGTCCTTGAAATCCCTGTCCAATCAAAAGCTATTCTGCAGCATAGCTCAGGCGTTCACACCCTCCCACTGGCGCCTCATTACTGGAGCCTTTAAAGGCCAAACGTGACCATAATTAGCCCTGAGGAACATTTCTGACTGGGTGTACCACTCTGAGCCGCATGACTAATAAGTGAGTGCCATTAAACTATTCCTCCTTGTGATGATCACCACCTCATTCACCTACATCAGCCTGCAGACAGACTCATAAGGAGTCAGCAGAAGAGGGGTCTCCCTGGGGTGTGATGAGGGCTGCTTTCTGAAGACGCATGCATGGAGAGGTCCATGCAACATTTCCCCATTTTTAAATGTATTTCCAGAGGATACCTGGGAGTCCCGTTTGTAGTACTGACACACTTCACACAGCAGGTGGTAGTATATTGATCTATGGTGTCCGGTATCATACGGTTGCGTTAATCTATCACCACCCAAGAGGAAGTAGCTGTTATTTGAAATCATCAACCTTCGTCTCCGCAGCAGGAATAAGCACTTTACGCGTAATACACCTCCACCGGAGGAGAGGAAACATGTCGCTGTTTTACGGCTTTAAATAACCAAAATGCACACATGAACCATGCATGTCGTTCTGTACAATAACTGAGAAGAGGTTACTCCTCCATGGTCACTGCCACTAGCAGAGAAAACTCGCAGATGTTGCTCTGCTTTTTGGCTCTACGCCAACAAACAAAAGGGTTAAATATTCGTCAAACATAATATGAACACAACAGGCATTCCCACTTACAGGATTTCTTGTTTTGTGGCTGATTAAAACTCGCTCGGGGCGACGCAGGGCGGCGACTAAGGACATCGGTTGTTATCCAAACCGTGGCTTGTGTTTGACAGCAACGACCAGGAAGTGGAGCTGCCTTGAGCGACGCCGCGGAGAGCCAATCAGAACGCGGCGCTCGGTTGCGCTCGTCCAATAGCGTTCGAGAGGAGGCGGTGCCGCGTTGTTGACGTAATGTGGAGGGTAAAGATTGCGCAACGCTAGACCCCTGTTCATCCTCCTCCTTCAGGATAATAATAAAGAGGGAGAGAAGGGGCACCAGCTGTCGTTGTCTTTCTGTGTTTCAGCACGAGAGGCTTGACAGAAGAAATAAAGCTATAACATACATAAAGACTGGTGTTTCAACCACAGATCAACCACAGATTAAAGAGCAGCTGTTGAAGATGATCCTTATCTTTAAATACTTTTGAATCTTACTCCCCATGAATGCAAATAGACATCTGCTTTGAGTAGCAGACCCAGGTTTGGATGAATTCCAAAATCACAATACATGTCCTTATAGGCCTATGGTGCAAACTGCAAGAAAGTGCACGCATTATTTCCAAGTTGCATGAACTTTCTGTGCCCACACACACCCCCACCCCTCTGTGGCTCGTGCGTAATAGGGTTTGGCACAAGGGCGCGCACCACGTAAACAAAAGCACATTGTCGGTGTCACTGACGGCCAGTATGCAAGACGAGAGAGTGAACAGATCATTTCCTTTGCTCTCCACACAGCGAGTGGACCTTTCTGGTCACAGGCAGCTAAAGCTTTAATAGATCCGCAAGCAACACAACAGCAGAGATGGGATTACTTGTCACTGTCCTCCTGCACTGCACGGAGGTCTGAGGTATTGTATGACCTTCATTTTCTCCACTAATTTATGAAGAAATCAATTATGCATGTCAGTGTAAATCTTGCAAGTGATGCTTTGGTGTTTTTTGTTGTTGTTGTTTCAGGCAAACTCTAGCAGAAAATAACATCCTCTGGAAAATACGACAACTCAAGCCTTCAGGTAATAAAGACAATGCTATATGCAGCTCAGTTTCTCTTGTTCTACACAAGTCAGTCGTTTAGGTCTGATTTTAAATAGTTTTAAGTTTTAAGATCATATCTGCCTTTTCAACAAGCAGTTTGTTTCAATTGGATTTTTTTTTTTTTTTTAATTACAAAGAAAACATTTGAAAGTAATGTTTAAGATCAGACATAAGGGCAAAAGCTTGTACTTCGTCTGTTGTATGCTGACTGCATTATGCCCATGTTTGCAGGGCCATGCCGTGCGTCCAGACCCAGTGCGGCTCCTCTCCACAAGGAGCCAGCCCGGCCTCTCAGAGCGCCGGCGGAGAGCACAGCTGCGACTTCCTCACCCCGGAGTTTGTCAAGTTCAGCATGGACCTTACTAACAGTGAACTCTCAGCTGCCACGTCGGGTCCCAGTTTTGGCCCTTTGGGTGACACTTATGGCGCCGGGTATGACGTGAAGCCCCCGTGTCTCTTCCAAATGCCGGTGCAGGGAGAGCTCCCGTGCGTCAAGGTGGAGGATGCGCACGGGTGTCCGCGGTATCAGCCGAATCAGCATCACCCGCACCAGTTCGACGAGCTGCTCTCCTCCCCGGGCTCCGTATATTATTACCGCTCCCCGTCGCCGCACACCCCCATCACATCTAACTTCCAAACTCCACCGGGACACATATGGGAGGACTCCGGCTCTCTGTACAGTTTTCGACAAGACTATTTGGCGGCGGCGCACAGAAAAAACACGCTATCCAGATTGTCGTTGTTTTCACTAAAACACGCGCAACACGGCGGCCAGAGCTTGTCCACCTGCCGAATGAAATTTGACGGATCGCTCCATGTGTCGATGAATCTGGACGCAGCCGGAGCGCATCAGCCGCTGGACAGCCCCGGGTTTTTGGGTTCCACTTCCCAAGGAAAGCAGCCCGGAGTGGGGTTTCCTCACCCGCTTCAGTTCGCCCACGGACACCACTTCATGGACTATCAGACTTCTTGTGCTCCCAGCCGAGGACCGCTGAGCACGGAGGGGCTGTGCGCGGTGTGCGGGGATAACGCAGCCTGCCAGCACTACGGAGTGCGCACCTGCGAGGGCTGCAAGGGTTTCTTCAAGGTTTGTTCTCAACTATATTTCAGAGCTGCAGGAACAAATATGATTTTAACTTGGATATTTGCAGGCAGCTGATGGACCTACAAGATGAAAAGTCTAAATTATACAGTTGTTGCTGCTGTAATCATAAACAACTGAAAATACGAGACTTGTTAAAATGGATGTATTCACTTTTTTTTGTAGAGAAGACACACTAATGAAACCCTAACTTCAAGTAATAAGATCAAATAAAAACCCCACAGGGAGCCCTGACAGGCCTCCTAAATTGCACATTGTGCTTCAGACGCACGTTTTGATCTCTTGACACGCGCGTATTAGGGGCAAATGTCCTGTATTAAATAGGCCACCAACGTGCCATGAATAAAAACCTGGCCCTTCTCCTCTCTGAGGGAGATTCCCGGGGGCAATTCTCCAAATTATGAATGGCCACGACCCGGTATTTACCCAGACTGCCCTGTCCGCCTGCTGAATGCCTTACACCGCCTCAGATGGCCCACAGGGGCCAGAGGGCTGCTGTTCATTTTCAAAGGACCGTTAAAGGCTCTGTACTTCAGTCTTGACAAAAATGGGTCTTGGAGCTCCTAAAAAAGATCCTCCCAAAAGGGTTCCCCCTGCCGCCAGATTAGATCACCTTGAGAAAGCCCACTTTGGTGCCTTATAATCAACCTTATGAGAACAGTGCTATACCGTGATATTGGTTCAACAGAGACCAATCCTGTCCTTAGATGTTCTTTAATTAAGCTCTTCAAACTGGTGCCAAAGTGCAGATGCAGTGGACCAGGATGAGGTTCAGAATTAAATTCAAACTGCTGTCACTCAAAGTAACCTTTATGCATCAACCTCACATTTCTTATCAAGACTCCAAAGCGCAGATATTATATTTCTACACTTTTGTTATTTGCAACATATCTAAATCTTTTTCTTCCTCCATTCAGCGCACAGTACAAAAACATGCCAAGTACGTGTGTTTGGCTGCCAAAAGCTGCCCGGTGGACAAACGCAGGAGGAACCGATGCCAATACTGTCGCTTCCAGAAGTGCCTTGCAGTGGGAATGGTCAAAGAAGGTAAACAAATAAAACCACGTTTCATGTCTGACCTTCAGGGATCAGATTGGGATTCCAAGTTCAACACCAAAAACTAAAAAAGTGTCTCCTGTTTCTCTTCATCGTGTCCTGCAGTGGTGAGGACAGACGGTCTGAAAGGTCGAAGGGGTCGTCTGCCGTCCAAACCTAAAACTCTTCCGGACTCGTCTTCCCCCGTTAGCACCCTCCTGAGTGCGCTCGTCAGGGCGCATTTGGAATCGAACCCTCCTCCTTCTCGTCTCGACTACTTCAAAGTAAGCAGTGTGGCGTTATTTCATAAGTGAGTTGTAACGCGTTTACACACAAGATAAATATAGCAGAGCTGTAGTTGTTGATGTTTTCCATCTTTTCCACTTCATCCCACTGGTGACCTTTCACCAGCTCAAGGAGAGTCCAGGAAGTCCACCGGGGGACGACGTTCAGCATGTGCGGCAGTTTTATGACCTCCTGACCAGATCGATGGAGGTGATTCGAGGTTGGGCGCAGAAGATCCCAGGCTTCACATCTCTCCCCAAACACGACCAAGACCTCCTCTTCTACTCGGCTTTCCTGGAGCTCTTTGTTTTGCGATTGTCGTACAGGTAAAGAACAAACCAGATCCAAAGGGACTCAACTTCTTACATGATATTTCCTTTTTCTCAGCAAATTAGGACCCCAAAACATGTAAATATGTTTGTTGATGGATCTGCCAGTAACTCAGGAATGGATTTGTTTTCTAGCAATTTTGGCACAAATGAAAGACGTGTAAACAGCTGCTGAGGCCCCCAAAAGGACATTTATGGAAGGAGGGTTTGTCACCGTCTTAGGGCCTACAATCTGAGCACAATCTGTCGTACTGTTTCAGATCCAACCCAGAGGAAGGGAAGCTGGTCTTCTGCGACGGGTCGGTGTGGCACCGGCTCCAGTGCCTGCGGGGCTTCGGGGAGTGGATCGACAGCATCGTTGAATTCTCCGCTAATCTGCAGAGGATGAACCTGGACGTGTCCACCTTCTCCTGCATATGCACACTCGCCCTGGTCACCGGTGAGACGCTCAAAGATAAAATAACTAAGAAAATGGAGCCGGGAACAAAACAAGTTCAAATTCACATATTTGTAAAATCATATTATGCAGAGAGATGCAGCTTTAAATTATTAGAAATACACTTTTTCTTTGCTGTGAACCAAATGTAACGTTTAGGACACACAACAATCTCACACTAACAACAGAGCCTATGACTATTCTCCCACACAAGTAAATCAAAGCCTTCAATGTCTCGGGGTGAATTATGTTTCATCACTTCATATCTAATATGTTTGTTTGAAATGTGATTTTTATTCGGAGCTGCAGAGCGACACGGACTGAAGGAGCAGAAGAAAGTGGAGGAGCTGCAGAACAACATCGTCAAGTGCTTGAAGGACGCCGACGGACTCTCAGACTGTTGGTCTAACCATTTGTCCAAACTTTTGGAAAAACTGCGTGAACTTCGCACTCTGTGCATCCAAGGCCTGCAGAGGATTTTCTATTTGAAGCTGGAGGACTTGGTGCCGCCGCCTGCAGTAATAGATAAGTTATTCCTCGACACGCTGCCATTTTAGAGACATAAGAGAACAGGCTTTCTCCAGACTTCTTTGGATTTAATGCAGTCATTCCTGACAGTTTGACGTTTGTGCTCTGCATAAAGTGACATTTTGAAATCTAATATCAAGTTGTTAAATCACATTTTTCTCAAAACAAGTAAAGATGAGAATAAAAACTAAATTTGTTTCAATAATTGTGACCACCTTCTGGTAATGATCTTCATAACATCAAGCAAACTGCTTTGCAAAATTCAGATCGTGCGAGGATCTGAAGGCCCAATTTGGCCTTGCAAGAAAGGATAAATACATTTAAAGTCAGTCATTTGAATTTGCTTTGTCATGACTAGAACTGCCTGTCAGGTCAAAATGATAAGCAAATGATATGTTCGACCCGTTAGACACTAAGAGGCAGTTTTGATACGAGATGTTTCCTATCATGTTTAGGTTTTTCATGACATATAGTGATTAATATAATATTAATATTAAGTAGACTCCATCATGGTCTGTTGTCATTGTCCATGTTTTGATAAATAAATGATCGTTATTGCTGCTGGACTCTTTGTTTGTTTTTAACTTAATTTTTTTATTTTATTCTAAAAAATCGGAGGAAATTTTGCAATGACTGAAAAATTATGTTATTCCTCGTAAATATCAATAAAATATTTTAAACTTTTCATAATTTGTTTCCTGGCATACAATTCCTTTTTCAAGACGAGTGATTATTTTACAGTCAAATGAAATATTGGTAACTTTGTGGTTTATGAACATGGCATTTTAAAATGATGAAGCCATTTATTTATTTAATGTACGTGAAGTTTTATTCTGCAAAGCTCACAGGCCGTAACGTATATATCTGTACAAGTCAAGTAAAGTCATATAGACATTAATTATATAACACTAAGATCAATTTAACAACAGGGAAGCATTCTTTAGGTATTATATAACCTTTATTTAATCCGTCCCAGATTAAGATCGGATTTTAAAAGGGAGACTTGAGTTCTAGTGTGTACAATAATACACGATAGTGAAAAACAGTAATATACATTTATACAAATGATGTTGCAAATTAGTATATAAGCGACTATTTTTGCATAAAATGCTGCAAATCTCGTTTAAAGTTTTCACGTTTTGCTCTTTTCTACAAGGCACAATTTTATCATGTATTACGCTATCTCTGGGTGTTTTTAACCATTAAAAGACGTGAGAAGGCCAACGTTTGGAGGTTAATTAACAAACTCTGATATAAGGAGGACCATATCTATATATTTGCATGAGTGCATGCATCTGTGTGTGTCAAAGGTCAACCCTCAATATCTCAGTTCTTTCAGTCAGGCAGCTGACAGATTTCATACATCGTTCTGCAAGACGTGAGGGTAACAGAGTGAGTGTGTGTGTGTGTGTGTGTGTGTGTGTGTGTGTGTGTGTGTGTGTGTTTTATGGCTGCTAGCTGCCTGACATTTCTGCAGCCCTTAGGTTACGTCTGACATTAAAGAAGTCACTTTCTGCTGCCATTTAAGGTCTTCGAATTCAGAGCTTGCAGCAAAAAAGTCAAAATACATAAACGTACATCTGCTGATCACAGTTTTAAATAAAATGTAAGTCTTCCTGTTCGTCGTTCTTAAATGGCAACAGCCTCCGAGTGTGGTTTAAATTACAATCCAATCCTTAAATCAGGAGCTATTTTAAACAGAAGAAATGAAATCAGTAGAAATCCTCCCAGCTGATTTGTATTCTTGTCCGCCACGATGTGACATCTTCTATCTGGCAGGAAGAATTGATTTTATGGTTTGAAAAAAAAAAGGTCTTTTATATACATAAGAAGAAAAAAAATAGGATGATGTTCCCAAAGAGGTTTTAACAGGCCTGCAGATCAATAGTGGAGGCTGTTCAATACCGCGGCGTGGCCGGCTGAGATAGAATGAATCGATAGCAGTATCGGAGAAACGTCCAATTTATTCTGATAACGACAGGTGAGAGGCAATTTAATACAATACCAGATATTTCACAGCACAACTACAATATTAGAGGTGTGGATATTAAGAGACTGCATGCGCTAACATCACTACTGAGTGTGTATGTATATATATATATATATATATATATACACATTCACACACAGTATAGAAATAACTAGTGGTAGGAAGTAACTAAATACATTTACTCAAGTAATTCGGTACTTCATTTTGAGGTATTTACTTTTATATTTTCTGGGCCAACAATTGTACTTTTTACTCCACGACATTTATCTGACAACTCTAAAATAATTAACTAATAAATGAAGATATATTAGAGATTAAACTACCCAGCAGTATATAAAGTAATTAAAATGAGCTCCACATTTACCAGCTGCAACAATAAAGCGATGAACACAATGTTGCATCAATAATTATAATACAATATTATAATATATATGAAATAGGTCATTCTGTATATTAAGTACTTTTACTTTAAGTATATTTTGGTAATAGTGTTTTTGGACTTTTTATTTATTATTTTTGGTATTTCTACTTTTATTAATTACTTCCATATATATATATATATATATATATATATATGACTAATGTGTCAAATATTTATAACAAATGAGATAAATGATAGTTTAAAGTCTTCTTTATAACATAAACAAAAATAATGCACTTCATTTTTTACGTTACTGAGCTTTTTTTGGTACATATGCTTAATTTTATGTCCACAGAGGCTGAAATGCAACAGGAATACATATTAGTACTTCTTCCACCACCTTTCCTGTTTCAAAGCCGGCTCCAAACAGAAATGTTTCCCAGTTTGGTGTGAAAGAACTTGACTGACCTGCACAGAGCCGTGACCTCAGCCATCCAACACGGCGGGCCGGACCTCGTCGCCCAGCATCAGAGCCGGACCTCGTCGCCCAGCATCAGAGCCGGACCTCGTCGCCCAGCATCAGAGCCGGACCTCGTCGCCCAGCATCAGGGCCGGACCTCGTCGCCCAGCATCAGGGCCGGACCTCGTCGCCCAGCATCAGAGCCGGACCTCGTCGCCCAGCATCAGGGCCGGACCTCGTCGCCCAGCATCAGGGCCGGACCTCGTCGCCCAGCATCAGAGCCGGACCTCTTCGCCCAGCATCAGGGCCGGACCTCGTCGCCCAGCATCAGGGCCGCACCTCGCCGCCCAGCATCAGGGCCGGACCTCGTCGCCCAGCATCAGGGCCGGACCTCGTCGCCCAGCATCAGGGCCGGACCTCGTCGCCCAGCATCAGGGCCGGACCTCGTCACCCAGCATCAGGGCCGGACCTCGTCGCCCAGCATCAGGGCCGGACCTCGTCGCCCAGCATCAGGACCGGACCTCGCCGCCCAGCATCAGGGCCGGACCTCGTCGCCCAGCATCAGGGCCGGACCTCGTCACCCAGCATCAGGGCCGGACCTCGTCGCCCAGCATCAGGGCCGGACCTCGTCGCTCAGCATCAGGGCCGGACCTCGTCACCCAGCATCAGGGCCGGACCTCCTCACCCAGCATCAGAGCCGGACCTCCTCACCCAGCATCAGGGCCGGACCTCGTCGCCCAGCATCAGGGCCGGACCTCGTCACCCAGCATCAGGGCCGGACCTCGTCACCCAGCATCAGAGCCGGACCTCGTCGCTCAGCATCAGAGCCGGACCTCGTCGCCCAGCATCAGGGCCGGACCTCACTGAGGATGCTGCGGCTGAATGGGAGCAAATCCGGGTTACAAAACATCTGGTTGGACGTCTGAAACCAGAAGAGTGGAGGCTGTGAGAGGAAACAGGTGCTCAATAATGAAATGTGTGTAAAGATCAAGTGTCCACATACTTTTGGCCATGAAATGTTCTCTATATTCTATTAAATAGCGTACAAATAGGACAATAATATAGATCACAGGCACCAATAAGACGCCCCTGAAGAAGCAACAACTTGCCCCAGAAACAGGTTGTTTTTTGGGGGGTTTCCTGAAGCCTCCCGGCCCCTCAGGCTGGGAGGAGCAGCAGCATCAAGTATTTGTATCTGGAGAGCACGACTTTGGGGGATTTTTCCTGAGGCTCTGACCGCCGCCTTTGATCTCTGCATCCATCCAGCTTCAATACAGCTTAACCCTTATCACCGCCAGCCCAGAGACCGCCAGCATCAACAGGGATTTACAGGCAGGGACTCCCAGGGACTTTCAACATGTAATCCATTACAGATTATTACAGATTACTGATCAGATGCTTCAATAGTTGTAGTTTTCAATTAGTTTGTTGGCAGTCACACATTTTATTTATCTATTCTTGTGAATAAAAGCTCATAAATCATCCACTGTTACAACAACAACGAGTTCAATCAGTTGTGATTTTAAATCCCCTCTGTTTCTAAATGACTTGACTCTTTGTCTAAGAGCTTTGTTTGTTTAGGAAATGCGTGGGTGTTGCATGAAAACAAATTTAGCCAGGATGAAGTGTCCACTTAGCAACTCTTTCTCTGAATCTTCCTGTCTTGGAAACAACAGACGCTAATTGGAAGGGATTAGACTTTCATATTTGTGAGGGTGAATCCTTCAGGGAGTCTCAGTGAAATCTACATTCTCTGCAAACAGCTAATAGTCGTCACACTTGAATCAATAGATTGGATTATTTCAGCCCTGAGACAAAGGACAGAATACACACAGAGGATCCCAGGCGACGCATCAAGAACCTGAAATATCCCACTTCACAGTTTTAACCCCAATCCAGAGCTGATTTAGGGATTTTTAGCATCACATTATTAGAGGAATAAGCGTCTTTAGTTACACTATTTCTACTGGGAATGCCAAAGTAAGTTTGGCTGCAGATGTTTATGTATGTAGGCTCAATCTGACTTCAGATGATCAGCTCTAAACACAGCTGAGGTATCTTTTCCTAAAGCAAAGATCAAAAGACTGACTTGCTGATGGTGCTAGATGAAAAGCTTTCATTCTGAGGAACACTGAAAGTAATCTCATGGCAATCCATCCAGCAACCAAAAAATGTCACCAGCTTCATTAGGCTTCCTTCTGTCTCATGAAAGTCTGTACTAACTGTAATTCAATGGCAAACCATCCACTAGTTGTTGGATAAAAACAGGTTAAATTAATAAAAACTGTCCACGTACATTTTGACTCTTTACATTAACGCACATTTTTGCAAATCTCTCGGTTTCTATTTGCACATATTACACTGTGAGCATGTGCACATCTTTAGTCAATACTTTAAACACTGCCGCTTTTCACTGGAGAATATATATATTTCTATTATACATATGGTTCTTGGTTTCTTTCCTCTTACTTTATTCATTTTAACCGTTATGCACCACATCACACTTCTGATCACACTGTACTTGGATTCTTGATTAATCTTTTTTTTTTCCAGGGTGGTCTGTGTGCACAGAATGTTTGTGTTTGAGCAGAGCTTTTCCTTCTGGCGGGTTCAGGGACTCTGGGCAATGGACACATCTCATTTTTATATCTGTATGCATGAGAACACCTGAAAGCTGTGAGCTGCATTCTCAAACATTAGTGCACAATGTGTGATCAGGCTTCACAAAAGGTTTTATCTATCCTGACTGTTATTGGGTTATTTCCTTTCCAAACTCCACTTGGGAGACAAATATAGTCCGACTTTAAAGTTTAAACACGCTGTATTGACATTTGTACACAATATATAATTCATATATTTAATAATTACCATGCTGGAGATACCTGTTTCCATCTGACACCACATGTGATTCATCCACAAACTTTTTACTTCTTCATCACGACAATTCTGTCTGCTTCAATTTACTCTGAAAAGCACAGCGCCCCCTTCCTGTTTTGTGCAGCAACACTTTTAAAATGATATACTGATGTTTCAAATAAATCAATCCTGGTTAAAAACGTGTCACTTCCGCTTCACTGTTATATGAAGATTCATCTTGTTTCTCCAGTGGTTTTATGTTCTATGCATGCTTCCAGCGGTGACAGCTGATTGGCTGAATACAAACAATGCTGCATAATGTTACACCCATAAATACACACATTTATATTCACATTTATACGTGTTTGGCTGATGCCCTCAAGCAACGTGAGTTAAGGTTTGTACATTTGGAAGGTTGATCCTCCTGAGAACAGATATGAGAAATAATAAATCACTAATTATGATACAGACGTGTTGGGCAGAGATATAAGCAGGAGAGAATTCAATACTTGTCTATCTTGTTTATTTTAGTAGGACAACACGGGTCCTGCAAAATAAATGTAATGTATAATGTGACCTCATTTGATTTTTGCTAAATGTATTATATTTTACCGTTGCTTTAGGAGAGTTATAACATTAAATAGATATAATCTGTATGACCTAGTGTGTTTTTGTTTGCTCTTACAAATGCACGGCTTGACTACATAACTTAAGATGGAGACTTTTTTGCAGAACAAAGTGTTTTTGTCACATTCAAGTCATCTTAAAGAAGAATAGGTCAAAAGAAAAGCTGTCAAACTGTCAGGAGGAGGGAGGGGGAAAGATGTAAAAGAAAAGTAATCTGTGGAGCTCCGAGGGGAGGAGGCCAAAACACAACACTTGAAAAAGATCTCCATTATCCGACTATCGCAAACTATCCCTCCTTTCCACCCTCCCCAAAAAAAAAGATGCTTAGGGGAGTGTTTGAAGAGGAGAGAGCGGTTGAGGGGATGAGGCTATATGCGCTCTGGAGGACTCAGGGGTT